>OY987255.1:30239333-30307710 GCA_963920725.1 Rhamphomyia laevipes
TAATTAATGCCAAGGGAAATTATTAATTTTAATTACTGCCCCTAGCTTCTAAAGGAAATAAAGTCATGGCTTGCATAACATAAATCATGATAAATATCAAATTAAATTTGTATTATGATTTAATAACGTTAGTTATATCTTTTTAAATTATAAATTTTTAATAATTTTCATTTATATCAGTATCATTTATTAATTCATATTTTTGTTTTCTGCATAAGCTGAATGCTCCTAAGCTCGACACTTTTTTATTAAATATAATATATAATGTAATACTACAGTTTTTAAATTGACGATTCCTTTTTGGACAATTAAATTTTATAATTTAACAAAAACTTTACTAAGGTTATCTCTGTTATTTGAAATAATAAAATTATGCACTTTTATTTTATAAAACTTAAAGAAAATAATTCCGGAAAAAGTTTTAGGATCAGCAGTTTCAGGGTAGAAATGACTATAATGCGTTGCATTTTATATGCATTTTAATAATTGCATACTTAAATAACGATATGTTTTAAAAAGAATCAAATGCAAAAAATATCACTTTATATATCTCTTTTAATGTTTATCAACATATATATGAAAATTAATTAATTAATGATTAATTTACACATTTTAACAATTAAAATAACATACTTTATATAATTGCTTTTTTTACTTTTAGTTAAACGAGATACTTTTTTCTTATTTATCGAATGATGATTATGAACAGTATTGTCAAAATTCACTTTTGTTAAAAAAATCGTACGTCCTTACAAAAGTTCTAAAAAACAAAGCTTGCTATAAAAATATCGAATTAATTGTCAAATTGATTAAAATTCTAAATTTTGATGTGTAAAAAAAAAAAATAAAAAAGTAAAAAAAAATCAGATTGAATTTGATAAAAGTATTTAATAAATTAAATTTAACTTAGCTCATGCCCGCATATATTGGTAAATATTATGAAAACTATGAAGACCGAACGAAACGTTCATGTAGGTTTTTCCATAAGGTTGAAAGAGAACGAAAAACTAAAAAGTAAATAAAAATGTTAAAATTAATTATTTTTAATTTATGTTAATATATTTTAAGAAAATGAACATAAAAGATGTGCGCAAAAAGTTTTTAATAACGGACACAAATATGAAAATTGGAGTTATAAAAAAGAAAATCGTGAGTTTAGTTTTTTTGAAACTTAATATAATTTAATTTAAGAAATAAATTTGTGATTTCATTTCATAAATAAATTTGATATTTATTTGAAAAAGCATCTAGCTATTTATTCATAAATTTTAAATTATAGGATCAAAATAGTTACCTGTAGTGTAGTGTTGCGTATTATTTCTATATTAGTACTAATTGAAATTCTATTAAGATATGTCAAATTTCCTTTATACCTTTTTTTAAGTGGGGAATTTATTTCGAAAAATTATAATGCTGTAATAATTAATGTCCCAATTTGAAAATTCTTAAAAAAATATTATAGTTGTAACTAGTTTAACCGTTGGTTTTATCAATTGATAATTAAGTAATTATTAATTATGCAATAATCGTAATATCAAATAAATAATATTAGGTAAATAACGCCAGAAATGTTAGCATTAGGGATACTTAGTTATTTTTTTGCATATATCTATCTACATATGTACATATTGTGTTTAATGAAATATGTATAAAGTAGATTTTATTATTTACATGCTCAAAAAATATGTAAATCTATGCAGAATTTATCCGGTTTTTGTATTTTTGTTCTGCTCTGTACCATATACTACAGGTATACATAGTAATAAAATATATTTTTTTTTATTATATTATATAACATATAAAAAATTTGATTTGTCGGCAAATTTGTTTAATTATTAATTGATTATACAATTATTAGCTAATTGATTATACAGTAAATGTGTAATACAATGATGATAAATTATTTATACATTGTTTTTAATATTTTAATTTTAATCTACTCTCAAGTCATAACACTTAACTTGACATAAGTAAATCTACAAATTATTGTATAGAATTCACAAATAATATTATCTTATATTTGGTATTACGCTGAAATGTCAATCTGTAATAGTACTTTTGATATTACCGAAGTCAATCCATCTTATATTCCTTTAGAGAGTGTTTTTTGCATTTGGAAAGATATCTTTAGTAATTTTAATATAGAGAACTGCTACACTAGCCAGCAACTTGTTTTTATTTAAAATGTTATATTAGTTTATAAATTCACATTTTATGTTTCTTAAATTATCTTATTAGTAATTTTTAAAAATATAGTTTGAAAATATAAATTATGTTCACATATAAAATAAAATTTTAAGTAACATTATTAGTACATACTGATATATTTATATCATTACTAATAATTGATTCTTTTACCATAGTCCTGCATTATACTTATAACTTATTTAGAAGAACTTTACAGTAACCACAGTTTTTGGTATGTCTTCTTCAAAATTTTTTTTTAAATAAAATTACAGAAGATATTATGCCTTGTGTGTTGAGATTTATATTTTAATTTTATACACTATGTTCAGTGATCTGTGACCTATGCTTCTACAGTTAAACATTATTTTCAATAAAGCTTCAACTGAAAAACCAAAATATTGTACCTATAATGTTAATTTTAGACCGATGTTTAAACTCTGGCTAAGGATTAATCTTGCACGTGAAAATGGGCATAAGTAAAAAATATATAGAACCAGAATATTATTATTTATTTATATTTATCGTAATAGTAAAGAAAAAGTATCATATCATAAATAAATATATAAATATAACATATTGGTAAATATATTTGTTCACTATTCACTTATATATTAAAAGATAATTAAACTACCGAACGATAAAAGTTATTGCACATAGAATAAACATCAAAATTGGTTTCTTTGACTTCTGCAAGTACAAATTTAAAATTTTGTTAGCAGTATATAAATTTAACTATATAAATTTTCCTTTGTTAAACAAAATAATTATATATTTTATATTTATTATTAAAAATATTCCACCTCAATGTTTGAATGTGATTCTAATTCTTTACTTTGTGTACTTATATAGATAACTATAATAATTCTGGGAAATATTGCTCTTTAACTAAAAACATTAGTGCTGAGCCAGTTTCATGTAACTTACTGTGTGCAGAGAGCTCCCACCATATGGATGAGAATTATTTAAAAATATTTAAAAATGAATACGCTATGAGATCTACATTGGCAAAACCCACAAATTTGATTTTTCTTGAAAATTCTTCTTGTCCTAGAAAACGTTATTATACACAATCTGCAATATCACCTAAATTGAATAAGGAATACTTCAATATGCCGTCAAAAAAATGTAATATCAGAAAGAAAATTAGTGGATATTCTTTGTATAACTCCAAAAGAGATGGTTCAATTGACATAAAATCTTCAAGTATGAACCATATAGAATTATTAAAAAAAATGGAAAAACAATGCGCTGTTATGAGTTCTTGTTATAAAGATAATGGATGCCAAACCAATGTAAAGAAACATATGAAGACTATTAAAAAATTATATGAAGATATAAAACCTGAAGATATAACACGAATTAAATCAAATATTCTAGCGGAAAATGATAGATATCGAAAGTTTTCTGAAAATACCTCTGAATTGAAGATCAATAATTGTCTAAATCTACTTTCGGAAAATAAAGAAATGAGCCAGTTTTTACTAGAATGCAACACATCTGAATTGTCCCAAAAAAAAACCGATGAAGTCAGTATACCATATTTACAACCAGATCTAATAAGCTATGAAGAAAATCTACTGCTTAATTCTATTCTTTCAGAAGAACTTGAAAATGTAACCGAAAGCATTGGATCTGGAGAAAATTGTTCTGAACGATCAGAAATATCGGCTAATTACAATAAAGAGTACTACAATATGCCACAAAAAAATATAGTCAAGAAGAAACCAGAAGAAAATACATTTTATAAATCAAGTAAACCTGACTCAATGGATATAAAGTCTACTAGTGCCAAATTCCAGGAATTATTAAATAAAATGCAAGAATATTGTGGAGTTATGAGTTCTTATTATATCAAAAATTTTAAATTTGAAGGTATTAAATCTAAAGGCTTGTATCAATCCAATATAAATAAACAAATTAAAGTCACTGAAAATGATTGTAAAGAAATAACTGAAAGTATATCAGAAACTAAATTAAAATTTGAAGGTAATCAAAAATTATCTGATAAATCTACTGATTTTAAAATCGAATATTGCCCGAAGTTTAAGTTCAAACTTAGTGATAATATAGAATATAATAGATCCAAAATAGAATGTAACCTGCCATCTGAATCGTCTCAGATAAACACCGATGAAAACAGTATAACCAATATATCATCAGATCAAATAAATTATGAAGAAGTACGTCCATATAAATCTATAACATCTGCTGAATTTGAAAATTTATCGAAAAGAAACAGCTCTGAATGTACGCTTAAATGCAATAAATATATTTCTAAAAACATTACAGCGCATAATAGCGTACCACAGTTCAATATCAATATACAATCTAAAAATATATCAATACAGACAAATATATTTGAAAATATGATAAATAAGCATACTGAAACGGAGAGAATTAAGAAAACTGAAGAAATATTCAAATGTTCGTCAAATATTGATAAAATAATTTCTAGCTGTGTATTAATACCACAAACTAAAGAAATATTGTCTTTTAATATTAATTCAGATACAATCAAAAGCAACATAACAGGATTCGAACAATTTAAAACAAGTAATTTAAATATTAACAAGAAAGATGTTGTGAAAGATTTAGAATCAGATAAAAAGACTATAAATCGAATTTTTAAAAAAGTAACAAAAATGTTCATTAGAAATTATAAAATTATAAAAAAATTGAAAAGAGATTTTAAAACTTTCAAATTATTAAATGGATTTTCAAAAATAGGCATTAAGTTCAAATGCTTTAAGATATATAAGAAGTTTCTCGCAAAAAGAATTATTGCAAATTCAAATTTACAAAAGTTTACAATAAACTTTTTGAATAACTCTTCAAGAGAAATAGATCATCAAAAAATAACTGAAAGAATTAATGAAACTAATATACATATCACAGAATCAAATAAAATTAAACAAAAGGAATATTGTTTAACAAATATTGATGAAATTTATTCAAATATGTGTTTAAATAAATGCCAACATAATATTCAAGAAAAGATAAATAAAGAAAACGAATGGCTTCAAGTTCTTAAAATTACAACAGGTAATTAATTATGAATTCATTAACTTATTTTAAATATATATTTTTTATAGGTATAAATAATACAGCAAATGATTCACCAAATGGTTTAAGTTTTAATGATACTGATTTTTCATATTTGTCAGAGTTATCAGATATATTTGCTTATGATGAATATGCAACCTCGAAATATCAACTACAATTGGAACACGATATAGAGAAACTGGAAAAAGAAATTGAGGCAGCAGAACTTTCAAGATCTCCTTTAGGTAGTACCTTTTTTATTTTAATTTATGTTATTAAAACCCATAAAATTAAAATTATAAATTTGATTAGCTCTAAGATATGCGTATTTGTATGGCAGTGATCAAAAACGTCGCGAATATTTTTTTTTTTTGCATATTTTGGAATTTGCAACCCTCTATAAACGAAAACATAAAATGTTTTTAAGTTTTTTAAATAAGAATTTGACAAAATTTATTCTAGTTTCAGTATAATTTAACAATTCTATAGAATATTCGATTTACCTAATTAATTTGAATTTAAACATATAATACGAAAAGGGAAAATTTAGGAAAATGTATATTGAAGAACGTGTGTCAAAAAGACTATTCTTGAAAAACATCCTAATTGTACTATTTTTTTATATTTTCAATACCTAATATATAAAATTTACATTTAAGGATTTGTATTTCAAAATGCAATGCAAACCAAGAGAATATTCAGAATGGTTTGATATTGGGTTCGATGATGAATTTCATTTCAGTTACAATTTTTCTTAAAATTGCTTTTGGTTCAGTTCTGGTTTACGAAATTTTTTACTTATTGGTTCATAATTTAATTTACAGGTACTACGAAAACTGTAATTGTAATTTGAGGTAGGTGTGTGTAACTAATTCTGTCAACATGTTACATTATAATTCAACGTAAATAGGTACATTATAAATTAAAAAAATCTAAAGTAATAAATTAAATATAAATATTAAAACCTAGTAATTTTCCATCACTTTCAATTTTAACTCTTAATTTTTTATTAGATTAAGTTAAAATAAAAAAAAATTTAAAACAATATATTAGTTTAGGTTCGATTAAGACCTTTTTATTGAAAATGTTTTGGTTTGCCCAAATATGGGAGGTTCATTGGATTTTTGGTTCGGTTCAAGAACCGGTTTGAATCTCTGGCTATTACTTACAATTCATGAATTAAGACGACAACAATATTGTCATTACATATGTTACAACTGATGTTTTGATCATAAAATTAGTCTTTTTCGACCTATATAATATATTTTACAAATTATAAATATTTAAATAATCAGATATAAACAAATCAGCTAATTTGTTATTAATTAATTATTAGTAATAATAATATATAGTTAAACTAACTGTTCAAATATTTTTTAATATGAATAATTTATTTAAATGAATTTATAATATATAATAAAATAGTAGGTTTATTATATATTTTGTCTTGTAATTTTATTACAACAAATTCGAACACAATTCATTAAATACTTAATTAAATTATTTTTCTTATAGTTATAATTTCAGACCCTGATCCTGGTGAGCTTATTTTTGAGTACAATGGTCCAGCTTGTATGAAATATCGATACGAACGTTTAGCTAAAATATTACATATATAAAAAATAAGATTTATTATTTTGAAAAAAAATTTCAAATTTCTTTTGTAGTGTTTTCAAGAGAATTAATTTATAAATAAATTATCATATATATGAAATGATGACAACATTTATCGTCCATTATTTAATAAAGAAAGTAGCCCAGTTCTCTTCATTTCTCCAGACACTTCCATGTAAATAGCTTCAGCTACCATATAAGTATCCATTATTAAGGTCAGGTTTTCATTTTTAATAACATAAGCTTTAATATTAGCTTCAAATTCTATCTCCGGTAATTTAAGTTGAGCTAAGTGATCGGCTGGCCAAATTTTTTTTAGATTATATGTATCCTTTTAGAAAAAAATATATAATTTAATTTTAAATGCAAATGTTTTTTTTTAAAAATTTACTTTTTTTATTGGACAGCTTTCGGGAAGATGTCCATAATTTTTTAAGTGTGCAAACAGCAACATTGTAATTGGGGATGCATTTTTAAATGCTAATACTTGACAAAAATTATAAGAAGCATTTAGTGAAGCGTAGTGTCTTTTATTATTTTTTACCATTGCGTTGCCATTTATATGAAAATCTAAGTCATTGATTGGATTTAACACTTTCATTATTAGATCAGCACTTGGAATTTTTTCATCAATTATATATGAAAAATTTAAAAATGTATTATCCGACCATGTTGTAATATTCTTGACTGTAAAACGTAAGCGTCTCTGTGTGTAAATATAGGTATAAATTTAATAAAATTGAAGAATTTATGAAAAATAATAATAAATATATTAATTATTACTTCAGCATTGACTACGTCTACAATACAAATTGAACTTAGTACTGTTAGTATAAAGAAAATTATGTTCAAATTCATTGTAGAAAATTCAAATGTAAACTGATATGAAAATTTAAGAGCACAGATATTTAAATACTAATATTTTGAGATTTTATCATGCAGGAAATAATTTTTTGGATTGTTTACTTTGATATTATTTTGTATATAATTGACCTCGGCTGAGTAAATTTGAACCAACTACTATTAATATAATATAAATATATTTTTAATTACAAATTCTATATTTATAATATTATATAAATGATTGAATTGAAAATAATAAATAAAAACTTTTCTATTTGAGATTTCGAAATAAATATAATAAATATAATGGGGAATCATAATTACAATAATTATGATAATTTTTAAAAAATATTTTACATTATCCATATTAAAATAAATATCGATCCCAATCATTTTTTCCTAAAATTTTATCATGACCAAATTGATCTATAAATTACGTAACGTGTCTAAATATTCTATCATTTTTGAGAACGCTTAGCGGGAAATTATTACATGCACTAACGCGCATGAAAAATAATTCTGGATTTTTCACATGTACGCACTGAAGCTTTTGACTTGACCACCAAATTTGGAGACACAAATGACAAAACCAACAACCTGCAATACATACTCTAAGTTCTTTAGAATATATAAAACATAAATAGGAAATTTTAGTTTGGATTCACTGAAGCTAAGGACCTTCAATTAGATTACCAACACCAACTAGATAACAAACCCAACTGGAACATAAAATTTAATTGAAATCGAATTATAATTACATGTAATCAAATACAATTAGTATATCCTGAACGCAATGAAGGAATGAACCTACAGATTACTATACCAACTGTATGAAAAATACCTTTGTAATGTCATTGAAATCACTAGAGTAAGCATTAAGACTGAAGAGTATTGAACATATATATGAAATATAATTAAAGATTTCAACATGGACTCACTGAAGCTACCGACAACAACTTTGTCGGGCATCAACTTTAAGTTTAAATGAACAGTGTAATTAATTTCATTAAACTCAAACAAGTGGTTCTAAGAGAGTTATACATACGCACTGACTTTTTTGCATATACTCTTACATTTATAGATATTCTAACTTCTGGAAGAAGACACTGAGAGCGTTTTTTAATACTACAATTACATATATTAAATAAGTTCTTTAATTTAAATATATTTTGATGATTATAAGTGTGAACTAACAATAATAAAAATGTTCAAATGAATAGAATATATGTATACTACTACATTTCTCAGTAGGTAAATGTCAGTTTAGGAATTTGAAACCAATTTTTATTAAACCGTTTTAATTTCTGGTTGGCGCCTTCTTTCAAAATGTATCAGTTGATTGTATTTACTGGCTCTCTGCCGCTTAAAAGCGTCTTCACACTAGACGATTTTTCAGACGACTAGTCGTCCAGAAAATCGTCTTAAAAATCGTAATCGTCTTATGAAAAGATTTTTCATAAGACAAGTTTTTTTGAGTTTACACTGTATATGAATATGAGCCAAAATCCTAAGATTATCTGTCAAATATTTGTGGAAACTTAACCTCACATTTGGTATAATTTCGTTTTACCATAAGTATGGAAGCTAAAAACAATTTAATTATAATTGGATTATCTGCAATAGTTTCAACAATAATTGCACGGAAAAAATTGCGAAAAATCCGGCGTAATAAAATATCTAAACAATCGTAGCATTTGGAGGAAAAGATATATCAGGTCTTTCTATAATTTTTTTTTGTATTGTATTAATTAATTCTATTAATTTTTATGTATTTTCTCTATACCACACAACTTTGGAGTTGTCGAAAGAACACCTTACTTACTTTTACTTTTACAAACAGTTACTTTTTTTTTAAAAAAAATTTAACTGTCAAAATAGTCTTTTGGAAAGTTTTTTGAAAATGAAAACCAGACGATTTTTCAAAAAACATCGCATGCGACTAGTTTTTTTTAAACAAAATTACTTACAACATTGCCATGTTTGGGTTAGAGCGGCTACCAGCATTCAATTAGTCAATATATGAATATAAATTTAGTACAGCAAACTATATAATATGTAATTTTAGAAGTGTGGACTACAATGGAAAATTAAATGTGCCCAAAATGAATAACTAACTTTGTCAGCTCTAAAAAAAAAATTGAATCAAAGCAATATATTTTTGAAAAATGCTGAATAGAATAAGAGCAATTGATAAACACATATTTCATATAATTTGTCCAGCAAAAGACGACCACTTATTTTTTAACCGAAATTTGAAACAACATGAATGCAATGGTGGTAAGTTTACTAATTAATTTTAATATATTATAATATCAATATTGCGACCACAATGGAGGTACAATGGAGGCGATAAATCTTCTTGGATGCTAGGTATTTCATAATAATTTTAAATGGTAATGATTCTAGCATTTTGTGGTGAAATTCGTGTTTTTATTATTCAAATTCGTTTTCTTATTTTGCAAATTCGTTATTCTTTCTTTACATGTTTGTAATAATAATTATAATAAATAAAGACTTTATTTCATTTCAGTTCAAAAAATAATTTTCATAATCTGAATTCTGAATTCAGCACAATTAATAGTTTTAATATTTTTATTTCTCTCTAACATAATTTAAACATTTAAACTTAAATTTTGTTATTTTTTTTTTGTTCTTAATATATTAATAATTTAATATTACACTGAAATAAAGACGTAATTCATATGAAAATATTTTTTTTTTATTTTAAAATTGTTAAAATATGAGGATTAAAAATAGCCCTGACAAATGAAACCATGTCTTTCATCTGTCATTAGTGACGGAGTTCTGACTGGTCACTTGAATGTAGGCGCTGACAACCTGAATACCCGTCAGTCAGCGACTATTCCTCGGAAGTCTGTCAGCAAGTATTCCTCAAAAGACTGTCAGCAAATATTCCTCGAAGACGGTCAGCAAGTATTCCTTGAAGACTGTCAGCGCTGACATTATATGAAGGTCAGGCGGACATATTGTGTGTTTTGTCTTTAATAAGACCTACATTTGTCTTTAGTGACTGTCACTAAAGACTCTGCGACAAGTCGGCACTGACATTTCTAGAGGGTAGTTATTTAAAATTAATTAATTTATTACATCATTTTAAAAAATAAAAAAAAATATGTATACTACATATATTTTAAAAAATAAATTCAAGAAAAAAATACAAAATAAAAAAAAAACTAATAAAAATAACAATTTAATAAAGTAGTATAAATTTTAGATAAAAAGTTATGTAATTAAGAAAAAAATTCAAATAATATATAATATAAAAGAAAATAGTTTAGAAATGAAATAGTTAGGAACATTCAATTGTCAGAACGACAAGAGGCGAATGTACCATTAATTTTTTTAACATTTTTAAATTTATTGAAGGGTTTAGTTTTATTGTTTTACTATGTTACTATGAAATGTGTAACTAAATAATCATTAAGTTGTTATATTTTAAAACAAAGTTATAGGAAATTAAGCTACAGGATTTATTACATAAAATATTACAGAGTGATATAATGAGAAAAGCCAAGATTTAACTAGCTTTAAGAATTCAATTCTAATATTCCTGCAACTTGCAGGTAATTTATAAAAAATACGTGGTTCAGTAATATTATAGAAATGACAAAAGTGCGTTTTATTAACTGTAGGTACAATTACAAGATTTCTGGTGTTTACACGTAAACATATATATTCATATATTCTGGCATTAGCATTGTCAAAATTTTTAAAAAATAATTTAAGAATTCTGTAATAATATAGGTGTCTTAAAGGAAGAATTCCCAGGCCCATAACATAAATCAAAACTTGCAGTTCTTCAATTGACTTTACAAATAATACGAACAGCATGTTTTTGCTTGATTAACAATGGTTTTATTTTATTTTTCAAATACGAATTAACCCAATTATGAACAAAACATCTAAATACCGCATTATATAGTTTCTTTAACAATAAATCATGGTCCACCATATCAAAAGCTTTAGTAATATCTATGAATAAAGCTGCTGGAATTTCAGATTCATTTATGGAATTATAGATTTCACTGCACAGTTTTAACAAAGCATGTTCAGTAGACTTTCCACTTCTAAAACCGAACTGAAATTCACTAAAGAAATTAGTTTATCCAAAAATGATAATATTCTTGTTTTAAGACCCTTTTCAAATTTTTTTGAAAAAACTGATAATAACGAAATAGGTCTGTAATTATTTAAAGACAATGTATTACTACATATTGCAGTTTTTAATGACTCAGGAAATATACCTTTTTGCATACTTAAGTTAAAAATAAAACAGAGAAGAGTTCTCTCTGAACCTCGACAGAGTGTAGAAGTAGAAATTTTGATAGTAATTAATATTATAATTATAAAAAATATTAATGAATTATAGTTTAATTTCCAAAGTGAGAAAAAAAAAGTATACATACTATAAACATTATATATATATGAATAATTCTAAAATATTCATAATTAAAAAATATATATACCGTATATACTTATAATTTAAAATAAATTAAGATACGCTATATCTAAAAATAAGAACTTTAATTAAAATTAGTAATAAAAATTTTAAGTGAAAAATGCCGAAACCAGCAAGAAAAAAAAAACGTAAAGTTAATGATGATACAATTGATAAAACAATTGATTCCAGTTCCAATATGGAGAGTGATTGTCTCTCGGATATCGAGAACGTGCAACAAATGCAGAACAACGATGAATAGCAAAATTCTAATCTGGTACTACATGTAAGTAGAGTTAATTCAGCAGAGCACAACTCTTGGAAAATCATACAACCAAGAAAAATTTACTCAAATACTAACAACCACAACAAAGAATCTGAAAGGCAAATAAACAATCCAACGGATTAATAAAAATTAATAGAACATAATGAACAATCAAACATTGAAAATAATAATACTAAACCTAATTTTAATATTAATAATAATAACACTAACAATACCAACATTGATAAAAATTTAGAAATTATTAATTTAAATAAAAATAAATTCTGCCCACCAATAATAGTGACAGAAGCAAATTTAAAGCAAATTATTGAGTTTGTAAAAACTAAAATTGATATAAATAAAAATAACTTTGAAATCATTAATAGCATATATAAAAATAAATGTAAAAATTTTGTGACTGACACGGGTCTACATAGAGTCTTATTAGAATATCTTCGCGAAAAAATACGGAGGCCTATTCTTTTACACCAAAAGAACTAAAAGGTACAAATTTGTTACTTAAAGGTCTAAATAAGACGTTTGACGAAACCGATATAGAAAATGAACTAAAATCAATGTTTCCTAATATTAATTTCAAGAAAATTTGTAAGTTTTCTATTACAAACTCTAGAAAAAATAACAAAGACTTAGGTATCTACCTAATTCAAATAGAACCAAATCAAGATATAACTAATCTACTTAAAACTAAAATTTTGTTATACCAATATATATATTGGGAAAAGTTACTTTCTGACAATCCCATCCAATGTATGCGTTGTCAGGAGTTTGGACATGTTGCAAATAATTGCTGTAAGCCATACAGATGTGTCAAATGTCTAATGGGCCATGGTCCTAAAGAATGTCCATTGGTTAAGGAAAAAGATACACCTAAATGCACTAATTGTGGTGGTGATCATCCTGCTAACTACAGGGGTTGCCAGTATTACAAAGACTTTATCTTACAGCGTAAATAAAAAATAAAAAAAAGTCAAATTCAAAGAAATGAAAATAATAATACATTTAACCAAATAGATAGTAGTAAATCTTTTTCCAGTTTATTTAAAAATAATAATGATAAACCATCACCTACTAATAATGGTCAACTTTCACAAAGTAATTTAATGAATGAATTTTTCTCATTGTCTAATGGTCTATTCGGAATGAGCCTTTTGCAGCTAGTGAAAAAAGTTAATGATTTTGTACCATATTTAAAAAGCTTAAAGTCACGTGAAGAACAGAAAATTGCTTACATTCAATTTATAATTCAAATTACAAATGATGGATGTAAATAATTTACTTTCGTTCATCACACTTAATGTTTGCTCTATTAGGAGCTTAAGTAGAAGAGCTTTTCTTTATGACATGATAAAAGATAAAAACCCACATTTTGCATTTATTACCGAAACTAGATTAACTGAAAAAAACCATCTTATAATTGATAACTATAAAGTATTTCGAAACAATATAGGACAAGGTACGGCAATATTATACAAAGAAAATATAGAATTAGATCAAATAGATACATCAAACATCAAGCTTTAATTTACCAATAACTTTAGCTGAAGGTACAATTATAGATAGAAATAATAATAAAAAACTATTCTTGTAGGATCCTTATACATTAAATCACAATGTGATCAGCAAACGTTTAAAGAAACATTAAATAAACTTAATAATATAGCACAAAATTATGAATTTACTATTCTGGGTGGAGATAAAAGACAAAAAATTCTATGTAACAGACGGAAAAAATGCAAAGTCAAAAATATTTAAAATGGCAACAGGGAACTATAAATTCACCACAATTATTTTCAATATTCTTTAGTGGAATATTAAAAATTAATATTAATAATAATGAAAAAAATAGTTCACTAGCTTTTGCAGATGACCTGACTATATATACCGTAGGTAAAAAGCCTTCTGTATTAAGAAATACACTACAAGATATGCTAATGCAAACACAGAACTTTCTTACCTCTTGGAAATTAAGAGTTAATGAAAAGAAATGTGAAACTATATTATTTAGACCGGGTTTAGAAAAGGCCAATATAGACATTAGAAAAAATTGGAGAAAATTTAAAATTTTAACCGCAGATAATAAACCGATAGAACATAAAACAAATGTTAGATATTTGGGGGTGATATTAAATCACAGATTAAATTATAAAAATCATATTGAAAATCAGTTAAATAAAGCTAGATCCGCATTTTTCGCATTAAAAAAACTATTTTATAGTAAAATAATACATGCTAAAGTAAAAATAATAGCATATAAATCTATTATAAGACCTATCTTATGTTACGGCGCACCAATTTGGTACAACATAAGTCCCTCGTTGATAGAAAAATATAGATTATTCGAAAGGAAATGTATACGTAGCTGCTTAAATGAAATTAGCGATCCAAAATTTGATTATAAAAAATTTACATCAAATAAATATATATATGAAAAATCGAATATGGGGAGAATCGATAATTTTATCATAAAAAATACAAGAAGCTATTTCAATAACATTCAAAATGTTACTGATAACAGTGATATTTGTCATATTTACTATCCAAATATCAATTATTTCGAAAATTGTATGGAAAACGGATACATTCCTCCAGAAGCGTTTATCTATTTGGATGAAAATAAATACATTCAAAATTCAGACGGTCTTCCAATAATTTACCACAAATTTAAAAGAGCAACAAATCTAAAGATACAATACAATGCTCTAAAAGATGATAATATAAGATACAACACTAATGTTCCGCAATATGATATCAAAAAAATTAAAAAATATGAAAAAAAATATGGTGGCTTACTGAATAAATACTACATTTAAAAAATATGTAGTATTAATTTTAGTTATTAAGTATTAGGTTAATTTATTTAGGGTTAGTTAGATGTAAGTTTTTAATAAAAAACAAATATAAATTTAAAATTGGTTTTTAGTGGCATTTTTTACCAATTAATCAAAATAAAAAAAAATATGTAAAACAAAATAAAATGTAAATAAAAACAAGATAAATAAAAAGAGGAGAAAAAATAGAAAAATATAAAAAAAATTATCGAGCCTAAAATTGTGGGCCATATAAATTATGAAAATTAAAAAAAAAAAATACTGTACTAAATCTAGCTTTAAGATTTTGTAGAAAATAAGATGTACATATAAAGCCATAAATAAAGCTATTGGAAAAAAAAAACTATTCTGGGTGGAGATTTGAATTCCAGGCATATAAAATATGGAGATTCTATTAAGAATCGAAACGGTGATATGTTGACAAAATGGTTAGATGATAATATTGGTGAAACATCCTTAACAGTTGTCTCACCATTTTCTCAAACTTTTCCTGAAAGTGGATCAATCCTAGATCTTTTTATTGTCTCCGATAATACTATAAACCAAATTAATCAAAATTATGTTTGTAAAACTTACTCAACATTTTCAGATCATTTTTTAGTTAAACTTACTATAGACATAAGTAATTATAAAATTACATTAGCGGAGCCAAAAACATTTCGATCCTATCAAAATACAAATTGGAAAGTATTTATAAGTCAAATTAATGACAAATTTCAGGAACCTGAACTACAAATCCCTACCGAAAGTAACCTCACAAATGTAGAAATTGATAGCTATATAGATAAATTTATAAAAATTTAAATGATGTTACTAATACCAACACAGAACTAATATACAAAAATAAACGTAAATTCAAAAATTTACCTCTAAATATCAAAAAATTAATAGCTATTAAAAGGAATTGGCAAAAAGAATTAAAATATATATTCCATAGATATTTTAATAAAAAATCCAATGAGTATAAAATATTAAATTCAAAAATAAAATGTCTTCGTCAAATAATAGAGGAAAAGATAAGAATTCATTTTAACTTACAATTTCAAAATAAACTTAAAATAATTAAACCATCCCCTGTTGCTTTTAAAGAAATTAATAAAATAATAGGAAAAACTCAATATGAGAATGTTAAAGTTACAAATGATGGAATAGTAATTACAAATATTAAAGAAAAAATATAATTATTTAAAAATTATTATAGAGAACTATATAAAGCAAAAGATTACAACTCAAATACTGACAACTAACTCAGTTAACCAAGTAGTTAATGACTTTGTTAATGAACAAGTAGATAATTTAGGTAATATAACACCCCTTACAAATTTCAATTTCTAAAACAATTCACTTAACCCCACTGTACAAAATTTTGTAAATGCTAGTACTATAAAAAGTATTTTGCATAAACTAAATAGAAAAAAAACTAGTGGTCCGGATGGCATTTCAAATTTTTTGTAAAAAAAATTACCTGTAAATGCTATACATTTTTTAACTATAATCTTTAATAACTGTATAAATAATGGCTATTTCCCGAAGGTTTTAAAAATATCAAAACTGATACCAATCATAAAAAACAAAAAATCATTTGAACCAAGTATCTTTAGGCCGATTGCACTCTTATCTAATATAGGGAAAATTTTTGAACGAATTATCGCTGACCAAATTGATGAATTTAATGAAAATAATAATGTAATTTCCAACTATCAGTTTGGTTTTAAATCTGGCCATTCAACCACAGATGCACTAATGAAACTTCATTCAGACACAATTGAAAATCTTGAAAATAAATATGCCACTGTTGTTTTGGCACTTGACATAAAAAAAGCTTTCGACTCAGTGTGGCCACAAGCTTTTATATATAAAATTATAAACACAGGTTTCCCGAGTAGATTAATAAGATTATTATTGAATTTTATGAAAGATAGATACTTGTACATATATTTAGAAGATCAAGTATCAGAGAAAATTGAAGTTAATTCAGGAGTACCTCAAGGATCTGTATTAGGTCCAAAATTATTTAATCTGTTTTTGCATGACATACCACATGAAGTTTATAATAGAAGAAAACAACTATTATCTAAGGCAACATTATTCGCTGACGATACAACAGTATATGCACATGCAAGTAATCCAGAACTAGCTTTAAAATACATTAAAAATCATACCGACCAAATACATATTATCTTACTATAACAAATGGAAAATATCTGTAAATATAGAAAAATCTAAATTAATATGTCTTAGAAATGCCAGTGGTAAGGGTCCTAGAAATGCTGTAAAAAAAAAGTAAAAATTTAAAACTAAAAATTAATAATAAACTGGTCCCATTAGAAAACAATATTAAATATTTAGGAATCAATATTAATAATAAGCTTAAATTTATTAATCATGCAAGAGAAGTGTTAATTAAAGCTGGGAGAGCAGCATCTATTCTAAAGCCACTTTTAATACATAAGAATTTATCAACAAAAACCAAACTGCTAATGTACAAACAGTTGATTAGACCAGTCTTATCGTATGGCTTCCCAATTTGGTTTTCAATATCTCCGACAATAGCAAAAAAAATACAAATTTTCGAATGAAAAATATTAAGAAATTGTACAAACAAATATTACGTAACTGAAAATAAAAAATATTCTAATGACTATATATATAAAGAGGCTAAAGTCACACCAATTATGTTATATATGTCACAACTTGCTATAAAATATTTAAGAAAATAGAATATCATGAAAATGTACTTATTACATCTATTTTTAATAAGTATGGAAATCACATTATTGATAATTCGTACTATTTGTCACCGTTTGTAATGTTAAATTCCGAAGAAAAGTTTTTTGAATTACAAAATGTTACAAAATTACCAGAATTTTACACATATAATACAAATATAAATCATAGAGGTTAATTAAAACTAAGATAATAGTTAATTTAAGTACCTAAAAAGAAAATAGTGTTTTAGTTTTATTATTTGTTAAATACATGAATATATTTTTGTTTTTTCTTTTCTTATTTTTTTTTCTGTGTTGTCTTTTTATTTTTAGTGTAAATAAATTCTAGTCAGCTTAAAGCAATACTAAATATTCGACCTATCCGGTGCAAATAGTACGAAAAAAAATATTATTATAGACTTAAGAAATAAATTTATTGTAAACTAGCTCGTAAGAACGATTGTAAACCAAAAAAAAAAAAGAATCATTAAGCCAAACATATATAGCTTAATATAAATATTAAATTTAGTAGATTATGTAAAAACAATGTAACATATTTGATTATAGCACAATAAATGTTTCATTTCATTTCATGTTTCATAAAACAGAGAACATCAGAAATGTGGAAGGCAATATTTTTTAGAACATAACTTGAAATTTTATAAAACGAATTTGAATTAGAAGTTTTCAGTGACATTATAATTTTATATATTTCATAAGATGAAAAATGTTCAAAGAAAAACCTCTCAGGTTGATTAGTTTCTTGCCTAACGTAGTTATTATCCTGACATGATATATTGCTGTAATTTGTAAAATCTTGAATGTTACTTGTTATGTTAGAAAAATAATCATTAATTGATTAATTATATTTGCAACCTCTAAAAGGATCAGAAATAGTTTCATTATTATTATTATTTACAATAATATCCACATCTGGTACATTTCTATTTAGAATTTCATTTACTATCTGCCATTCTTTTTTTGGATTACCCATATTCTCTGATAATTTATTGCTTAAGTATTCATCTCTACATTTAGGTATTTCAGTTTTTAATTCGCTACAAAGTTTATAATAGTAGCTTTTAAGTCTGTAATTGTTATGATGTTTTTTGACACGTACATTTTATACTTTTTTTTATTTTACTTAATAATGACAGAGACATCCAAGGTTTAAGACAAATAAATTTATTGATTTTTTAATTAACACATTGACTACAATTCGAAATATAACCTTGTAATATATTTAAAGATAATTCAAACGCAACAGATGGATCACTTGCAGCATAAACTACGTCCCAAGCCTCAAGAGTTAAAGCCGATTTTAAAGCAGTAAAATTTATTTTTTGAAATTCATTGATTACACGCAGTTTTTTTCTAGATATAATGTGATCTAACTGAAAACTTATTAAATTGTGATCAGTTATTTTAAGATCATAAATTTCAGTTTTATATTTTACATAATTATTATTTCTCTGCAATCTTAAAAATACGTGGTCTAAACAGGAACTAGAATCATTAGATTCACGTGTGGGATCATTAAACAAAGAATTGCAACCAAACGAAGACAAGACAGAAATAAAACTATCAACATCAGAAGAATTAATTCACATTAAAATCACCTATAAGAAATAAATTGTTCAAGTTTGATTTTCCATAAATGTAGAGAATTCTTTCAAAAAGATATTAACACTACATTTGTGCAATCTATAAGCACAAACGAAACAATAGCTAACACCAGAAATATCACAAGTTACACTTATTATATCTGCACTATTCAGACTAGTACTTTTTTATATCCTGTGGAGCCATGGTTAATGACACCCTATATAAGTTCTGAAGTAACTTTCAATGATGTATTATCAAAACTTAAAAATATTATTGAACCATTGAACGGACATTTAGCATGTTAGAAAAAATTTAGATATTATGGCTGAAAGAGAACTGCACTATTCTGCCTCTAAAACAACACAATTGTTAAATGTATGCTGTGCCTTACATAATATTTACAACGATTATACAATACTATTTGAATTAAATATAGAAATATAGTACATTAAAATAATGTGGAAGTGGAAAAGTTAACGCTAATCAGTAGAGCAAAAATAAAAGAATGTTATTAAAAATATTTTACCATGATTACGTCTGATATAAGTAAATAATTAGTTTGTACTATATATTTAATAAAAATAACATTCATATCATATTATAATGAACTTAAAAATTATTAGTCTTTAGTTTTTTATTAAATAATATAAACATTCTTACAATTCTATTATGTGTGATTAAAATTTATTCACACGATAATATTTTTTTTTTTCAAATTAAAATAAAAATCTTAAAAATAATTTTATTTTTAAAATATGAAATAATATAAAACACTTAAATATAACATATATGTAATATTTTAGCCCTATCACATTGCGATCTAATTCATGTTGTGTCAATCATATAGTAGCAGTATTTTTTTTAATTTATAAATTATTACTCAGTATTGCCTCCTCTTGCATATACAACAGCCTGGCGCCTTCTAGCTTATGAAGTTATTAAATTATTAAAAAATTCGTTGCAAGTGTTCGTTGCCAGTGTTCTTGAAGAAGATTACATAGTTGTTGTCTTGTTGTAACTGTTGCCACATCTTTCCCATGCGTGCTCAATGCTTCTTTGAAATCTATCCCATGCGTGCTCAATGGGATTTAAGTACGGGGATTGTGCTGGCCGGGGATTTATTATTCGTGCCGTATGTCCAGACCATAGATTAAAATAAATGCTGGCCCTATTTCCGTTGAAAATGGAAGCACAACTGGTTCAAGTATCTCATCAATATAAGAAGCTGCTGTTAAATTCCTATTTGGAAAAACGAGATTGGTTCTTCCATCAATCGTAATTCCTGCCCATACCATGATTGTGCCTTCGCTATAGCTGTAGACTTCCTGCACATTTTTTAACCTTTCTGAGTAACCAGCACGTGTATCGGGGAAAACGTTACCTTTGAAAAACGAATCGAAATTCGGTATCGCTGAAAATGTTTCATTTAAAACGTTTCGATTTCTAATCGAATCGATGTATCTTGTAACTTGTTTTTTTTTTTAAAGTTTTAATCGAAAATTTTAACGTCAACTAATTTGTAATCGTATGTACTTTGTTATCGTCGCTGTCTGTACTATGTTGATATATTTAACAAAAAAATGTAAATAAATTTGTAGTACTTTCTTCATCTTCGCTGCTGCTACTAAAAAATAATAGCATGCTATTATAATATAATTTAAAAATAACTACCTTGTATACGTTGAAAGCTCTGGCAACATCAGCTTGGCTACTTCCATGTTGAAACATTCCTACGGCTTCATGCATTTCTGTTAACGTATATTAACGTAATCCATATTATCACACACAAATTTAAATCACGTTTTTTAAACCGTACTCGCTAAATTCTGAAACAAGAATAATTTAAATTTTGCGAATATTTGTTTTTTATTCCCTAATTAACGGGATTTTACACGTTTTTCCTGTAATTTTTACCGACGAGGAATCGATTTAGCTTCATTTAAAAAAAAAATTAGGTTATCCCAATAAAGTAAAAAAATTTGCAGCGAAAATACATGGTGTTCCTTAGAATTTTTTGATGAGTGTACATTTTAGCAATCATTGCAGTGTTCTTCAGTTTTATCATTGTATATGAATCTCTATAGTAGTGACACGGTAGTTTTACGCTTGCTTAAATAGATGTCGCTAGTTGGAGGATTTTGAAAATTCACATAAATAAAATCCTTCAAAGCGATTAAAATAATTTAAATTTATATGGATTATATAATTATTATAATAAAAAAAATTTCAAATCATTTTTTGGAGATTTTATTACTTTTAAATAGATTTTTTAACTTATTTTAATTTTGTATGGGAAATAACAATAGTTGGTGTATTATAGCTTAAATATTTTTGTCTTAGCTTAAATATTTTTTTTTTATACATATTTTCTTGTTCTCTTTCCCAACATATGATTCATATTACTTTATGGTGCGGGGAATATATATTTAGCGGCTTCTTGCGGGGAAATAAATTTACGCGAATAGCAATAAAAAATAAAAATATTATTTTTGAAAAGAATTATAATATTCTTTAGTTAGAAAATAGAAAAAACTCTATAATATATTTTTTATGCATTTTTGGTCAGGTAAAATTAATATAATTATGTACTGTATTGTTTCTTTTATATAATCCATAAAAATTAAAATGTTAAAAATCAAAGGATTATTTTTACATTACGTTATTCAATATTGTTTTTTTTTCTAAATTAAATTAAGATAACTGCCTAAAACTCAACGGAAATATAAAATTGTGATATTTTCTCATTCTGTTTATTTTCATTGAATTCAGGTAAAAAAATAAAAGGATGAAAAAATAAAATTCTTGATCAAGAAAATTTATTTTTGCAATTTTTTTACTTAAAACCAAATATTTATTAATTTATGTTTATAAAAATATATAACAAAAAAACCGTCGGAAGCTCAATCGTCAGCGGGTTGAGCAGTTTAGTACCACCGATGGGGTCCGCGGTTCAAATCCGCGACCAAAAACCGCGATTATTCAAGGTGAAAATTACCTATGTACATAGCTATAGGTAATTTTCGTTCAAACACGCGGTTTACACTAATTCGCTGTCAGCTGATAACATCAATGTCATAAAAGACAGAAGCTGTCATAGAAAAATAGGGTTGGTTCTGTGGAGAAAGAACAAATAAGAACAATTACCAGTAACACCATCTAGGAGTCAACTACAGAACTAACTTAGCAAGGACTCCAACCACCAAAGCCGCATATTCCTGAAGACACAACAACGCAGCGGTGGCTTCTGGTACATTCAGGACGTTGTTTCTAGGCAACGACAGATGGCAGCCCCATCATCCTAGGACCGGCTACAGTAGACCAATCACCTGCTTAGTTGGTAAAAAAAATGATTACAGAAACAGAAACAAGGCAAGAAATCAGGACGGATCTTACGGCAACAACCTTTGGCTTACGAAATAGGACGCGCCTTGCGCAATGGAATGTCAGAACTCTTCGTGAAGCATCAAGGCTGGCCCAAGTAGAACAACAAATGACATCATACAAGATCGAAATCCTAGGAATAAGTGAAATGAGATGGAACAACACCGGCGAGCTTGTCACAGCAAATGGTAATACTCTAATATACAGCGGAGAGGAAACTGGAGGGCAAGGCGGGGTTGGAATTATAATATCTAAGAAAATGCGCAACTCCCTCATATCCTGGTCACCAACATCAGAAAGGATAATCACAGCTCGTTTCCTCGGCAGAGTTAGAAATATTACCATTATACAATGTTACGCACCCACTGAAGACGCAGAAATAACCAAGAAAGACGAATTTTACGAACAACTAACATCTACGCTCAATAATATACGAAGAAGAGACATTGTTATACTAATGGGAGATTTCAACGCGAAAGTAGGAAACACCAACCAAGAAAACATCGTGGGAAAACATGGTTGTGGAGTTCGAAACAACAATGGAGAGAGATTAGTCGAACTATGTCAAGCATTTCAACTAGTCATCGGTGGCACCATCTTCGCACACAAAGATATACACAAGTATACCTGGACGTCACCTGGAGGCCGCACACGCAACCAGATCGACCACATATGCGTAAGCAGAAGATGGCGTAGTTCGTTATCCGATGTCAGAAATAGAAGAGGTGCAGATATCGGCAGTGACCACGAACTTATCACTGGTGACTTTAAGATCAAGTTGAAAGCACAAAGAACAACCAGACAGAAAAAGAAGACGTTTAAACCTCCAACAACTCCAAAGTGTACCTACGAGAAATGAACTAGTGAACAACCTACTAGAGAAGACATCAACATTAGCGGAAAATCATACATGGGATGACATTGTAGCGGTATTCAATCAAGTCGGAGAAGAAACACTTGGTATAGCACAGCCAGAACGGAAAATATGGATCTCTGATGAAACATGGAACCTTATATCTCAAAGAAGGGAACTAAAACGGCAGCTAATTAACAACACAACAACTAGCAGTCAATACAACATCGCTGCCAAACACGTAAAGAAAGCCGCTAAAAGAGACAAAAACAGTTCCTGGAGAAATTAGCCAAGGCGGCAGAAACAGCTGCGGGACAAAACAACATGAGAGAGTTACACCAGATTATAAGAAGTCTCACAAATCGCAAGTGTAATAGGAACCAACCAGTCAGAGATCGCAACGGCGTGCTATTGACGAACATAGATGCTCAAACTCAAAGATGGAGGGAACATTTCGAAGAAATCAGCAATACCGTAGATGACAACAACGAAACACGGTATGTAGACGAAATCAACAGCCACACAGACAACAACTTAAGAATATCGTGTGAACCACCCAGTGTCAATGAGATAAAAGAGGCTATAATGAAGTTAAAGTGTAACAAAGCAGCTGGTGAGGATGGTATCGCAGCCGAATTGCTACGCACTGACAGCAGAACATCAGCTGAACTTCTATATCCTCACATCAGAAAGGCATGGGAAGAAGAAAGTCTACCCACATCTTGGAAGAAAGGCATAATCGTGAAAATACCAAAGAAGGATGACTTGAAAGAATGCAACAACTGGAGAGGAATAACTCTACTTAATTCCATATATAAGATACTTGCAACAATTATACAAGGGAGACTTCAAAACAAAATCGAAGGAAATCTACGAGATGAACAGGCTGGCTTCCGCCCACATAGAAGCTGCGTAGATCAAGCCAACACTCTGCGCATAATAGTCGAACAATCTATAGAATGGCGTACACCTCTATACCTGCTGTTCATTGATTTCCAGAAGGCCTTTGACACCATCAAGAGAGTTGCAATATGGAGAGCATTAAGTAAGAAAGGAGTACCCCAGAAAATAATTAACATTATTAGAGCAATGTACGAAGATGCGGATCTCGCGGTACTGCATAATGGAAACATCAGTGCCTATTTCACTACAAACACAGGAGTAAAGCAAGGATGCCCACTCTCACCTCAACTGTTCACAATTGTCCTGGATGAAATTATGAGAGAAGTCTGCATGCAGAGACGTGGAATAACTTGGAGTCTCACACGACAACTCGAGGACTTAGACTATGCGGACGATATTTGTCTACTCTCACACAAGCTCAGCGACATCCAAGCTAAATTAGAACACCTGGCAAGATTAGCACGATGCGCCGGATTAGAGATAAATATCCAGAAGACTAAGGCCATGAGAATCAACACCTGCAACAGAGGAGACATTACCATCGAAAGAAACCCCGTCGAATATGTAGATAGCTTCTGCTATCTAGGTAGTGTAATAACAACATACGGCGGCGCAGAAGCAGATGTTGATAACAGACTTCGAAAAGCAAAGTCAGCATTCGGACAACTACAACCTATATGGAGGAGTTCCCAGATTTCCAGAAACACGAAGCTCAGAATATTCAACTCATGTGTTAAATCAATACTAACATATGGTAGCGAAACCTGGTTGATTTCGAACAACATCATTCAAAAATTACAGGTATTCATCAACAAATGTCTCCGTATCATATGTCGAATATTCTGGCCGAACATCATCAGCAACGTGGATCTGTTGGAAATGACAAGAGAGGAACCAATTGTGAGACAGATAAAGAGGCGCAAATGGAAATGGATTGGACATACCATCAGGAAAAAAGCCGACAGTATAACCAGGATGGCGTTAGAATGGAATCCTCAAGGCAAAAGATCCAGAGGCCGTCACAAGAACACCTGGAGACGATCGGTACTCCTGGAACTAGGAAAATGCAATCTCACTTGGAATTGTGTAAAGACAGCTGCAACCAACCGAGTGAGATGGAGATGCCAAGTGGAAGCCCTATGCTCCCAGGAGGAGTGATAAAGGAAAAAAAAAATATATTATATGTATATTAACGGACATTTTGTAATCATTCTTAAAAGAAATTATTGGAGGTGAGCTTCAAAAACAAAGAATCAAAAATATTTTTTTTACGCTGATAAAAAAATGATTTAGTATGTTTAATGCCTAAGGTTTCATTGTTTTAATGAAATTAATAAAATCGTCTACAATAAATTTTTTCTTATTTTTATTATTTTTTTGGTAAATGTAGGACAATTAAACTACAATGGAGGACAGACGACAATACATACATCAAAATAGAGGACGTGTGGCAACGCTACCTACAACTCAAAAAAATTAAAAACTTTTGGAACCATATACCCTTTAATTCCACGTCGTTGGTTCTGGGTAACGGCAACGGGGTGTCCATATTTGTGTTGAGAAAAAACAGGACATATTCAAATTATAGGATCCCTACCATAAAAATTTAAAAAAATCGTCGGAAAAAGGCAACTATATGTTTATGGTGACCTAAGATGAAAAATATTTAACATATTTTTAAATTATTATTCTCCAGCGGAATCCACCAGTTGGGAACCATGGCATGATTAATTATTTTTTGTAGAACTGAAAACTAAAATATCTCATGCTAATAAAAATTGACTATTTTAAAACAAAATTATAATATTTATTATCTATAATAATAGAAAAACTTAAATAGTTGTCAGTACAACATTAGAACAAAAACAAAAAATAAATATTGTAATATTGTATATATTTGTTGTCTATCTATTTCATTTGACAATAAATAACAAATTGGAATCTATCTATATAAATATAATTATATTATAGTCAGTTCAATTCTAAATAATATATATATCAGTTCAATTTTCAACCAAATATTAAAATTTTATTCTCTTTTATTATATTTATTTATTATTGAATTATTAATTATATTATTAATTCAATTTTAGTAATATTTGGTTGAACTTTTCACAGCTTTTATTAATTCTTTGTTTGATTTAATTATCTTTTGAAATGACATACAGTCTATGCTTAAATTAAATAAACATGAAATAATTGCGTTGATTGTTGTAATTTCTAATCTGTTTCGTTCATCTGTCCATTATGTTTCGATTAAAGAAAAAATTGTTTCACAACCAGCATTATGGATATTTTATTATCAATGGATAATACGAATACTAAAAAAATTATTAAAAACAGGACGTTACGTAAAAAAACAGGACAAACCAGGACTTTTAATAAAACCGGGACGACTGATAAAAAAACAGGACAAATCCGGATTAAACAGGACGTATGGACACCCTAACGCTAAGAATGGGAACATAGTTAATCAATTTTCACACTGCATTTATTAAAATGCATTTTAATAAACAAATCAATACACAATACTAAAAATAACAATTCTTTAATATGCAATTATTGCTAATAAACAATTGTCAAGATACGAATTTTAGAATTGTAAGAACTCTTCTTTCAAGACCATTATAATATTTCTTATTTTCATTTTTCTAGAAAAACATTTCCGATTTATTTTTCAAACTATATTATGCTATTATTTGTTTAATTCAAAATTAACTAAAATATCAAATGCGAAAAGAAAATATCAAAAACAAAAAAAATCAAGGTCAAGAAGAAAAAGTATATGCATATGTACAATATATATAATTTTTTTCTCATATTTTTTCCTTCATATAAATCTCTCCTTTGGAATAAAAGATTTATAGACATTTTTTCTCATCATAAATGAATAATAGACAACAACCAATTCAAAATCCTAACCTCATACCCAAACCATTTACAACAGCGCCAGTCCCTAAATTTACGAAAGAAGCGTAAAAGAATTTCAAGATTTTAATTTTCATTTTCGTGTCACTACTATAGAGATTCATATACAATGGTTTTATTTAAAACTAGTGTAATTTCATGATGAAAATCCTTTTGATTTCCCAATTGCATTTCAATCAAGGAATTACCATAAAATATTGATTCACTTTCAAAATCAATAATCTGATAAGTTAGAATCATGTAGGACACATTCAGTAGAACAACTAGTAATTGAGTTTCTAATCCAAAATTAATCCAAAACAGAAGGTTTATTATCATCGAAAACAATCAAAATAAGAACCTCTGAGTAAATCAATTATCTTGTATGGACAAGCAGAAAGATAGATTTAATATTAGGAGTATATCCATTACTTTAAGCTATCATGGTGCAATTGTCATGGTGCAATTGTCAAATAAAATAAGAAAAACAAAAAAATACAACCTAAATATTGTAAAATAGTTGTTAATCTTAAGCATGTTGTTAATCTTAAGCATTGTCAAAAACAAAAAGTAAAAACAAGAAACAGAAATATTTACCAAAAACTTCACGTGTATTATGCCACAAACTATATTATTTTCATTCGACCATTTAGTACATGTTTTAGCTTTATCTTACTAAAATTAAAATCAAAATGCGTTACGTTAGAGTTTACTTCGCGAAGCATTCTTGTTATAGGTTCATTTTTCCCATAGTCCGTGCCGTGAAAATTAACTTTAAAAAGCGAAATAAATCTGAGTGATCTAAAGTTAATATTGAGGCACATTCGCTCTAGAAGGGTAGAAGGTAGAAGAGTCAATATACCCAGAGAAAAGTTGATGAACGAAACTATACCCGCTATTTCCCTGCGCCGCTGCAGTGATTGAAGATTAATTAGTTTTATTATTATCCACCCACGGTAATCCACGTAGAGCAAACATTACGAATCTACGTTGGACCGATTCGATTCTGTTAATATGTACTTGTTGATATCGAGACCAGACTTGGCTAACATATATTAGCAAAGGTCTAATAGTCTCTCCACACTACAAAAAAAAATCTAGTTTGAAACCTGGTTTTACGAAAGCTGTTCAGACTATGAACAAGCAAGAATCATTTTGACATTTCAATAAAAATATAAATTTGTGAATTTGGATAATTTAATAATTTAATAAATTTGGATTATTTAATAAAATTGTCTAAATTTACAATTTATTTACATCCAATTTTTGTATTATTTTTGTTAAAAATAAAATTAAACAATAATTATTATTATTATTATAAAGCTATACATACTAATTACATTTACATATTTTAATTCATTTAAAATGTGATAAAATTTCATTAATTAATTATAAATTTGTTAAATTTGTGTACAATAATTCCAATATATATCAATGTAAGTTAGTAAAAGCCTCCCCCTTTAATTTCCATTCATCTTTGTTTTTAGCTGTTCTCATCCATTCATTATCGAAAGAATATAGCTCGTCTTTCCATCTTTTTAGCTGCCTACCTGCGCTTC
This sequence comes from Rhamphomyia laevipes, assembly GCA_963920725.1. Taxonomy (NCBI): domain Eukaryota; kingdom Metazoa; phylum Arthropoda; class Insecta; order Diptera; family Empididae; genus Rhamphomyia; species Rhamphomyia laevipes. Next base: position 30,268,509 of record OY987255.1, read on the forward strand.
TTTTATTCTCTCTTGGAATCCAGCTAGTTAAGCGTTGAGTCCACCTGTTATCCGACAATCTGAAAACATGTCCTGCCCAATTCCATTTTAACTCTTGATTTCTCTATTACATCGCGTATTCCAGTTCTTTGCCTAACATGTACGTTTCGAATCCTATCTCTGCGACTGATGTTCAATATAGACCTTTCCATTGAGCGTTGACAAAATTGCAGTTTTTTCTTTTCAATTGCGGTCATACTCCAAGTCTGTGCCCCATATGTTAATGTTGGAAGTACTGCTACGTCCATAATGTATTTTTTGTTTTTGGATTCTTTGTTTGAGTCTATTATTTCTCTGACACTTCGAAATTTGTTCTAGCCGCTTATAATCCTACGATCTACTTATTTTTCACCTCTCTTTTCGAATGTTAGATTTTGACCTAAATATACATAACTATCTACATATTCAAGTTTTTCAGAGCCAACTACAAGGATCAACTTTATTGTCGCTATTAGTCATTATTTTCGTTTTTTCGTTATTTATATCTAGAGCAACTTCTGTACATTTTATTTTTAATTCATTAAGCATAATTTCCAGTTCTTCAGGACACTCCGAAATTAATGTTACATCATCAGCAAATCTCAAGTTGTTTAGGTTTTCACCCTCAATAAGTATGCCTTTGTTGTCCCAATTGAGTAATCTAAATATCGATTCTAAAACTGCTACAAATAGTGCAGCTGACAGAGGGTCACCTTGTCTTACGCCACGTTGTATCTTAAAAGGAGTACCTTTTGATTCAAGAGAGATAGTAGCTTCAGCTATTTTATATAAAGATTGTAAAATTCTGATATATTTGTGAGAAATACCTTGTTCTCTCAGTGCTTTCCATATTGCACAGTGTTCCACTGTATCGAAGGCTTTCCTGAAATCTATAAATGCAAAGTAAATTTTAATTTTATATTCATTGCATTTCTCTATTAGCTGATTCATGACATGTAGGTGGTCTGTAGTCGAAAAGCCTGATCTAAAACCTGTTTGATCTCTCGGTTGATTTACATTTAGTTGATTGTTAAGTCTTCTTAATACACATTTCGAAAATATTTTGTACATTGTTGAAATTAAACTTATAGGTCTGTAATTATTGATATTATTTTTGTTACCTTTTTTGTGCAATAAAATGATTGTAGATTTTGACCATTGCGTAGGGACATGTTCTTCATTTAAGATTTCATTGAAAAGTTTTAATAGAGTTGGTACTATTTCATCTTTTGCCATTTTTAGCATTTCGGCCCATAGACAATCGCTGCCAGCACTTTTTTCATTTTTAAGCTCATCTATAGATTTTTTTTACTTCTGATTTTAAGAATACTGGAGTATTATCATTTCTATGGCTTAATATATTTTCTTCATTTTGTACAGACTCTGGTATTTGCGATGTGTATAAACATTTAAAAAAGGTAGTAGCTTCTCTATTTATTGCAATTCTATTTTTAATATGGTGACCATTTATATCTAACTCCGGTATACAATTTTTTCCTAATGAAAGATTAATTTTTGCTTTTTTGATAGATTTTGTATTTTCAATTATATTTGTTAAATTTTTTTCATCGAATTTCTTAATATCATTTTTTATCTCTGTCCATCAGTTCTACTTGCGATAGTCCTCAGCAATTCTCTTTCTTCAATTAATTGTTTTGTTTCACTTGATATTTTTGAGTCCTTTTTAGATTTATATTTTATTATAGTATTAGTCGCTGAAGAGATTATCGCTGTTTCCAGTTGATTATATTTTTCTTGCAGTGGCAATGACATGTCTATTGTATCTAAGCTATTTTTTAAATTTAGCTTATAATTGTTTATTTCACTTTCTGTAAGATTTTGTGGTATAGATTTTGTTCTATTCGTCGCATGCCAGTTTCTTGTTTTGTGGTTAATCTCTATTTTTGCACGCACAAGTCTATGATCTGAATCATATTTAAAATTATTTAAAATAGACACATCCTTAATTATTTTCTTATTATTTGTCATTATGAAATCAATTTCATTTTTGGTGATACCATCTGGGGCCAACCATGTCCATTTATTTTGTTTTTTCTTTTTAAACAAAGTGTTACCTACAACCATCTGTTGTTGCCACAACCATTGTATTAGTCTTTCACCTCTACTGTTTCGAACTCCATATCCAAATTCGCCCAATATGTTTTCTTCGCCTGGTATCTTTTTGCCAAGTTTAGCATTAAAATCACCTATAATAATCATAGTGGGTGATTTGTGTTTTAATATAATTTTGTCTAGGTTACTATAAAATTTTTCAAGGGTTTGATCAGATGCCGTAGAAGTAGGAGCATACACTTGTATAATGGATATGGTTTGGTTGTTGATATTTAATTCTAGTGCAATTATTCTTTCGCTATAAAGATCAATTTCAGCTATATTATTTTTCCAGCGGTTGTGTATCAAAAAACCCACGCCATTTAACCCTTTTGACTCACCTTTGTATGCAAAGACATCTCCATTGTGTTTTTTTATAATAGCTTCACCAAAGATTCTAGTTTCAGCTACACCAATAATATCCCATTTAATATTATTAACGGCATTTTCAAATTCGTTTTGGTTAGGTATGGAAGATAGAGATCTAGCATTATATGTGCAAATATTTATAAAATTCTCTGTTTTAATTGGTAAAGTAGTGCTTTCATCGTATATTTTTGAATTAGTGATCTTATTTTCATTTTGTTTAATTTCTAAGGGTAATATCTTGGGAAATTTTTAACCAATAATGCACGGTTCGGGGGGTTTTGGCCATAATTCCTCACGGGTGCCAGCCGGGTTGAGGAAATCAAATTCGTGTTTACATATTCATTGTCATTAGTAACGTTGCCGGTTGTGTGTTTTTGAGATTGTTTTTTGATTTTATTTTTGTTTATCCTAAAAAAGAGTTCAAGTTGTTAGCATGATTTTTTATTGGAGTTCTTGGAAGTGCTCCTTGACGGTGTTTTTTGTCAGGTGGTCGATTAGATTGACTTGTTGAGCTTTCATGTTGGTTATTATATATTATTTGTTCTTCCGTATCTGAGCTATTTCGTTTTTTGTGTTATTGAATAAATAACTCATTTACTTCATCTTTCGTTAGTGTTTTTTCTCCTGTTACTATTTCGCCTTTAACTATTTTTGCCTCAATACCATCATTTTTAAGATTTTTTAGCGCAATTCTTGTATGCTTTCTCTGATTGGCTATTTCTATGGGTAAATTATCAGCAAAAAATATTTTTGAGGGATATTCTTTTAATTTATATTTTTCTTTCATAATTTGGTCCTTTTTTCTTTTAGTAGTGAGACCAAGAAGTACTGGTCTTGACTGTCCATTTTTCTTTTTCCCTAGACCTAGACGGTAAAGGAAATTTATTTCAAGAGGTATAATATCTACTCCTAAAAATTGATTAATGATATCTAAAATACATGCTTCTAACTCATTATCCGCATTTTCAGATTCTTGTAAATTGTATATAAATATATTATTTTGCTTGGTAATTTTTTCATTTTGAATAATTCTATTCTCCAGTTTGCACTGTTTCAATTTAATTTCATCTAGTTCTTCTCTATATTGAAGCAGATTGTTATCAAGCTTTTGGTCTATTTTTTTAATCTCTTCTTTTACACCCATGATTGCATCTAAAAAAAATTTCTCAGAATCAGACATCATTACGTATTCTTACAGCAATAACTGATATAATATTTATTATCAATTAGGTTTCAATTCATGTCTTGCTGGGTATATTTATATTTTATTAAATTAATCTATCGAAATTCTATATTTTGCTACTTTATCTGAAATTATGCTTTATTATATTATAGCATTTATAATCTTTGCTAGAATATATTTTTTTTATATTGAACGCCTGAGATTATGCAATTTATTTTATGATTGAAAGCTTTGTGTCTATTGTAAAATAGAATTATAAGTAATTTTTGTTTATAATGTAAAGTTTAATGCTTAATTAAATTTTTTAATAATTGTTGTTTGTGTTTTGACAACTAATTAATGATGTGGCAAGTGGTACTTTGTATTGATTGAAACAAAAACAATAAATTCCCACTTTAAACTTTACTTTACTTTATTTAATTTAATCCAAATTCTTATTTATGTATGCCTTATGGATGGTTCAGAATATATTTTTTTTTTTAAATCTGAATCTCGATGTTGTATTTTGTTCGTTAAATCTATTTGCACTGACCTTATTATATGTGATACAAATCCTCAAAAGAAATTCAATGGTGGTCGGTTCTTTACAGAGAAAATAATTTTATCGAATATAACTTTGGTTTATCTCACTACACTTGCTTTTTGATATATTATCTTCTTGTATAACTTATTATTCTTCAATATTATACTATATTTATCTATTATTACTTATGAATTTATGAAAATTTTATAGAGACAAATGTAAACACAACCAGTCACTTTGACGTTTTTATGATGTCAAACAATAATTATTAAAATTTAATTTTAACTGTGCGCATTTTTTTTTTTTTACAGATTTTTTATATGAAAAAACCCAGTTAAAACCTTCAATGGAACCTGGTTTCGTTGTAAAACATGGTTTTATGCTCTAGTGTGAAGGCCGTATAACAAAGGTTATATAAAGAGCCTTTGTAACGTATGGGTCCGAGAACTCTTTAGACCATCGTTTTATAAAACTAATCATCAAATTAGCTCTACAAACTATATTATCAAAATGACAGTGAAAGTTAAGTTCACTATCACATAAGGATAAGATTTCCAAGTCACATAAGATTTCCAAGAACAAGAATACCGTGAAGATTGGAATTCTGTTCAGGTAGATGAATATGTTTACATGAGAACGGAATGCTTTATCATTTTTCAACATGTAGTTCGAGACAATTTAAGTCCTATTGTAGTGCTAAAACATCTGATCTAATGTGTTAGAAATAGTTCTTGAAATTTTCATATCATCGGCAAATATATTTTAAGATTAAAGACACATCATCAACGGTTGATATAAATATGAGAGGTCCTAAATGGCTACCCTGTGGTACACCAGATTTGGCTACAAAAGATTCAGATTGACTCGACCGAAAAAGAACGCTGTATTGACGATTGACTAAGTATGATTTTAACCACTGAAGGAATAAATTGTTAAAGAGGAGCTTTTCAAGTTTAAAAAGAATAATTCAATAATTGAAAGTCAGTAGTTATAGCATCACCTTCAAAACCCTTCTCCATTGAGACAAATTCTACTAAACTTGTTGTAGTAGATCTACCTTTTAAGAAGCGATGTTGTTTTGAAGATATTATCGATTTACAGTAATAGCAAAGTGAATCATAAACAATACTTTCAAAAAGTTTAGGAGTACATGAAAGTTTCGCAATTGGCCTATAATTACCAACAGCAGATTTACTGCCTTTTTTATGAACAAGGATAATAAAACTGTCTTTCCAAAAATTTGGTGAAATCCCTTCAGATAAAGATGTTTGAAAAAATTTGGTAATAGGCAATGCTACGTACTCACTACATCTCTTAAGTAATATAGCTATTAGTCCGGTCCTGATGAATAGTCTTCTTTTAGTTTATTGATTTTGTCAATAACAGTATCATAATTCAAATTAACTGAAACAAAAGATGTTTGTGCCACATTATTTAAGTATGAAAAGTAGTTAAAGTCAGGCACAACGTTATTATCTGTAAATGATTTGCTTAAGTATATAGCAAAGAAGTTTGAGATTGTTTGTGCTTCATTAGAATTGACATTTAAGTACTTAAGTGTACAAGGATAGCCATCAGATCTCTTCTTTACATTGATAAATTTCCAAAAGATTTTAGGATCGGTAATAATATCGAACTGCATTTGATTAATGTAATATGGGTATAAGATAGAAGATAATTCCAGAAATGCATTGGATACATCTAAATAATACATATAAATAAGACAATAATTTATTACGACTATTTTTTAGTGACCGAAGTTCACTGTATTAGTATTAGTTTTTAGAATTCTGACCGGAATTGATTATTGCAACATTCAATAATTAAGGAGTAGAAATTAGAAATAATAGAGTTAATGTCGGAATTTAATGGTGAATTCGTTTATAAAAAAAATGTTGCCCGCATTCTGCATTTTTTTCACAGGTCAGAATTTTTTCCGTTCGTTTCTCGAAAAAATGTTGAACTGAAAATAATTTGGTGTTCGGTTCTAAAAAATTCTGCCTGTAAATGTTACATTTTCTGCATTTGTGAATTCGTTTCTAGAGAAAATTCTGCATTTTAAAATTTTACATTATTACAGTGTTGTCTTCAAATTGCAGAGTTTTGCACTCTTTTCATTTTACAAACGAACATCAAAAATTCTACATTTTTTTCTTCAATTTTGTTACACTGCCTTGTATTTATTTATATTTATTATTGAATTAAATATTTTATTATAAAAGAAGTATAAAAATAATTGCTTAGTAAATAAATTTATAATTATTTTTTATATACTTAATTTTTATAATGCAAATTAACAAAAAATTTAAAACTTTCGAACTTGTTATAAATGCTAAATTAATGTTAAATGTATATTATTTTGTTTTTGTTTTTTAATTTTATTATATTGCCTGAAAATTTACAAATTACCTACATAAATTCAATTTATATTTTTATTTTTATAAATTTTGAACACGATGACATAATTCTCTGTCTTTAATTGTATTAGAAATCTCATCATCAGATAAAGATGAAGAACTATCCATAAGTTGAAAATTAGCTAAATTTATCCCACAAATAATTGCTGCGTTATTGCCTTTCATTTTTATTTTCTGTTTATCATTTACATTTATGTTAAGACTCGTCCACTTCAAATTGTCATTTGAATTTTTTTTACTTTTATTTTATTATGTAGCCGTATTTCGCGAGGTAAAAATTCTGCACCGTCGAAAATTTATGGTGAATTCGTTTCTAGAGAATAAATTCTGCATTTTAAAATGTTACATTTTTACAGTGTTGCCTTCAAATCGCAGAGTTTTGCAATCTTTTCATTTTACAAACGAACAGAAAAAATTCTACATTTTTTTTTTAAGTTTGCTACACTACCTTTTCAGTTTTATTATTTATAATGTACATTTATTGTTGAATGAAATATTTTATTATAAAATCAAAATGTCGACGGGTGAGCAATTTTATGAAGGTAAATTAATTTATAATTGTTTAGAGTGTGTAATATTTTAACTATATTTTAATTTTTAGTATTTAATTTCGAACAATATATACAAGTTGAAGATGAAAATCTTTTAATAGAGCAAAATCAAATTACAATTTATCCTTCATCTTCAGGTGCAGTACAACGTACAAGTATCAACAACATACATAGAACATAATAATAATTTTATTTGCCAAAACAGCTTCGTAATATAACAACTTATTTTTTTATAATAAATGATAAATTAATGTTAAAAAATGTATTTTATTTTATTTTTGTTTTTTAATATTATTATATTGTCTGAAAATTTACAAATTATATAAATACAAATTACTAGGATTTGAAACTTTAGAAATTCGTCGAAAGAATATTTTGTATAACGTTTGTCCGAGATATCCTGTCAAATAAAATTGATTGTCAGTATTTGTGTATGGTCTTTAATGAATTAAATCGTCTATATAGTTCTAGGATTCAAACTTTATTCTATCCGCCCTTCCATAGGACTAATTATGGCCTACAAGAACCCATCACAAGGTGCATTATTATGTTTGATTCTGTTTCCAGTTCGTTAAATTTAAATGTTAATAGAGCAGATTTCATAAATTTTTAAAAGAACTTTTCATGATTGAAAATTAAATAAAATACTTATATAATCGCTATGAAATAATTTGTTATTTTTTGAAATTTGAATTTTTGAATTTTTTAAATTGTTAATTAATATATAAGTAGTCTGTAAGATTGTATTTTCGGTAGACGAATAAATAAATAAATAAATATTTATTCCCATAATTCATTAGATTTACAAAAACAAAGGTATAAAAATAAAAATAAAAACTATAAAATTTGGCAATGGCTTATATAGCCGTCAGCTTGATTTTAACTAATTCATTGTTAAACGTGATTACCCTAATAAGTTATTTATACTTATTGCTGTTATATTATTTATGTTTATATTTAGATATTATTTATGTTTATATTTAGATATTATTTATGTTTAATATGTATGTGTGATTAACAATTTCATTTATGTTTATTTATATGTTATATTATTTATGTTTAGATATTTTTTATTAAATCCAGTTTAATATTTATTTATGTGTGATTAAAAATTTTCAGCTAATATTTGCCGTCTATATTTATATGCTTCCATAGCGTATCTTGCGTGTGTATTCCAATCTTTACCGTTCAAATAATCTATAGCTTCTACCTTACTTATTATATTTCTACTAAAATATACTTTTCTTATTTCTTTTAATATTGGGCATTCCGATGAGAAGTGGATCACATCTTCTACTTTGTTCATGTTACACATTGTGCATATTGTTGTTTCTGTTGTAATATGTGGTGTGTTATTTAAACGCAACAGTTCTCCTCGTATTTAAAAATATTGTTGATATTATTTCAATATCATTTGTATATTTGAAATAATTTCCTTACCCCAAATTATGTCTTAATGCTATATATATATATATATATATATATTTCGGTGATTCGAATTCGCTGCTCGATGTAAATATAAAGGCCTTTTGTCCTCATATAACTTGGCAATAATGTTGTATATTTGTTCCTTCCATATTATATTGTCCTCTAACCTGATGTCCAGTTGCGTATTAATATCTTCCGCGATTTCATTCCATTTTTTTGATACGAAACTTGTTTTCTAAATATTATTTTCGCAAGAATTTTTGGTATTCTTTCATCAGTATATTTCCATATTTTGTCAATGTAGTCGCATTGTATCTTTCATGTATATAGATACAGGGGTGCTAGCTGCTAGCCCAGTTTCTACAAATAGCATATATTCCGGCGTATTGTTCGGTAGAAGAAATATTCTTTTAAGAAAATATATTTGATTTTTTTCTAGTTCATCAAATTCTATATGTACCCAACATGGTGCTGCATAACAATTTACGGATCTTATGACACTGAGAAATACCTTATATTTAGTTGAATGCGATATATTCTTATTAGACATAAATAAACCCCAAGTTTTGTTTTAACAGTAATATTAATTCCTCATTCATAAGAATAGTATGTAAAATACAGATCCCTTACGTGTAAGGGCTCTGGCATCAATGACAGAAAATCCGCTGGGATTCTAAATAATAAAGTTAAAAATAGCTATATCATAGGGCAGAGACACCTGTAGGAGAATAGTATTGAAAAATCAGAAACTGGCTAAACTTTGATCGTAAATGTGGCTGAAGTATTTGATATCAAAATACATAATCAAAATAATAATATATCGAATAACATACTTTTAGGCAGAACTTTAAATTCATATTAAATCTAAAATATATTTAGGTATTAAAGCTTAGTACGCTAGTGAAATGAAGTGAAATTTTAACGCGATCTCCAAAGCTCTCCAAAGTCTCCGGTGAAATAGTCGTGAAAAAGTTGTGAAAAATAGACAGGTTAATTTGACATTTTGATAATTCAAATATTTTGATAATATTTTGATAATTCAAATGTTTGTTTATGTTTATAATTTTTTTAAAATTTAAATTTGACTTAAAAATCAAATTTGAGCAAATTTAAAAATCAAATTTAAATTATTGAAAAAAAAAAAATGTAAATGTCACAATTTCATCGTGAAATAATGTTCAGAACATTATTTCACGATGAAAAATAATTGGAGACTTTTGCGCGCTATCTGTTGGTTGTTAAAAAAAGTAGGTTTTTTTCACAACTTTTTCACGATGAACTGCGTACCACTTCAGCGAAATCAGAAGTGAAATTTTTCATTTCTGATTTCACGATGTTAAATTTATATGAAAATTTCATTTCATTTGACTAGCGTACTAAGCTTAAATATAAAATGACTGAGGAAATAACTGTGTTTGAAGATAGTATATATATCGGATAGTAATCAAGACTATAAAAATCAGAAAGAAAAAAGATTACGCAGCGAAGCATTTTCCGACGCCTCTTCAGATAGCCCTCAGAACAAAATTAAAGCAACAAAAATTGTGACTATGTCCGAAATCGAAGAAGCACTTGATAGGAAATTAAAACCAATTCATGAAAAACTATGCGTTGTGGATACTTTGTCTAAAGAAATTGTGGAATTAAAGTGCAAAATAGCAATACAAGATAAAAAATAGCTGATTAAGAAAATGAAGTTGATAAATTAAAGCTAATAAGCAAGAAAAATAATGTTATTTTCCATAATATTATAGCGAAGCCAGATGAAATAGAAAGTCGAATAGCAGGAATAATCGAGAATACTGTTAACAACTGCCAATTGCAGTAGAAATTTCATTTAGTGATAAACATCAAAATATAGATATAATGAAATTATTACCAAAAATGCAATGGAACAAAAACATTAAAGATAAATATTGCAGGAAAATCACAGAAAACAACTAGAAACATGGTAGATGGCAATTATAGCGTAGAACAAATCAAGGATCAGTTAACAAATATAATAAAAGTAGCTGGGGATTGTGGAAAAAATAAGCAATTGGGATCTTTCAAACAAAAATTTTGATTGGAAATGCTGGAAAAAAGGAAAGAATCGTACAATCTACTAAAATTATTTAAAAAAACGGGGACTGAATTGGATAGGAAACATTACATAACGATGAACCAACAGTATAAAAATCTATGCAAAATGAAGAAGCAACAATATTATACCAAAATCATTTAGAAATGCAATTATTTTTCCAATATTTAAAAAAGGCAACCCAAATGATGCTTCCAATTACAGAGCTATATCATTTACTGACACCATGTCAAAATTTTTTTGTAAATTATTGTTGGGTAGATTAAATAAATTCATTAAAAATAAGAATCTACTAAGCGAATTTCAAGCTGGTTTTAGGGAGAATTATGGAACTACAGATCATATATTCAACATAGTCAACATGATAAAACTAGTTAAAGCTAAGGAAAAATATGTACGCTATTTTCATAGATTTGAAATCGGCTTTCGATCATATAGACAAAAAAGCATTACTGTAAAAGCTAAATGAAATTGGTGTATCATATAAATTTATACAGATTTTAAAAGCATTATACATGGATTAAAACAAGGGTGTGTACTTAGTCCGATGCTATTTAATCTTTTTGTTGATGGTGTAGTTGATGTTCTACCGGCTGGAGTGCAAATTTTTGAATTACATAATATTTACATACATAAATAGTGATGGCATTTTCAGTTTTTCATATGAAATATCAGATATGTTTGTTTTATATTACCAAAATTAAGGATTTTTTCAGATTTTTCAGACCTTACCCTCTTCACCTAAGAAATCCCATACAATTTCAGGGTCCTATGTAGTCACATAGAGTGCCGGCCTCAACAACCGAATTCGATTTTTTTTACTTCAAAGTCCATTACAAAACACTCCTAATCCTAATTGATTCCATAAGAACTTAAAATTCTAAAATATGAAAATTAAATTTTTCAAAAATAAATTGAAAAATTTGGCCTTGAAAATTTCTTGTGAAAAAAAAAAAACAAAACAAAAAATGCCAGAAGAAACAATATAGGTTGAAGACGCATATATGGTTCAATATTATAAAATATATTTTATATTTCTTTCATCTTTCTCAACATGTTTTTTATCCCTTACTATCATCATTTATTTATTTTCTAAAAATAAAAAAAATTACCGAAAATAAAAAATATTGTGTGTTAAAAAGCACATCGAATTATCTAATATGAAAACCATATATATAACCATATTTATTACAAAGCTGTTTTTTGGCAAAAGTTCATCAGCAGTTTTTAGTGAAAAATAATGTTAAAATATATTACTGGCCATCTTATACATTATATAATTTTTGATGAAACTTAAGAATAAATCTAGAAAAATCAAAGGTGATGATTTTTAAAAATGGCGGTAGATTAGCGAGAAATGAAAAGTGGTATATAGGCAAACAAACAATTGAAATAGTAAATGAATTCAAATATCTTGGTATAATTTTAATACCGCAATTAAATTTTAAAAAACACTTTGAAGTAAAAAATCGCCAGTCAGTATTACCACAAACAATTAATACTCAGATTTCGTCTCGCGAACAAAACTCTGTAGTCAAAATTCAATTTTTCAATCCGCAGCAATTTTTTGTAATCCGCAGGAGCTTAATAATTACGATCTAAACAGCTTTACTATAAAAAATAATAAGATATGGGAAAGGTATTTTTTTGTTATAAAGCTTTAAAGCTCATAATATTTGTTGTATGTATGCATATTTTAATGAAGAAATTTCGAAGTGAAAATGCACGTATTATATTGTGTATTTATGTTTTTTGATTATTTCTATATGTATAGTAAGTTCAGTGAGTTATTTATTTGTTTTAAGGACAACAATTTTTTGGTTTTTGTAAAAAAAAATATGTATTTGGTTCTGGAATTTTTTTTTTTAATTTTTTTTTTATTTTTAAGAAATTGTTTAAAAAAAACACGGTTAGATTTATTTGTGTAAGTATCCCTAAAATTGGTCAAGATTGTTTGGTTTGAAGATTTAATCATTTAATTCATTCATGAGTTCTGATTAAAATACATTAACAAAATTAATTGTGTTGTGTTGTTGAATTTTAAAAAGAGAAAATGTCGAAAATTTGGTATGTAAAATGTACAATTAGCTCATGTAAAGCAAATAAAAAAGATCATCTTGATAGAAAATTTTTTGAATTCCCACGAAAAAAAAAAAAAAAATCAATGAATGGATAAATGGCTGTTCGGAATCAAAAAAGGAAATAATTAATAAGAAAAGGCCCTTTATTTGTTCTTTACATTTTGAAGAAAAGTATATAACGGAAAAACGTTGCCTCAAAAGAAATGCCATTCCCAGTTTCTTCTTATGTTTTTCGAGTAATTATGAAATCCAAGAACCTCTATAAATTTTTAATTGTAATTTAGTTACCGCAGATAACTTAGGAGCCGAAAGAAATGGAGAATCACCGTCGCCGATATTTAACCCCAATACAGCTAATAAAACATTTTCAAAAATAGATACAGGTGCAACTGAAACTGATTTTACAATAGAGGAATTAAATTTATATTCAGCTTATCATAGTGAAAAACGATAAAAATTACTTTGCCGAAAGTGAAACCACCAGTGAAACTGTACAGTGCACTTCCTATAAATGCCTCTATAAAAAAGTAAAATTTTTGAAAAAATAAATAAATTTAATCCAAAAAAAAAATAAGTTAAATAATAGGTTTTTGATACGAGCAATTAATAGACTTGAAAAAAGAAATAAAAAATCACAAAATAAATTAATTGATCTGGAAAAAAGTATTGATGAAATTCCAAAAATGAAAATACAAAAGATTTTTCCAAGATGATTTTAAGTAAAAGAAGAATATATTGATTAAAGGAAAAGTGGATATCACAATGTATATATTTTAGAAGTGCTGCTTTGTACAATTTTATGAGAAATAATTTAGGATTTCATTTACCGCATGTAAGTGCTTTGTACAGTTGGATGGAAATAAAAAATTTGACTCCTGGTTTTATTACAATAATTTTAGCTAAACTAAAAGATTTGTTAAGTACATTTGATGAAAAATCACGAGAATTGTTTTAATTTTTGACGAAATGTCCGTACAAATTTTTTTGACGTATAACGAAGTTCAAGATAGAATTGATGGATTTGTCGATTATGGATATGGAAATCGGGAGCCAGTTAATGGAAAAAATATATGTGTTTTCATGATAAGGAGCTTATGTGGTAACTTCAAATATGTTTTGAATTATATTGTAAGTGCTACAACTTGCCCTGTACAAGTGCTAAACGAAATATTATTTAAATGTATTGACGTTTGCGTAAACTTAGGTCTCAAAGTTAGAGCAATTACGTGTGATCAAGGTCCATCCAACAGACTTTTGTACAAAAATCTATTGAATGTCAAAGCTATAACAGGTGAAACACAGTTCAGCTTTCTTTACAAAGACATGGAAATTTGCTTAGGATTTGACGTTCCACATTTGATTAAATCGATAAGAAATCGTTTGATAGCTTCCGATTTAAAAACGCAAGATAGACTGGTTAGTTGGAGTGTAATTCGCAATTTGTATTCAATTGATTCCAAAAATTCAACTAAAATGTGTCCTAAGTTGTCAGAAATGTATATCAACCCAACCAGTTTTAAAAAAATGAGCGTACATTTACTGCACAAATTTTCTCCAACACCGTAGCTGTAACAATAAATAGTCTAGCAACTAGTACAGCTGCATTTATTAGCAAAATTAATAGATTGTTTGATGTTTTAAATGGCAAACCTTCAATTATCAAAGAATCTAGAGGTATTGAATTCTTAAAAGAAATGAAATTATATTTGCTTTATATTGAATCTGTTAAAAAAACACCAATGTATTGCTTTAATGGCCTAGTTTTAACTATTTCTTCAATACTATCTGTTATGAATAGCTTGTTTTCTGCACATGATGAATTTTATTATTTGTACGTAAATAAATTTAATCAGGATCCATTGGAAAATTTGTTTTCACAAATTAGATCAAGAAACGCCAACAAAAGAAATCCTAACGTTCAGGAATTTGGCTCGATATTAAGTAAAGTTAGTTCTATTAAAATTATTTTTTCGTCAAAATTTTCAAATTGTGAACCAGATTCGGATGAAATTTTGGATATAGACTGGTCTACAGTGATCGAATCAGATTCTAATAATACAATGTTAGAGGAGGCGAATACTGATTGTGAAATCCATTTCGCTGATGAATTTGACCACACTGAAAGAAACAATGAAAATAATATATCTGCTAATAATGCTATTGAAATTTCAGATTTATCAGCAAGATACTTCGCTGGATATTGTTCCTTCAAATTATTAAAAAACATGAGAATACCATGTGTTGATTGTCTAAAAACAATGAAAAAAGCAGGAAATTTAGAAAACCAAACCGAGCTTTCTATTCATCACAAGGCATACGACAATAATACAACAGATTTCGGAAAATTATGTCCACCAACTGATGAATTTTTTAAAATTTGTAAATTACAAATACATGTTTTTAAAGAAATTTTTAAAAATGAGCCCCACAAAATAAACATAAAAAAAGATATTATAGAAAAATGCATAAAAGAAACGGACGTAATGTATGCTTATTGGTTCACTGCAAATAATCCATGTTATGAGTTATGAGCATAGAATTCACGCTCTTAATTTTATGATTTTAGTACTTCTGCGGAAAACTTCTAAATGGAAAACAAATGATTATACATTTAAAAGAAAGAAAAAATTATCTACTCCAATACAGAAATTGAAAAATTTGATGCACATTTAATTCTATATTCTATAATATACCCAATTTTTTTGTTACATGTATTAAATTCCATATCAGATAATTTTTTTTTTTAAATTTTATATTTTATGCTGCTTATGGCGCCAAACAGCTTAAATTTAAAAAAAAAATTAAAAATTCATTTTCATAACAATTCGAAAATACTTTTTAATATTGTGTGGAATTATCTTACAAATTCTAATAAATTTAGAAAATATATAAATATACTTTTAGCATTTTTTATTTATTTTGGAAATTTAATTGATAAAACAAACGAAAGAAACCTCAGCAAAAAAATTTAACTTATAAATTGACAGAATAAAGTAATTCCAGATTAATTTTAAAAAATATAAATATATTTTTCATCATTTGCAAATTTGTCCTTAAAAAAAAAAAAAAAAAATTTCATCTGCTTATTATAGCGTTATGACAATTGCTTTTTTTCAAGCTAGTTTTCAGACTTGCTATGAACTTAGAAAGAAATAAAAAAAATCATAGAAAAATTACACTAGAGTGAGTGATGCACTATAGAGCTCTTTATCAAAGCTTTATCGTAAATAGAAGCTACAAATTTGTTGCCAACTATGGATTTACCGTAAATTGAACGCGACAAAAAGAAAAATAATCCAATTATATTCTTTTTAGCCTGTAGAAACTTTTTTTTTTGACATTTCAGAAAATTATTACAAATTTTTGAAGTAATTCAAAAAATATAATTTAAAATAAATAATTTTTGAAATGTTAAACATAAATTTTTCTTATTTTTTTTTTTTAATTCGTTCAAAAATTTATATTTATATTTTTCAAATATATAAAAAAAAATATATTTTTTTTATATCTATATTTTATTAGTCAAAATTATACTATCTCTGTCTCGCATAATCTATCTATCTCTTTTATTCCCGGCTAGGATTTATCGTAAAAAACTAGCCTGAAAAAAGCAACTGTCATAACGCTATTAGTCATGATGAAAAAGCTTTTATTTATCGTTTTTATTTTTATCGTGTATTTTACGGTATGTTTACATATTGGTACGGTCTCAGTAGATGGCGGTAATATACTAATTGAAAGTATAATTGGAATAATTTTTCTGACAAGAAATCTGGGTATTAATTGTTTGTGCTATTAGTCATGATGAAAAAGCTTTTATTTATCGGTTTTATTTTTATCGTGTATTTTACGGTATGTTTACATATTGGTACGGTCTCAGTAGTTGGCGGTAATATACTAATTGAAAGTATAATTGGAATAATTTTTCTGACAAGAAATCTGGGTATTAATTGTTTGTGGAATTAATAAGGGATCTGTATTCAATTATTCTTATTTCATTTACTTATCACAGAGGTCGCACATTTCTCTAAAACTTTTGTAATATATGCGCATTATGGCGGTAAGAAAAATATTTATAAAAATCATCTTAATAGCTTTTTTTGTTAATGTATGTCATTAAAAAAAATTAAGTATAAAAACCACACGGAATTAAATTATTCATATAAAAAAAAAAAAAATTAAAAGAATTATAATAAACTAGAAACTTAGGTAAGTTTTCTAGAATTTCCTATTTAATTACCATTTCTTCATTAAATCACTTCATTTATAAAATAAAAATATGTATTTTTATTATTATTTAAATAATAATGCTTTCTTTTTTCAAACTTTTCTGTTTTATAATAAAATGTGTAGTATTTTGTTCTTAGAATGTCTTTATTAGTTGTTTGACTGATCGTATTTATCGTTTCCTTCATTTATGATATAAATTAACTGCAAGATATTGAAGATAATAAGCATATTAATATTTAAGCAAATTAATTTTAACAGGATCATGGAAAATTATTCGAAAAGACATTGCCGGAGATTGATTGCAAGAGAAGTAAATGAAAATTTAATTGCATTTAAGGCAAATAATTTTGCAGAATCAATTGACACTCGTAATATTGGAGAAGGAAGTGGTGACAGCAACGAAAGAAGTGGTGATATCGACGACGGTAGCGGTGATATATTTTTAAATGATGGTGATGCCTTTATGGACGTACTGAATTTTGAAGAAGAAGAAAAAAGAAATGATAGATGATACATTTAGTAGTTTTTTAGAGGATGAAAATATTAATATAAAAGATAATATTAAGGCTGAAGCTTGCTCGATGGGTTTTACGGCATGGAATCTCCACTATTCAAGTTAGGGAATTGCTGATTATATTACAAGAATTTGGTTTAGAGCTTCCAAAAAGTAAACGAAGCTTAATAGCATGTAAAAGGAATGAAATAAGTTTTCGACAAGTTCCACCTGGCAAATATTTACATGTGGGTGTATCAAAAGCAATACAAAGATCTACTTATGATTTTTTGGAAACTGAAGATGAAATTGTATGTGATTTCAATATTGATAGACTACCTTTGTATAAAAGTTCTCGAAAAACAATCTGGCCGATATTGGGAGGATTTGCAAATAAAAAAAAACCACTATTTCTAGTTGGAGTTTGGGTTGAAGGCTTTGATAATATAATTTACAGGATACGCTATAACAACTAAAAAGTGAAGTCGTTTTCTGTGGGGGGAATACTGAAATTTGATGAAAGCTCTTGACAACTGTCAATTATAATTTTATAGGGACGGCGTTAGTGAAGTTTTGAAAAGCTTTTTACAAATTTGGAAAAAGCTTTTTCTATACTGAAATAATTGTATCTGAAATAAATATGTTTTTTATATTATAATTAAAATAAGATATTTATATTAGGTATATGAAATTCGTTTATTATGGATTTTTTTTTTAATATTCAAAGAAATTGAATGAAATTTAATAAAATTCTTACATTTCCATAAATAAAATAAGTTTTTAGAATTTCTGCGATACGCAATAATCCTCTTCTATTAAATTTACAGCTAAAATCCATTTCATTTTTATTTCCATATCTTGAGGAAATCTAAAATATATAATTTATTACGCTTCATATCAATTTTATCCTCACTACAACCCTGTCTGAAAAATATTTGCAAATGAAAGCTCTTTAAAACAGCTGATTTCGAGCAAGATTTTGACAATTTTGACAATTCGTGCGAGATTTTGCTCACTCGTTAGTGATTTTGACAACTAAATAGCTTTTAAAAACGACTTCACAGCTTGTAGGTGCAAATTAGTTCTATAGCGTATCCTGTAAATTATATTATCAAAGGTTGAAGGTCATCCTATATCCTTAGATTTATTTTTGCACGATTTCTGCAACGAAATAAATTTGGTAAAAAATACTGTCATTTTAATAGGACCTTCAACAGTAAACAGAAAAAATAATTATTTTAAGGGCTATTATTTGCGATGCCCCAGCTAAAGCATTTTGCAAATCAGTAAAAAATCATAATTCCAACCACGGTTGCTACGAATGTAGTCAAATTGGATTTAGGTTTCAGCATACTCCTGTATACAACTTAATTTCTGGTACACGTACACTCTGCACGGATGATAGTTTTAACTGATAGTTTACATCATAATAATCTAAATAGCACTGTATTAGAAAAAGCTGGAGTTAAAATGGTTACTCAGTTTCCACTTGATGTAATGCATTTAGTAGATTTAGGTATATCTAAGAGAATTTTAACTTTGATTTTAGAAACTTTTAATAAAAATTGTGTTTATAGTATGTCGCAAGAATATGTTGCGCTAGCAGTGGCGAAGCTAATGGTTTTGCACCGGGTGTTCAGTTTAATAAATTCAAAACAAAAAAATATATGATGGTTTGCCATACCGGCGTATCTAAATTCATTACCAAAATATTGTATGTATAATAAAAAATCTATAGACGTAAAAATTTGTTTTTGATTGTGGTGGTCTAAAAAAGATAAACCTTTAACACTTAGTCCCCAAATCCAAATTATTTTTAATTTTATTGTATCGCAAAAAATTATATATGATGTACTATATACTATTTACATATTTAAATTTTAAAATTATACTACAAAATTGGGGAAAATTTGATGATTCCAAAATCATAAGTTGAAATATAATAAAAAAAATAATAATAATAAATAATAAGAATAACAAATTAATAATAATAAAAAATAATAAATAAAACTAATAAATATTAATAATAAATAAATAAATAAAATTATTACAGAATTTAACAACAATAGTGCTGAGGATCCCATTAATATAAAAATTATGGAAATTAGGCTCTGATGTTTAAATAATAAATAATAATAAATAAATAATAATAAATAATAACAAAAAATAAAAACAAATAAATGATAACAAAAAAATAATAATAAAATAAAAAAATAAGAATAATAAATAATAATAATGTTATCCTTCCAAATGTATCTCATCCTCTACTCCTTTTAAATTAACCTGATATATCCCAATGCCAACAAAAAAAATATTCTCTGCCTCAATATTTAAAATCACAACAGTAACAACAAACCAACATATAATTTTTCATATTATATTTTTCAAATGTTCATTTAAAATTATGAACATCGACAGTAATATATCCCAATACCAACAAAAAAAATATTCTCTGCCTCTATATTTAAAATCACAACAGTAACAACAAACCAACATATAATTTTTCATATTATATTTTTCAAATGTTCATTTAAAATTATGAACATCGACAGTAATATATCCCAATACCAACAAAAAAAATATTCTCTGCCTCTATATAGTAAATTTACAGCGAACCACAACCAACAACAATTTTTCATATATTTTTCAAATGTTCATTTAAAATTATGAACATCGATAGTAATATATCCCAATACCAACAAAAATAAAATTCTCTGCCTCTATATAGTAAATTCACAGCGAACCACCCACAACCAACAACAATTTTTCTTATATTTTTCAAATGTTCATTTAAAATTATGAACAAAGATTTTGTTAGAAAATTTCGTATTCCCAGAGAATATTTTTGAAAAATTGAGAGTTTTTTATAAGTTCTATAGTGTTCAGTTTTAAATATGAACCAACGAAGAAATTATTTATAAAAGTAGAGTAGGGTAGGATAGGAATAGAAAAAAGAATGAAAGAGAATATTTCTCTATATGCATTTTTAATTCTGGCCTACTCTACTATATAAAAATTCTTTATAGGTATATACACAAATATTTTTGAATATGCATAACATGCATATTCAAAACTACTTGTGTATACATATATAAAGAATTTTTATATAGTAGGCCAGAATTAAAAATTTTATATAGGTATTTTGTATATGTTTTTCTTTTTTTTTTAAAGTTCCTATAAATAGGTTTGGGTGTTCAGTGAACACCTTGAACAGTACCACACTTCGCGCTTGTGCGCTAGCAGTATTTACATTTACGCCAATGGAATAATGCCCAAAAACAAAATGAAGAGAAAGTTATGTCTGGAAAACGTTATATTAATCTTGAAGCTTATTTTAAAAATCCAATTGATTCCAAATTACTACATATATTGGAAGTATCTGAAACTTCAGATAAAGAAATTTTACCAGTATCATTAATTATTGGTAAATTTTGTCGGTTTCCTATAGATGAAGGCACAAATAACTCTATTTTAATTAAAATACTCCACGAAAATACCAAAATTAATTATATTTAACTTATAGCTAATTTATGTTTTAGTATTTAATATGAATAATTCAAAAAAATATCTTCCATTGAAAATTAAGAAGGATAACATTGTTAAAATGGGGTGTCTATTTCATTTAAAAAATAGTGCAGTTTATATTTTTAGAAAACTAAATTATAAAAGTAAATTTAAAGATATTCTAAGCAAAATATGTATACGACGCGAAATACAAAAAGTATACGACGCGAAGTTTAAGGACAAATCATGTGTATAAACTTTTAATTTCGTCTTGTGGATAAACTTTTAAAAATTTCTTAATTATATTTTGTTTTATAATTCACAAGAGGAGAGCATATGTCATGTCAGAACTAAAGAGGTCATGGCTGAAATTAGAAATTTAGCAAAGAATAAACCCCTGGTTATGATCTAGTAACTATATAGAAATAACCGCTCAGTTGCAAAAAAAGGGTTAGTAATGCTGACCCAGTTTATAAATGCAACCTTTAGACTGAGTCACGTTACAAGCATATGGAAAGTAGCTGAAATAATAATTACAGAGCAACCTGGAAAACGCCGAACGACCCAAAATCTTATCGACCAATTTCATTGCGGCCTGTTTCCAAATTAATGGAGAAACTTTATCTGGGAAGACTGAAACGGACAATTGACGAAAAAAACTGAATCCCATCGTTCCAATTAGAATTCAGAGAACATCACTCTGCAATAGACCAAATCCATCGGTCAACAAAAAATATTATAGAGAACGCCATTCACGGAAAAGAGTACAGCTGAGCTATATTCCTGGACGTCGTCGAATCTTTTAATAAGGTGTGGCAAGAAGGTCTTGTGTCCAAACTTAACAAGTTACTACCAATTGAACACGTATAATTTTTCACTTCTTACATTAAAAACAGATGCATTAGAGTGATGCAGGATGAAGAATATTCAGAATTGAGAGATATAAATACAAGAGTTCCTTAAGGGAGCATATTAGGACCATGTTTATATGTTCTATTCACTAGTGATCTACCTGTTCCAGATAATGTATTTATAGCCACATTTGCTGATGATACGGCCACGGTAGCAACTGATTAACTAGTGGATGCTATTAATAAAACGCAAGCTGCAAACAATGTGTGATATTCTGCGGTCGCTCGTTGTAACATTACATTAAGAGAATATAGTGATACCAGATGCAAAATATGAACGTTACTTTTGTATTGAGAAAGTTGCAGTTTATGAATAAGAATACCTTCTTACTTTCTTTCCAATTGAGAACGTAGAGCAGTGAACATCACGAACATCCAGCAGTATACAATATACATATAACTTTTCTTTTAATATATTATTTTTATTATAACAATAAATATAAGCTTTTATCGTAATATTTATTGTTTATTTAATTATTAAATTGGTACACAGCAAATTGGCGACGAGGATAATTTTAGAACTATTATTAAAACCACGTTTTCGTTTATCATTATTATTTTTTTTTTCTGTTTGTTTCCAAAAATTTTGCTTTTCTTTTATTAAAGTTAAAATTTAATGTCACGGCGTGGACGTGGATCAAAATTTCGCTCAACTTCAAATATAGCTAACTGGAACGAAGGCAGCGCTAATCCAGAAATTGATATTTCAAATGCCCCAGAGTTTATGGTTGAAACCAATTTAGAAGAGATTACAATGACAATTTCTATACCGATTGATGCCATCGAAAATTTTGATCCCGAAAAAACAGATTGGAATGTATACAAAGATAGATTAGATAATGTGTTTAAATACTACAATGAAATAGATCCTAAAAAAAAGCGTTAATGTTAAGTATGAAGGTAAATGCTGATGTATATAAGATGCTGCAAGATATGTTTCATCCTGACGAAGCAAGCACCAAAACGTATGATGAAATTTCTAAGGAGATAGATAAATTCTATGGAAAGCCAACAACGATTTTTAAAGAAAGGATGCAGTTTTATTCATTGCACCAGGAGTTGGATGAAAAAGTGTACAGTTTCTATTGCCGTATAACAGAAGCTGCCAGAAATTGTAAATTTGGTGGTAATTTAGAATTCGTTATTAAGAAAAAGTTTGTAACAGGTTTAAGGAAGGGACCTATTTTCCAGACTTATGGAAGAAGATGAAAATCTAAATTTAAAAAAGGCACTAGAAACAGCACAGCAAAAGGAAGTGCACATGGAAAAATCTGTAAATCAATTTAATTATGTTGATAGAAAAAAATCACGGGATTTTAAAAATAATATCAACAATACAAAATCAGATATTAATTGTTCTGTATGTGGAAAAAAAGGTCATATAAATCAAAATTGTTACTATAAAAATTATAAATGTGACATTTGTAAAAATAAAGGTCATCTAAAAGCTGTTTGTAGAAGTAAAATTAAAAAGGAACAAGGCGTTCAAAAAGGTAAATTTTCAAAATTTTTTAGATCGAATTTTCTATCTACAGATAAAGAAATAAGCAGTGAAAGTTATACTACCGAAGGAATTTTAATAAATGACATTGATAAGACGTTAGGCAGCTTATCAATATTATCATTGAAAGCATTGTGAAACCAATATATAGATCGGTAATGCTGGAAAACAAAAATAAAGTTGAATTTTTACTTGATAGTGGCAGTCCAATAACTTGTATATCAAGTAAACTATACAAAGATCTAAAAATTAAAAGCAAATTAATATCCACTGAATTAAAATTGATAGGATATACTGGTGAGTCAATTATTCCAGTTGGGAAATTCCCACAGAAAATAACGGTCAAAGATGCAGAATATAATTTATATATTTATGTAGTGGATGGTAGTGGTCCACCACTTCTTGGTCGAGATTATTTAGAACAAGCAAAGTTGCTGTATAATATAAATGTAAAAAAATTAACATTGAATGAAATTTTAGATGCTCATAGCGAAGCGTTTGAAGATTCACCTGGTTTGTATAAAAATGAAAAAATTGATTTAACAATGTCACCGGAAGCTAAACCAAGCTATACGTTTAAAAGTAGAAACAGAATTAAAACGTTTAGAAGATAATGGTACAATTTCGAAAATTGTAACAAATGGTTGGGGAACACCAATTGTTCCAATTCCAAAAAAAGATGGTAAAATACGTATCTGTGGAGATTACAAAGTAACATTAAATAAATTTTTAAATAATAATAATTCCTAGAATAGATGAAATTTTTTCTAAATTACAGAACGGAAATACTTTCACCAAAATAGATCTAAAAGATGCATATAATCAGTTAGAATTAACTGAAAAATCAAAATTTTTATGCACGTGGAGCACGCACATGGGAATCTATAAAGTAAATAGAATGCCTTTTGGAATTACACCTGGTACATCAATTTTTCAAGGTGTAATTGAAAAACTCTTGCAAGGTATTGATGGAGTCGTTGTCTTTATAGATGACATATTAGTAACTGGTAAGAATGGTGAAATTGAAGCAGAAAAGAATGCTGATCATTTAAAAGTTCTAAATAAAGTGTTGGAAATTTTAAAAAATGCAGGCTTAAAAATTAAAAAGGAAAAATGTTTATTTTCGCAAAACGAAATCAGTTATCTTGGTTTTATTATTGATAAAAATGGATTACGTAAATTGCCAGAAATAGAAGATAAAATAATAAACATTAAAGAACCGAAAAATGTTCAAGAAGTCCGACGTTTGATGGGAGTTATATCATTTTATTCAAGATTTATACCAAACATGTCAACAATCATGGTGCCTATATATGAATTAACAAAATCATCTAAAAAAGTTAAATTTGAATGGTCAGAACGTTGTACTGAAGCATTAAATAAAATAAAAGGTATTATTGAAAATAAATTAACTTTAGCATATTTTAATTCGTTACTTCAAAAGTTTATAGATGGCCATGAAATACCCTGTTATTTTGCATCCAAGTCATTAACAGAAACTGAAAGGCGATATAGTGTAATTGATCGTGAAGCACTTGCAATAATTTTTGCATTAAAATTTTTTTTCCAATATGTATATGGAATGAAATTTATAATCAGAAGCGATCATAAACCACTACTGGGTATTCTTGGTGAAAATAAGCCGTTTCCACCTATGGTAAGTCAACGTATGCAACGTTGGGCCACATTTTTAGCTGGATTTGATTACAAATTAGTGTACATTAAAGGTGCTACGAACTATTTAGCAGATTATTTGTCACGAAATCCAAATAAGGTAAATAGTAATTCAAGTGATTTGGATATATATTTTTTGCAGAAAAATCCATTGATAGAAGAATATTCATTAAATAAAAAATTAAATAATTTCAGCACAATACAAAAATACTTTAATATTAGAGAATTTTTAAATACGGAAAATGGTATAATTTTATATGGGGAGCGAATAGTTATACCTACATCTCTTCGTAAAAAAGTGTTACAGGAACTACATATATCACATCAAGGAATTGTCAAAACAAAAAATCTAGCAAGCAGTTATGTTTGGTGGCCAACATTAAATGTGGATATTGAAGCTATTATCGGGAATTGTGAAAAATGTACTTCAGCAAGACAGTTACCGCCAAAAATTATTAGTTGTTGGCCAAAATGTTCAAGAGTTTTTGAACGTGTACATATTGATTTTTGTCGAGTATGTCAATACTATTTTTTAATACTGACTGATGCATATTCTAAGTGGATCGAGGTCTTCATTTTAAAAACAATCAGTAGTTTGATGACAATTAAAAGAATGTTTTGCGCGTTTTGGTCTACCCAAATTAATAGTTAGCGACAACGGCACACAATTTATGTCCAAAGAATTTCAATTTTTCTTAGATGAGAATTATATTCAGCATATGACAAGTGCAATTGCTCATCCTCAGTCAAATCGAGCTGCAGAAAATGCAGTAAAAAGTTTCAAAACTGCTCTTTACAAAAATTTAAAATCAGCAAATGAAGAACATATTGAAAAAATAGTAAATCAATATTTATTTGTATATCGAAATACACCTCATACTACCACAAATAAAACACCTTCGGAATTAATGTTTGCCAGAAAGGTAAATTTACGTTTAGATCTTATTAAACAATTTTCTAAACAATTTCTAGATAACAATAACATAACTAAAGTAGATGTAACACAACACAATCGTATAAGAAATCTGGAGGTGGGACAAATAGTAGTAGCAAAAGATGTTAGATTTACAGATAAGAATGTGTTTGTTAAAGGTATTGTACAAAAGAAACTTGGCAATGTAACATACATCATTCGAGTGGGTGATCAGCTTTGGAAAAGGCACATAAATCAACTTTACAAAGTCGTAAAGCGCCATTCCGTAATTTTGGAAGATAGTGATAAGAAACATTCAAGAGGAAATGACGAGATTTTGGAAAATCAGCGTGAATCACGTGCACAAGCTCCAATGAGTGCAGCTAATGTACCAACAAGGCAGGTTGTAGCAGCACGAACTTCGGGTCGAGCAATTAAAGTACCAGCTCATTTTGAGGATTATGTTATATAAACAGCAACTTGAAGGGGAGTAATGTGATATACTGCGGTCGCTCGTTGTAACATTACATTAAGGCAATATAGTGATACCAGATGCAAAATATGAACGTTACTTTTGTATTGAGAAAGTTGCAGTTTATGAATAAGAATACCTTCTTACTTTCTTTCCAATTGAGAACGTTGAGCAGTGAACATCACGAACATCCAGCAGTATACAATATACATATAACTTTTCTTTTAATATATTATTTTTATTATAACAATAAATATAAGCTTTTATCGTAATATTTATTGTTTATTTAATTATTAAATTGGTACACAGCACAATGTTATCCAGGACTGGACAAAAAAGTGGAAGATAAAACTTAACGATACGAAGTCCAATAATATAGTTTTCACAACTAGAAAAATCCATCAAATACCGCCAGTTTACCGTAATGGTAACACAGTTCCTAAGGCAAATATAGCAAAATATCTAGGTATATAACTCTTGACGTCAAACTTAGTAGGAAAGAACATATTAAAATAAAGATGAGTGAACTCAATATGAAATGCAGTAAACTATACTGGCTTGTAGGAAGAAATTCAAAACTAAGTATTCGAAAAAAGATTCTAATATATAATCAAATTCTAAAGCCTATTTGGATGTACTACCAAAACAGTATTATTATCATTCAACGTTTTCAAAACAAAGTAGTGAACGCTCCCTGGTATACATCAGAAATCGTGTTCTTCACAGAGACTTAAATATCAATTATGTGGAATACGAAATAAGCCAAGTAGCAAATAAACATCACATCAGCATACTGAATCACATCAACGTAGAACCAGCAGCATTATTCCAAGGACCAATGACAAGAAGAAGACAAACGAAAAAGACCACTAAACAATAGACACAATTTTAGTAAACCATTTTGTGACCTAAATTCTTAAAAATTTAGCTTAAGATCTCAAACTAAAACTGATGGTTGGTTCAAGAGACCAGTTTTAGTTACATTAAACAAATAAACTAGCCAAAAAAAAATGTGTTTTATGAAATAGAATAAAATATATAAATATTTTCTTCTTCTTTCCTGTAGGTATACTCGCAGTTAAGCTAAGGAATTCAGTATGAAAAATGGGAGCATACCCAAAAATAATTATTTAAGCAAATTAACTTTGGGAGCATACCCAAAATTAGGATGCAGCTTGTACGCATTAAATACGATGTAATTAAGACGTACTGCATCCAATGTTACCATTTTGACCTCAAATTTTGATTTCAAAAACTTTAGCTGGGAAAAATGGAATCTAGACGGCTGTTGTTTTAACTGGTTATTATTTTTGTTTAACTGTTTCTGACTATTTTTATTGTTGTTTCATTGTTTCGGACTTTGGAAATGCTGTCATTGTTCGAAATTCGAGTTAAAATTATACAAAAAATTGCTTCAGGTGGAGTTTATTATGAAAAGTTAATTACTGGCGGGGTTTATCTTCTAGATAGATTATGAAAATGTTAATTTTTTTTATTAGTATATTATATTTTTATATATGTAGTAAACATGCAAAAGTGAAGTTATTTAATATTTTATATGCATTTTGCTTTTGTTCCAGAAATACTTTAAATTATTTATTGACAGTTTTTTTTAACTGGATTTCTTTAAATAATCCAGTCAAGTAGTTTAATTTAACCTTTGACCTGATCGCTTTATTCAGAATGTCAGCACTGAAGGCACTCAATATTAATTTATATGAATTGTGATTTCAATATAAATTTTATTAATTGTTAATTCAGTATACAGTTCCAGCTCAGATTACTGTGTGCTGTGTGGTATTGGTGTGTGCTTGGTCCCTTGAGTAAATGGAAAGCAAAACATTAGAGTAAATAAAGTACATTTGATAATAGATAATATACATATATTTGATCTAAGAGCAAAATCTATTGATTGTGTATATTGTGATTGTTATTGTTAAAAATGTGAGATGGATACATCATTTTCACTTACAGAAACGAAAAATATTTTAAAATCTCTAGTTAGATCATGTCCTTCCAAGATTACAATCGAAAATCTTAGTAAAGATTACGGAAATACAATGGGATGCCAGATTCCATTCCGTAAATTTGGTTATCGTACTTTAAAAGATTTTTTGTATTCCATTCCAGATACAATTTCGATAACTAATGGTAGAAATCCTTTATTAAGTGTGGCTTCATCAGAAAAGACTATGCATATGGATAAAATGAGTTCTATTGGAAAAAATGTAAATAAATTGTGGAAGAACGAGGTTACAAATATATTTCCGATATTGGATAAGCAAAAGCAAGAGCCATATGTGCCTCCACATTTACGATTTGCACCAAGTTATAGCCGAAACATGACGCATATTACGACAAAGACGAATAGCAATGTCGTTGATACTATAATAAGAGAGAGTACTAGAACGAAATATAGTATAAAATGTAATCAAAAAAATGTTGAATGTGAGAAAAAAGATTCTATTCCAAATTATACTGCTATTAAAGAAAATTATTTCAAAGGATCGTTTTCAAATGGTTTAAATGTGGATGAAGCTGTGCCTAATTTCAATAACGACGACGACATATTTTTACTTGATTTTCCAACAAATACCGTTAAATTTGGATGCAAAATAAAATCTTTTGAATTACCAAACAATTTAAAAGATGGTGATGTATTTCCTCTATTTGTTACAGAAATAAATAATCCATATAAATTTTGGTTTCATATTGCTAAACAAAATGACGAACTAGATGAAATGATGAAAAGATTAGAATATTTTTATGAAAATATAAAGCAGGAATTTGTAATGCAATTATCAAATGTTATCCCTGGGCAGATATGTGCGGCACTATATTCTGGATTATGGCATCGAGCAGAAATTCTCGGAATGCCAAAAGATGGTAAAGTAAAAGTATGCTTTATCGATTATGGAACAGTTTTTAATGTACCAACAAAATCTATTAAATATTTATCTATGGAATTCGCAAAATTAAATAAACAAGCTCTACGCGGATGTTTGTCTCATATCAGACCATCGGGGTTGAGATGGTCAAGAGATTCAACATACTCATTTTTAGATATGGTTGCTGATAAATTATTATATGGTAAAGTAACACAAATTATAATGGATGAGAAGATATTGCGCATAGTACTGACTGATACAAATCAGGACAAAGATTTTCAAATAAATAATGCTTTGATATTAAAAGGTCATGCCAGATTAAATGATGAAATATATTTTAGATTATACGACAAATTCTATTATCCTACATTTGAGATGCTTGAAAATGGGGAATATCCTACTTTTCACGAAATTGGAATACTTTTAGCACAAGGCATTGACTATGAGACAAAAGTATATAATAATATAATATGTGATGTAACTGCTAAAAAATGTTCTTTGGAGGAATACATTCAAAAATTAGCTTTATATCACATTAAAAGAAAACATTGAATTGGAAACTATTAACATATCAACACATTCTAACCAATAAACTACTCGATTAAGCAATTTAAATTTTTGAATTTATTATTAATTTTTCAGGTTTTGGTTATAAAACACAATTATAATTTTTTGTTAGATTTAGTTTTTGAAGAATAGTATCTACTTCATTCACTATGAAAAATTAATTGTTAATCAATTTTTATTATGCTATTATATTAAAAATTAAGTTTTAATAAAATTTTAATATGCTATTATATTAACCCTTAGATGTTAGCCATGCTTGACACAATGTCTATAGAATTTTGCAATTAATTTCATATTTTTATTTTTCAAATTCGTCTTTATTTTTCTTTGTTTAAATATTTATAAATACATTATTAGGGCGAAAAAATTGTTTAATTAATTTGTTATATTTAAAAAACTAAGGAGAAAAAAATAAATCAATAAAAATAAACCATAATGATTTAAAAATTAGAACAGTCTTGTTCATTTAACTCTAAAAAATACGCTAGCTAAATCCTGCTCTACAGACTCAATAGTTTTCGAGCACTACATTTTATCTCAATAAAATTAAAACAAAAAAAATATATTACTATTAAAATGTTTTAGGGAATTTTGAAAATTTGATCACTTTTGAAAGAGCATTTCCAATTGGGTTGGGTTCAGCATTGGCGAGTACGGCGGAAAAAACGTTAAATTTAAATTTATAGCTGTCACAATACTTCTCACAGCTTCAGATTTGTGAATTGTAAAATAATTTTCCATGATTAAATACGAGATTATCTACTATAATTTTATCAATCGATTCTTTTAAGAGGCAAAATCTTTCCGATTTAGTGCACGATGAATTGTTTTGATGATGGAGCACTTCTTTATGCTTTATATATATGTAAGCTATTAAAGTTGTATACCGGCCGCGTACAATTTGCGTTATATGTTTGCATTATTTATTGCCTTATATATTTTTACATATTTATTAACAATTGCAAAAGTAGAGTTTCAGGAGTGCCTTTTCAACTACTAATAACTTAATCTACAATAGAATTTTATAATAGTTTTACCGTGTTTTAATTAGATACATATATACATGATTTATTTACATTATTATTATTAAATTTCAATTACATTAATTGAATTAAATAAATTATCTAATTACACAATATTATTTGGCGAAAGTGCAATTACTTGATATTGACCTGGTTAAATAAAGTGCCAAATTCAAACAATACTATTAATTAAACAATAATTTATTATAAAAAATATAATTACTCATTTTTTTTTTAGTTTGTCTTTTGTTATAATTAAATTGAATTTTTTTTTTGTAATATTTTTTATTACGGGTTTGCACTTCGAATTCGCCCTTTTACAAATCAAATTCACTCTTTTGCAAATCAATTTCAACTTTTTGCAAATCAAATTCAACCGGTATTAAAAAATTATTCGAAAAGTTTAACTTTTGTTAATAAACGGATATATAAAGAGTATAGAGAAATACAATTTTATTTTAGTGTTTGCGAATTTAAAATGAACAAAATAATCGATAGAACAACACAATCCACATTTAATTCAACAAATATAAAAAAAAAATTAAAATTAACAAAATAATTGATAACAATGATTGATATATACATAGAACAATTACAATCCATTTTTAACTCTATGTATGAAGTCTGTCGGGATAATCGTTGCAACTGATTGTTCAATTACTTCTCTCAATTGAACACTATTCTCATGATCAGCTAACATATTTCGTACGAAAAATTTTATTTTTGAAAAAACTACTTTGATAGGATTCATCATTGGAGAGTAGGGTGGAAGCAAAACTAAAGTGTGCCTTGTCTGTCTAACTAGATCACGAACTTGCTGCGTCTTGTGGAGGCTTACGTTATATAAAATTAACCACACCTCTTTGTTTCTTAGTTTCTTCCAATTTTTTAAATAGTTTCGTAAAAATTCGAAAAAAATATTTGAATTTACATTGCAGTGAGAAATTATTTCATTAAATAATTAATGAATACTTAACTACTCCCTGAATGTTAATTGCAGCGATCAGTGAAATGTTGCCTCCTCTGACCGTCGGCACTATTACCACAAACAATTAATACCCAGATTTCTTGTCAGAAAAATTATTCCAATTATACTTTCAATTAGTATATTACCGCCATCTACTGAGACCGTACCAATATGTAAACATACCGTAAAATACACGATAAAAATAAAAACGATAAATAAAAGCTTTTTCATCATGACTAATAGCGTTATGACAGTTGCTTTTTTCAGGCTAGTTTTTTACGATAAATCCTAGCCGGGAATAAAAGAGATAGATAGATTATGCGAGACAGAGATAGTATAATTTTGACTAATAAAATATAGATATAAAAAAAATATATTTTTTTTTATATATTTGAAAAATATAAATATAAATTTTTGAACGAATTAAAAAAAAAAAATAAGAAAAATTTATGTTTAACATTTCAAAAATTATTTATTTTAAATTATATTTTTTGAATTACTTCAAAAATTTGTAATAATTTTCTGAAATGTCAAAAAAAAAAGTTTCTACAGGCTAAAAAGAATATAATTGGATTATTTTTCTTTTTGTCGCGTTCAATTTACGGTAAATCCATAGTTGGCAACAAATTTGTAGCTTCTATTTACGATAAAGCTTTGATAAAGAGCTCTATAGTGCATCACTCACTCTAGTGTAATTTTTCTATGATTTTTTTTATTTCTTTCTAAGTTCATAGCAAGTCTGAAAACTAGCTTGAAAAAAAGCAATTGTCATAACGCTATAATAAGCAGATGAAATTTTTTTTTTTTTTTTTTCAGGACAAATTTGCAAATGATGAAAAATATATTTATATTTTTTAAAATTAATCTGGAATTACTTTATTCTGTCAATTTATAAGTTAAATTTTTTTGCTGAGGTTTCTTTCGTTTGTTTTATCAATTAAATTTCCAAAATAAATAAAAAATGCTAAAAGTATATTTATATATTTTCTAAATTTATTAGAATTTGTAAGATAATTCCACACAATATTAAAAAGTATTTTCGAATTGTTATGAAAATGAAGAATATCTATAGCATAATTTTTTTTTTAAATTTAAGCTGTTTGGCGCCATAAGCAGCATAAAATATAAAATTTAAAAAAAAAAATTATCTGATATGGAATTTAATACATGTAACAAAAAAATTGGGTATATTATAGAATATAGAATTAAATGTGCATCAAATTTTTCAATTTCTGTATTGGAGTAGATAATTTTTTCTTTCTTTTAAATGTATAATCATTTGTTTTCCATTTAGAAGTTTTCCGCAGAAGTACTAAAATCATAAAATTAAGAGCGTGAATTCTATGCTCATAACTCATAACATGGATTATTTGCAGTGAACCAATAAGCATACATTACGTCCGTTTCTTTTATGCATTTTTCTATAATATCTTTTTTTATGTTTATTTTGTGGGGCTCATTTTTAAAAATTTCTTTAAAAACATGTATTTGTAATTTACAAATTTTAAAAAATTCATCAGTTGGTGGACATAATTTTCCGAAATCTGTTGTATTATTGTCGTATGCCTTGTGATGAATAGAAAGCTCGGTTTGGTTTTCTAAATTTCCTGCTTTTTTCATTGTTTTTAGACAATCAACACATGGTATTCTCATGTTTTTTAATAATTTGAAGGAACAATATCCAGCGAAGTATCTTGCTGATAAATCTGAAATTTCAATAGCATTATTAGCAGATATATTATTTTCATTGTTTCTTTCAGTGTGGTCAAATTCATCAGCGAAATGGATTTCACAATCAGTATTCGCCTCCTCTAACATTGTATTATTAGAATCTGATTCGATCACTGTAGACCAGTCTATATCCAAAATTTCATCCGAATCTGGTTCACAATTTGAAAATTTTGACGAAAAAATAATTTTAATAGAACTAACTTTACTTAATATCGAGCCAAATTCCTGAACGTTAGGATTTCTTTTGTTGGCGTTTCTTGATCTAATTTGTGAAAACAAATTTTCCAATGGATCCTGATTAAATTTATTTACGTACAAATAATAAAATTCATCATGTGCAGAAAACAAGCTATTCATAACAGATAGTATTGAAGAAATAGTTAAAACTAGGCCATTAAAGCAATACATTGGTGTTTTTTTAACAGATTCAATATAAAGCAAATATAATTTCATTTCTTTTAAGAATTCAATACCTCTAGATTCTTTGATAATTGAAGGTTTGCCATTTAAAACATCAAACAATCTATTAATTTTGCTAATAAATGCAGCTGTACTAGTTGCTAGACTATTTATTGTTACAGCTACAGTGTTGGAGAAAATTTGTGCAGTAAATGTACGCTCATTTTTTTAAAACTGGTTGGGTTGATATACATTTCTGACAACTTAGGACACATTTTAGTTGAATTTTTGGAATCAATTGAATACAAATTGCGAATTACACTCCAACTAACCAGTCTATCTTGCGTTTTTAAATCGGAAGCTATCAAACGATTTCTTATCGATTTAATCAAATGTGGAACGTCAAATCCTAAGCAAATTTCCATGTCTTTGTAAAGAAAGCTGAACTGTGTTTCACCTGTTATAGCTTTGACATTCAATAGATTTTTGTACAAAAGTCTGTTGGATGGTCCTTGATCACACGTAATTGCTCTAACTTTGAGACCTAAGTTTACGCAAACGTCAATACATTTAAATAATATTTCGTTTAGCACTTGTACAGGGCAAGTTGTAGCACTTACAATATAATTCAAAACATATTTGAAGTTACCACATAAGCTCCTTATCATGAAAACACATATATTTTTTCCATTAACTGGCTCCCGATTTCCATATCCATAATCGACAAATCCATCAATTCTATCTTGAACTTCGTTATACGTCAAAAAAATTTGTACGGACATTTCGTCAAAAATTAAAACAATTCTCGTGATTTTTCATCAAATGTACTTAACAAATCTTTTAGTTTAGCTAAAATTATTGTAATAAAACCAGGAGTCAAATTTTTTATTTCCATCCAACTGTACAAAGCACTTACATGCGGTAAATGAAATCCTAAATTATTTCTCATAAAATTGTACAAAGCAGCACTTCTAAAATATATACATTGTGATATCCACTTTTCCTTTAATCAATATATTCTTCTTTTACTTAAAATCATCTTGGAAAAATCTTTTGTATTTTCATTTTTGGAATTTCATCAATACTTTTTTCCAGATCAATTAATTTATTTTGTGATTTTTTATTTCTTTTTTCAAGTCTATTAATTGCTCGTATCAAAAACCTATTATTTAACTTATTTTTTTTTTGGATTAAATTTATTTATTTTTTCAAAAATTTTACTTTTTTATAGAGGCATTTATAGGAAGTGCACTGTACAGTTTCACTGGTGGTTTCACTTTCGGCAAAGTAATTTTTATCGTTTTTCACTATGATAAGCTGAATATAAATTTAATTCCTCTATTGTAAAATCAGTTTCAGTTGCACCTGTATCTATTTTTGAAAATGTTTTATTAGCTGTATTGGGGTTAAATATCGGCGACGGTGATTCTCCATTTCTTTCGGCTCCTAAGTTATCTGCGGTAACTAAATTACAATTAAAAATTTATAGAGGTTCTTGGATTTCATAATTACTCGAAAAACATAAGAAGAAACTGGGAATGGCATTTCTTTTGAGGCAACGTTTTTCCGTTATATACTTTTCTTCAAAATGTAAAGAACAAATAAAGGGCCTTTTCTTATTAATTATTTCCTTTTTTGATTCCGAACAGCCATTTATCCATTCATTGATTTTTTTTTTTTTTTCGTGGGAATTCAAAAAATTTTCTATCAAGATGATCTTTTTTATTTGCTTTACATGAGCTAATTGTACATTTTACATACCAAATTTTCGACATTTTCTCTTTTTAAAATTCAACAACACAACACAATTAATTTTGTTAATGTATTTTAATCAGAACTCATGAATGAATTAAATGATTAAATCTTCAAACCAAACAATCTTGACCAATTTTAGGGATACTTACACAAATAAATCTAACCGTGTTTTTTTTAAACAATTTCTTAAAAATAAAAAAAAAATTAAAAAAAAAAATTCCAGAACCAAATACATATTTTTTTTTACAAAAACCAAAAAATTGTTGTCCTTAAAACAAATAAATAACTCACTGAACTTACTATACATATAGAAATAATCAAAAAACATAAATACACAATATAATACGTGCATTTTCACTTCGAAATTTCTTCATTAAAATATGCATACATACAACAAATATTATGAGCTTTAAAGCTTTATAACAAAAAAATACCTTTCCCATATCTTATTATTTTTTATCGTAAAGCTGTTTAGATCGTAATTATTAAGCTCCTGCGGATTACAAAAAATTGCTGCGGATTGAAAAATTGAATTTTGACTACAGAGTTTTGTTCGCGAGACGAAATCTGAGTATTAATTGTTTGTGCTATTACGTTAGCCGCAGTGGCGAAGCTAATGGTTTAAAAAAAATGGCTAAAGGGGGGAGTAGATAACTCCTTACGTTCAACAGTAATTTATGTTCACTATAGTCTTTTTTATTTAACCGTTATGTTTGTAACTTGTTAATTTTTTTTTTTAATTTTTAATAGGGAACCACTTAATCTGCTGGCCCTAAATTTTATAAGCACAAACTAGATTACAAAACTAATGTTTGTAAAACAAATTTGAAAATAGATAATAATTATTATAATGCTCTAGCTAAAACATATTACACATTAATCGGAAATTTTATTATGAAACTTTTGACTAGTGATGTGCAAAAATTGAGTACCGAATACCAAAGTATTCGTTACTTGAAGAATGAATGAGTACTGATTACTTATACTCAAAAGTATTCGATCCTTGTATGATTACTTTTCATTTAATATGAAACCCAAATTAAAATTGTAGTATTGTAGTTAACCAAATTTCCAAACCAACAGAAAATTATTCATTTCATTTTTCATTATACTACCGAGAAAAAAAGATTGCATATGAGTATGAGTACTGAGACAGAGGAATGATTTGATTACTTTTTTCATTTGATTACTCAAAATGAGTGTGAGTATTGAGTAAATTTTTCGTTTCTTCATACGTGTATTGTATTGTGTGTAACTGAAGTTGTAGTCAGTCACGCCACAATACAAAACACATATGATTACTTTTCATGTATGAATAATTTCAAATGTCATCTGAAATGAAAAGTAATCATAAAGTAACGAATACTTCGTATTGATTACTTATGAAAAAAGTATCGAGTACCGATGATTACCTGAAAGTAACGAATTTGCACATCACTACTTTTGACCTCTACCTTAAATCTGTGATATAAATTATTTTGTAATTTTTCATAAAAAAAAATAAAAAAAAATAAAGCTATACATAAACGAGAAATTCTAAAACCTACTAAAAGAACCGTTATCATCTTGTGCGGACATTAGGATGAAGTTGAAATGAGTCTATGAGCCAAATTTTATTAAAATCTGTATTTATATATAAATTCGCAACCGCAACAACGGAACAAAAATTTCTCAATTTTATTTATAGTATTTTCAAACGTTCATTTA
Source organism: Rhamphomyia laevipes (assembly GCA_963920725.1). Classification (NCBI taxonomy): domain Eukaryota; kingdom Metazoa; phylum Arthropoda; class Insecta; order Diptera; family Empididae; genus Rhamphomyia; species Rhamphomyia laevipes. The sequence goes on from OY987255.1 coordinate 30,306,005, forward strand.
AAATTACGAACATGCAACAAAAATATATTGCAACCACAACAAAAAAATAATTCCCTATATTATTTATAAAATTGCAACCGCAACAACGAACCAACATTTCTAAATTTTTCTTATAGTATTTTTCAAACGTTCATTTAAAATTATGAACGCAACAGTAATATATCCCAACACCAACAAAAAAAAATCTTTTTCTTATACATTTATAAATTCCCTACAGTAACAACGAACCAACAACAATTTTTCATATAATATTTTTCTAACGTTCACTTAAAATTATGTCGACAGTAAATCTCAACACCAACAAAGAAAATATTCTCTGCCTCTATATATTTAATTCACAACAGTAACAACGAACCAAACCAACAACAATTTTTCTTATACCTATGCCTATGTTGTAAGTTCAGGTTGGGATTTTAATATTGTTAGAGGATTTGATATGTAGTAAAAGGAAGTTTTAAGTAAAAACACCGACTAGATTTGTTGAATACCTTAATAAGAATGCCACGAAAAAGTATGCCTTGCTTATGATGTAGCTTAAGCTTGATTTACCTTTTGAATATTATTTATTAGCAATTTTTGAGCATGGGAATTGTAATATTTTTTATATTAATATTTCGGTGCTAAAATCGTAATTGGATATATTTAATAATTTCTTAGCGAAATATAATTTGTTTGTTAGCTAATTAGAAGTTATTATATGTGGGAACATCCGTTGTAACTTCGTATTTTTGTCAATTTAGAAATTACTAAAACGTGGGATAATTTATTTATTTAATTGGAATATTGAATGTTTATGTCTATATAATATTATGCTATTATATAGTGTTATTTGTAAAATTGCTACTCAATAATTTTAAGGTATAACATCTCTCCCTCTACGGCGGGTAAGCGTTTCGCGTATCAGCATAAGCAAGGTACACCTTTTCGCTTACTTCTATTTTTTTTTTATTAACTTAATAATTAGAATAATAATAATTAGAAAGTATGTTTTAAAATTAAATAAAAACTAAATGAAAGTTATATAATTATTGTTAATTTTTAATTTAATTTTATTTTGAATATGTATGTAATTTTTATTTGAATATATTTTAATTTATATTGAACATAAAGAATTGTAAATATTTGAATATATAATGGTAAAGAGTTATTTCATTATATATGTATATTAAAAGAAAATATTATTACTACGTATTTCTTTTTTTTTTGTTAATTTACTATAAAAAATTATTTCATAATTTGGAGTAACCAAATTAGTTAGTTACTAGTTATACATGTGTTTATTTTTTTTTTCATTTTTTTTTTTAATATTATTAATTTTGTTTATGATAATAATTATGTAAATCGTATAAATTTTTTTTCTATTAATTAATTGCATCTTCAAAGAATTACATAAATGTAAATATGTAGATTTCTTCTTAATTTTTCTTACTATTTTAATTTTTATTTTGTACATATATTTTTTTTTAATTTAATTGATATTTTTGCTATAAAATTAGTTCTTAAAATTTAATTCAATATTTTGCTTTATTTTTTAACTTTATTAATTTTAATATACAAGTGTCTTTATTTGTGTTTTTTTTTTGTAAGCATTTATACGCAGGGTAGGTAACGTAATGCGGACGTTTAACTGTTTTCTAGCAGCAACTCTCTTTAATCTTGGTGAATTTTTTCTTGGTGTATATGTTAAGTCACTATCTTGCGTTGTA
>OY987255.1:30307910-30310410 GCA_963920725.1 Rhamphomyia laevipes
CGGCACTCTATATGACTACATAGGACCCTGAAATTGTATGGGATTACTTAGGTGAAGAGGGTAAGGTGTAAGCTGTAAGGTCTCGTTTGTAGTATCAAATTAAAACCCTTATTGGGCAGAGTATGAAATGAATCTGCAAAAATCATTAATTTTGGTAATATAAAACAAATATTTCTGATATTTAATATGAAAAACTGAAAATGCCATCACTATTTATGTAGTAAATATTTAATATTATGTAAAATATTACTAACTAACTACGAGTTATCTGGTACCCCTAATTTATATAAATTTGTATAAAGTTATAGAATTTGAATGTATGTATTGCAAAAATTTATTTGTGTATAGCGCGAAATAGTTTTCTATATTTATTTCATATTTCATTCAAGCTGCTAATTAGGGGTACCAGATAACTCGTAGTTAGTTAGTAATATTTTACATAATATTAAATATTTACATACATAAATAGTGATGGCATTTTCAGTTTTTCATATTAAATATCAGAAATATTTGTTTTATATTACCAAAATTAATGATTTTTTCAGATTCATTTCATACTCTGCCCAATAAGGGTTTTAATTTGATACTACAAACGAGACCTTACACCTTACCCTCTTCACCTAAGTAATCCCATACAATTTCAGGGTCCTATGTAGTCATATAGAGTGCCGACCTCAACAAATCAAATTGAAGTCAATTTTTTTACTTCAAAGTCCGTCACAAAACACTCTTAATTGATTCCATAATAACTTAAAATTCTAAAATATGAAAATTAAATTTTTCAAAAATAAATTGAAAAAGTTGGCCTTGAAAATTTCTTGTGAAAAAAAAAAAAAAAAAAAACAAAACAAAAAATGCAAGAAGAAACAATATAGGTTAAAGACGCATATATGGTTCAATATTATAAAATATATTTTATATTTCTTTCCTCTTTCTTAACATGTTTTTTATCCCTTTCTAAAAATATATAACGAAAAAAATTTACCGAAAATAAAAAATATTTTGTGTTAAAAAGCACATTGAAATATCTAATATCAAAACCATATATATAATAATTATTCTTCTCAAACCATATTTATTGCAAAGCTGTTTTTTGTGTAAAGCACCTCACCAGTTTTTAATGAAAAATAATGTAAAAATATATTACTGTCCATCTTAATATTAGAGCGTCTTTGGTCGAATATAATAAAACAATAATTCATGTGATTGGTATTTATTAAAACCAAGTCAATTTTATTTATTTTTATAAGAACAATCAATTTATTTTGTTTTTCAATTATTTCAATTTAATTTTATTTAATTTAAATTTTATATTCAAAATTTATTGATCGATTTATTGAAATAATTGAAACTTTATTTAATTTATTTAAATATATTCTCAACAACTACAGCAGAGTTCAATTCATAAATTATCTTATTGGAAATTATTTTAAAATTTGTTGTACCATATACAAAGTATTGAATCGTATACAATTATTGTTGATTTCCACAATTAAATTTTATCTGATTTCCAAAAATCAGCAAATTAAAAAAGTTTTCCCAAACTACGTTAAAAAAATTTCAGCTCGAGAAATTGAAATAAATTTGATCCAAACGACCCCAAAATACTGCATACAAACAGCAACCAAAAATACTGCATACAAACGCCAACCAATTTTGCAACAATGTATGTATGCACTCAATTATATATACTCAAATATTATACTATATAGTATATAAGATATAACCAAACGATATCGACGTAATGAGCGGGAGTAATTAGTATGCGTGTGTAGTCTGTAGTGTACTCTCTAATTATTTTGCTTCATATATCTAAAGATATATGAAGCTTTGCGGTGGGGATGCAAAAAAAAAAAAAATTGAGATTTTAAATTGATTTATCCATTTTCGATATCAAGGAATCCAAATCCGTGATAAAAATTTCTGTGTCCGCCGTATACCGTACGCCGTACGCAGGGTAAAAATTCTCTTTTTGCAATGCTTAGAAATAGTAGTAAACCAATTCCGATTTTGACATAATTTTAAAGAAATGTAAACAAATATTGGAAATATGTCGTGGTGGGGTGCATTTTCAAATAAGTCAATTGCAACCCCATGAAAAAAGGGGTCGAACACATCCCTTTTTATGCACACGAAAAAACACTGCTTATATATTATGGGATTTTAATGCCATTTCCTCAGTACGTACATACACACTATCTAATTAAATTTTTAAAAAATGGGGGGTATCGGATGCAGCCCCACGTTTTTATGGGGCTTTGAAATTTGAATTTTGGAAATTTAAAATAGCTATAAAATCCTCTATATTTAAACTAGGATATTGTACTTTCTACATAAGGTAGAAAGGTTAAAAGTATTTCGAAATTATATGGAAATTAACCCCCCCACCCCTTTCACGTTGCAAAGAGGGGGTGTTTATAAAATAAGTTACACCCCCTCTGTGCAGGAGTAGATTTAAAAACTGAGAAATTAGTTTCTTAATAATATAGTCTTACAACTT
>OY987255.1:30315410-30771338 GCA_963920725.1 Rhamphomyia laevipes
CCCAAGAAACGGCGAGCAGCTATTATTAACACCAGATTAAAAGAATTAGAGAGCACCTTTTCTGAAGCAAAAGCTCTGCATTACAAAATTATTTCTGCGAAAGAAGAGAGTGATATTAAAGAAAAATATATCACAGGTGAAAATTTTAATAAATTAAAAGCAGCTTACCTAGATTATGCCGGTGAATTACAGCAAGCATTGTTAGATGACGCAACACTGGTCACTCCGAAGGCATCGGAAAAACCTGGTGAATTGAAATTACGTCAAATAGAATTGCCATCATTCGCAGGTGGATATGAAAATTGGAAACCATTTTCTGATCTTTTCCTGTCACTGGTTCACTTGAACACATCTGTACCACTCATTCAGAAACTTCATTATCTGAAGACTTCATTAAGAGGTGAAGCAGCCCGACTTTTACAACATATTTCCCTCGAAGAAAATAACTATGAATCGGCGTGGAAAATATTATCTGAAAGATACGAAAATAAACGGGTGTTAGTTAATACTCAAATAAGAATCTTAGTAAAGTTACGCAATCTCACCTTTGAATCGGCTTCCGGAATCAAAGAAATTCTAGACACCACAACTGAATGTCTACATTCACTTCGAAATTTGAACATTCCTGTGGATTCATGGGATGCAATTTTAGTATTTTTATTAGCTGCCAAGTTGCCACCCAATACTCAACAATTATGGGAAGAATATCAAGCCGGTAGCAAAGTCACTGCGGAATTTTCGACTTTTTCGAAATTTCTTGAGACCCGATTTCGCACACTTGAATCGGTTGAACAGTCTCAACCATTTCTCAAGAAGTCTATAAAGTCAGTCAGCCATCCTCAACCTGGAAATTATACAAAAATAAATAAAAAATTTCACATTGGAACTAATTCTACTTACCTGTGTCGTATGTGTAACGCTAATCATGCGATTTACAGATGTGATAAGTTTCTGAAAATGAATGCTAAGGAACGGCTAGAAATTATACGGAAATATTCCGCCTGTACCAATTGTCTAGCCTACGATCATTCAAAGCCACAATGCCCTAGTAAAACAAATTGTTTTACATGCAACAAGCCTCATCATACATTGTTACATTTTAATTCTACACAAACTGTACAAAACAATTACCAAAATAGAAACCATAATTCACAAACACAAGTATCACGTATAGTACAACATAATTTAGTTAATTCTAATACAAATAATAACAATCCTAGTTTTCAACCCACAAATTCTGATATATATATTGGTACACCCGGTACCAACCAAAATATAAATACGATACAAAATTATTTTACAAAAAAATTTACTACGTCAAGAATATTATTAGGTACAGCTTTAGTAAACTGTTTATCTGCCACTGGGAGTGTTCATTCTTATAGAGCACTCATTGATCCAGGATCCGAAGCTACGTTTGTTACAGAAAACGTAGTACAAAAGCTAAAATTAAAAAAAATTAAAATATCAATGAATGTAACCGGAATAGGACAAACATCTACTGGTAAAGTTAACAATAAAGTTTTACTTACTCTAATGTCACAGCATAATAACGAATTCAAATTACGGTTAGATGCATATGTTTTTCAACAGTTAACCAATGATTTAGCATCTGAAAAAATAAATTTCATTACTTGGGATCATATAAACGGTCTGAATTTAGCTGACCCACACTTTCACTTACCTGGTAGAATTGATATTTTATTAGGTGCCGATGCCTATTCATCGATTATTGTAGATGGTCTCATCAAAGGCCCCCCAGATGCGCCTATCGCGCAATTTTCTGCACTAGGTTGGATTCTTTCAGGACGTGTAGTCAACACCCATCGTACAAGTGTTGCTGTTCATCATCAGTCAGTTGATTTGGATGACCAACTTAAACGATTCTGGGAAATAGAAGAAATACCACAAGGCAGGATCTTCACCGAAGAAGAAAATTACTGCCAAACTCATTATGCTACTACGCACAACCGAAGAGCTGATGGTCGTTATGAAGTACGTTTACCCTTTAAAAATGATACACGGCCAGTCTTCATAAAATTCTAAAAAATCTGCAATAATAAGATTATTGCAATTAGAAAAAAGATTTTTAGTTAATACAAAATTAAAAGAAATGTATACTGAATGTATTACCGAATATTTAATATTAGGACAGATGCAAGAAATCCAAGCTGTTGACGATGGAGCAGTATATTATCTCCCACATCATGCAGTCTTCAAGAAATCATCGACCACAAAATTACGTGTGGTTTTCGATGCATCGTGCAAGGACATAAATGGCAATTCACTTAACAAATTTTTATTAAATGGTCCTAAACTGCAAAATGAACTAACAGCCATCATTATGGAATGGCGAAAATTCAAAATCGCTTTTTCCGCTGACATCACAAAAATGTATCGACAAATTTGGATACATCCGCAAGATGTTATGTATCAACTCATATGTTGGAGAAATGATACAACATCGGAAATTAAAACGTATGCTCTCAATACAGTCACATTTGGGACATCATGTGCTCCATACGTACGTTGCATCAACTGGCTGATGATGAACGAAACGATTTTCCAATAGCGCATCATGTTTTGAAAAATAATTTCTATGTAGATGACGTTATGTATGGAGCCGATTCTATTCAGGATGCCATTGCTGCTCAATCAGAATTAATAGCTGCTACAAATCGTGCTGGCTTACCATTAAGGAAGTGGGCCAGTAATAATGAAGAAGTTTTACGACAAATTCCTGTAAATGAAAGAGAAGTTAATCTACCAATGAATTTCGACAAAGAAGAATACATCAAGGCACTGGGCATACAATGGCACCCTGCCAGAGATGTATTTCAATTCAAAATAAACTTACCTAATAATGTGAAAACAGTCTCAAAAAGATCAATTTTATCTGATATAGCACGCTTGTTTGATCCTATTGGGTGGATCTCTCTTTCCTCGCCTGGAACTACTGGCAGCTGTATTATTAGCCAAATTGATGAAAACGGTCCATCAAGCGATGAGTCTGGATCATATAACATCATATGCATGGACGGATTCCATGATCACTCTTGCATGGATTCAATCAGCACCTGCAAAATGGAAAACATTTGTAGCAAATAGAGTGTCAATAATACAATCACTTACAAACCCTAATTATTGGCATCATGTAGGTGCAAAGGATAATCCGGCGGATGTAGCATCACGAGGTTTACTTCCAGTCGAAATGGAACCTTGCATAATTTGGTGGAACGGTCCAACTTTTTTGAAAAATTCAAATATAGAATTGTCAAATACAGCACCGAATGTCACAAATCTAGAAGAAAAAATAAGCACGGTTTTAACAATTAATATAACAAATTCTTATATTCATGAAATTATAAATAAATATTCTAAACTTACAAAATTAATTCGAGTTTTATCCTATTGTTTTAGAGCTGTACATAATTTTAAACATATACGTAAGCAACGTCTAACAGAACCACTGTCCGTCATAGAATTAGAAAATTCGTTCCACTTTATAATTCGCTTCATTCAAGATGATGAATTTAATGCAGAAAAAACGAATTTAATGGAACAGACGACAATAGCAAAAAAAGAAATCTTTTCACTTTATGTCCTTTTCTAGATGAAAATAAAATTATAAGAGTAGGTGGTAGATTACAAAATTCAAATTTACCTTTTACTCAAAAACATCCAATTTTATTACCAAGGAAATCACATTTTACCGATTTAGTAATCCAAGATGCTCATATTAAAACTCATCATGGTGGTCTGAAATTAGTATCTGCTTATCTACAACAAAAATATTGGATTTTGAATGCGAAAAACAATATAAAAAAAATTCTTAAAAGATGTGTAATTTGTTTTAAATTTATAGCCAATGAATCTTTACAACTAATGGGAAACTTGCCAACATCACGTGTCCAAGTAGCCAGACCATTCTACAACGCAGGCGTCGATTATGCTGGTCCACTAGAAATTAAGGCATACAAAGGACGCTGCAAAACCTTTTTAAAAGGTTACATCTCTATTTTTATATGCTTATGTACTAAAGCAATCCACATAGAGTTGGTCAGTGACCTCAGTTCTGAAGCTTTTATTTCAGCTTTTAGAAGATTTACTGCACGAAGAGGAATTTGCAGAAATCTTCAGAGCGACTGTAGCACAAATTTTGTGGGAGCCAATAATGAATTCATTAAGGACATGAATATCATTAAATCTCAATGGTCTACCGAAATAGCTGTCGCACTGGCCACTCTCGGCACACAATGGCATTTTAATCCTCCAGCTTCACCACATTTCGGCGGTTTATGGGAAGCTGGGGTAAAATCGATAAAATACCATTTGAAAAGATTAACAGGCAATGCAAAATTGACCTTTGAAGAGTACAACACATTACTCTGTCAAATTGAGGCAGCGTTGAACTCCAGACCACTCTGTCCATTAGCGTCTACCACAGATGACTTGAATGTTCTTACGCCTGGACATTTTTTGATCATGGATGCGTTAAATACTCCACCAGAAATTAATCTACAAAATATAAAATTAAATAACCTTGACAGATGGCAATATATTCAAACTCTATATCATAATTTTTGGGATCAATGGAGAAATAATTACCTGTCCAGACTTCAACGTCGACCAAAATGGAATGTTCAGCATGACAACATGAAAATTGGAGATATCGTCATCCTAAAAAACGAAAATTCGCCACCAACGCATTGGCCACTCGCGCGGATTATAGAACTCCATCCCGGTCAAGATGGTTTGACTCGCGTAGTCACGGTGCGAACTGCGCAAAATACCTTTTAACGGCCGGTACAAAAGGTTTGTCTATTACCGATTATAGATAATTATCGCGATGAACACTGCCTAAACTAATATTAACAATACACTGAACATTTAATAACTATAATTATATTGAAACACACAACAAACAATATGAATTAACATAATTTTTTTTTGTATATTAAACATAAGCATTGAATTTTTTTTATTTATACGAACAGTGAACAAATACATAAACAACGATATCAATAAACATTAAATTTTTTATATAAAAACACTTATTAAATTTAAACCTAAGAAATTCACACTATTTTTATCCGCGTATTTCGAATATAAACAAATACTTTTATTTATTTATTTTTGTTTTATATTTTTTCATGTACACCCGCACGAGATAATAACTATTATTATTGTTGAACTAATCTGTTCAAGGCGGCCGAGAAGTTGACACTTCAATCAACTGATCAACCCAATGCTGCCATCTTTATACGGCACAAATTTTCTTTGATTTTATGGCAGCACCAAACCATATGGAAAGCAGCATTGGAGGGGAGTATCTGGAAACTCAACACGGATACAAAATTAAATCTTATAAATTACAATGTAATTTTATTCAAATATTCATTCTTATCTTAAAGATCAATAATTAGCAATCCAATTAAAATATAATAATTAGAATATAATATAATATATATAATAAAAAATAAAAGTTACAGTTTATTATAACGTTTAAAAAAAAGTAATACATATAATTGTTTTATTTTAGAACTTTATTGCAGAAAAGTAAAAATTAATAATGGGTTAGGTAGTGACGCAAATTTTAAAAGGATTTGGTCCGGTCCACTTTATCCTCCCGAACATTAATATTATTAATATATTAATAATATTAATAATAGTAATAATATTAATAATAGTAATAATAGTAATAATATTAATAATATTAATAATAGTAATAATATTAATAATAGTAATAATAGTAATAATATTAATAATAGTAATACTAATAGTAATAGTAATAATAATAATAATAACAGTAATAATAATAATAGTAATAATAATAATAGTAATAATAATAATAATAATAGTAGTAATAATAATAGTAATAATAATAATAATAGTAATAATAATAATAGTAATTATAATAATAGTAAAATAGTAATAATAATAATAATAATAGTAATAGTAATAATAATAATAATAATAGTAATAATAATAATAGTAATAATAATAATAATAGTAATAAAAATAATAATAATAGTAATAATAATAATAGTAATAATAATAATAGTAATAATAATAATAATAGTAACAATAATAATAGTAATAATAATAATAGTAATAATAATAATAGTAATAATAATAATAATAATAATAATAATAATAATAATAATAATAATAATAATAATAGTAATAATAATAATAATAATAGTAATAATAATAATAGTAATAACAATAATAGTAATAATAATAATAGTAATAATAATAATAGTAATAATAATAATAGTAATAATCATAATAGTAATAATAATAATAGTAATAATAATAATAGTAATAATAATAATAATATAAATAATAATAATAAAAATAATAATAATAACGATGATAATAATAATAATAACGATGATAACAATAATAATAATAGTCATAATAAAAATAACAATAATAATAACAACATTAAAGCAATAAGAATAACAATCATATTAACAATAATAATTATAACAATAATAACAGTAACAAGAAGAATAATCACGGCTATTCCACGCTCCGTAGTAATCGAAATTTTCCGATGGAACTGAAATTTCTATTCTGAACTCCGGCGTAATTTCGAAAATAGTTCCATCGGAATTTTGTTATTCCATACTACGACGGAATCGAAAATTTCACGTTAATTTCTCCGATGGAAATTGTTTGTAGGAATTTTTAAATTGTGTTTGTAGGAATTTTTGAATGGCCTCATAAAGAAAATCTTTAGGCTTTTCTGGACATAAAATAAAACAATGTAAGCTATTTAATTTAATTTCAGTAAATTTATAAAATAAATTTAATTTAATTTAAGTATTTTTTTTTTAATGCTTATTAAAATGTAGGTCGTTTAGTTCCACAAATAAAAGGCAATACCGAAGGCTTGTTGAATAGCTTAGTGAATGTCCAAGTATTACACAAGGGTTCACTAAAATTGATAAAGAACAAGTTGTTAAGTTCTGGGAGAATGTTACTGACGAGCTAAATTCAGTGGGTCCACCTAAAACATACGGCACTAAATGAGAAAAAGTTAAATAATTATTGATGATTAAATAAGTTTATATATAAATATTTTCTTTTATGTTTGGCTGGACTATAAGGCTTATATATAAAGAAAAAACAAAGAAAAAAATACAGCAACAGGATTTAAATTTTTAGAAGAAATTGTAATAAATTTAACGGCTATGAAACAATGCGTTTCTGGTATTTCACAAACACACTGTTTTGGTGTTGTACGAAATGCTTGTGAATCGTTCTACACTGCGAAAACAAAAAAAATATGAAGTTATAGACTTAATTAACCTCCAATCGAAAAATCAAAAACAATTTCAAAAAACTATTTCTCTGCAGTTAAATAAAATCATGTTTCTCTTAAAATCCTTCTTTCACTTTTTTAATTTCTACTATACTCTAACTCGTCATCTTCTATTGATAATTAATATAAATATAAATAAAAGTTATTTTAGTTTTATTAAAAATTACAAATTTTTTGAAAAAATTTAAATTTTCAAAAAAAAAACATACAAAAACTGCTGAGTTTGATGTTCGAAAAGTATTTTTTACATTTCGAAATTTTTGTTCATATGGTAATATTAATAAGGATTCCGTCGGAGTATGGAATAGAGCATAAAATTCCATCGGAAAAAATTTGTCCGTCGGAATTTTTTTCCATCGGAGTCTGGAATAGCCGTGAATATCTTAAAATCAGTTTCTAAAAAATTTAAAAAACTGCAAATTTTGTTCAAGGACCAACTCTAAATCCTCTTACACCAGTGAGGGACATACCTCAATTAGTCACGGGCGGTCCTTTAACAAGTATTTTGGTCAACCATGGTAGTGTACATCAATTTTCCAAAGCAGCTGATCAATTAAAATCATCAAATCAATCTCCGAATTTCGTTAACTTTCTAATCCACCAATTGTAAGGCTTACCAAAAAATCAGTTGAATACGGTGACGGTACCTTCGCACTTTCACGACTTGGTGACAATAGAATATACGAAAATGTGCGGTTATTTTTAGCATATCTCCATGATCAAGATTACACTGTATGTATTGATAGGAAATCTAAAACAAATACCATGATATCGATTGAACGTGAAGGTCTTCCATCGAATCCAGGACAATTAAGATCGATTTACAACAAATATCATGAAGGTTTCGGTGTTTCACTGGATACTGTATCAATTGATTTAGAATCTTACCGTAGAGAAATGTCTTCGAAAAGAGAGGAACACCTACAAAAACAAAGAGAAACCCATAATAGGAATTTTCGGCCATGTTCCTAATCCATCCAACAATTTTGCTAAATTACCTAAGGCTTGTTTACCAGTAACTTTGGGTTTCACAAATACAGTAGAATATAACGACGAATCTACAAATGTTACAGAGATCCCGGGTGACGTATAAAGCTTTTTGCGAAAATTTATATTAAATATGTTCACATATCTATGACAGAGGTAGATATAATAAATCTAATTTATAAAATTTTCGGTTGCACTATAAAAGGTTGTAATTTAATAGTACCTTGGAACAAGGTATTTTCAGAGCTATCTTACTCCAATTTTATTGTTACAGTGCCTAGATCTCAATTGGAAATACTTGTAAATAGTACCAGATGGCCACCTAACTTTGTAGTCCGTAAATTCGCAAAAAGCAAAGTCATATTTTTACCAAATTCCGCAATAAATTATACACATACACGAAATGAATTACGTATATATTATCAGAATATGTCTGGTATGCGAAGCTGTTTGGCCAACTTTCATAGATTAGCATCTTCGTGTGAATATATGTAATGTATTAATCATCACCGAAACCTGGCTTAAACAAAACGATCATCTCGATTCTGAAATCTTGCACTCTTCTTGGAAGATTTTTAGACGCCGCGATCGTTTGCTTCGTGATGGTGAGGATAGAGGCGGAGGTGTGCTGATAGCAGTTCATTCATCATTGTCGTGTAAATAAATTGATACATCATCATACAACGTCAACTTTAATACTTCCCAACAAGTTTGGATTGAGATTATGGCTAAGGACAAAAAAATTATTATTGGTTCTTTCTATATTCAACCTGGTCTAAATGATGAAGTATGTAGTAGCAACATGACAATCCCTGTTGACATCTTATCAAATCTCAACGACTTCTTTATGTTCGGTGATTTTAATCTACCACAATTAAAATGGATTCCTAGTGATGATAACGACTCCTGCTGGGACGCTGTCAACATTACATGTACATCTATTGAGCAAGCGTGCATCTTGAATAATTTATTACAATTTGATATAAACCAAATTTGTGGTCTACTTAATAATTTTGCCAATGTGCTAGACTTAGTATTCACAAATGTCGCTGACAACTTTATTTAAATGAATGTAGTCCATTATTGGCATCTAAAACAAGTGTATTTCACAAAACTTTCAATGTCAGCTATTTTTATGACTACAATCTAATGGTTCCAAATCGTGATATTGAAAAATACGACTTTCTTAAAGCAAATTATGACCAGATTTCATGTCTACTAACACAGTGTGATTTCACTGTTCATAACGGTGACTTAAATCATAAGGTTGATAATTTTCACAATAAGTTGTCGGAATTAATAGATTTAAGTGTGCCAAAAAAGGTTGTACGCGTGACTAAGTCACCACCCTGGTATGACAAAAATTTAATAAATTTAAAAAGTCGTAAATCCAAAGCTCATCGTAAATGGAACAAATCAAAGCTGGATTCCAGCAACTGGAGTCAATTTGTTATAACAACTTTATATCTAAAACGAGTTCTGAAATAAAAAGAAATCCACGTAAATTTTACTCATACATCAACTATAAAACAAAATCGAGTGTATTACCTCAGAAAATGCAACTTGATGACATTGATGTTTCAACGGAGTCTGATATAAGTAATAAATTTGGCCAGTTCTTCAACTCTGTTTACACTGGAAAATTATCCTTTAACAAAGATAATTTTGATTATCTTGCAATGTTGAACAATCTTTCACTAACATTTCTATAAGTCATGCAGAATTGTTGAATGGACTTCTATCGTTAGATAGTACCAAAAATTGTGGACCAGATAATATTCCACCTTAAAGAAACTTGCACCTCATTTAGTTACACCACTATTGCACATTTTCAACGCATCATTGTCTTCAGGAATATTCCCAGATTGTTGAAAAACATCATCTATTTGTCCAATTTTCAAGAGTGGGGATAGAATGTTAACTGAATGTTACAAATAATGATAACATTGTTAAAACTAGTTAAAAGAGCAGATAATTTTTTCTTGCAGTTTTGGAAAATGATTATGATGTAATTGTTATTACAGAGACGTGGTTGTATGATGGTATTGAGTCTTCTGAATATTTTACTGAAGCTTACAATGTATTTAGACGTGATCGTTGTGTTGTTGTTAATGATAGAGGTGGTGGAATTTTAATTGCTGTTAAATCTTCGTTGAATAGTAAATTAATATTTTGTAGTAGTGATGTTGACCAAATTGTGGTCGAGATAAATGTAGTATCACAGTCATTGTCTACCGACCAAAATGTATCTTCAACGATGACTGTAGGAGCTAGTTACACACCGCCACAAAGTTTGCTATCTATCTATAAAAAACATATTGATAAATACTGTGATATAATTGGTAACTTAGGAGATCGTCATATTATGATTATGGGTGATTTTAATCTGCCTTCGTTAAAATGGCAATGTTTTGAGGATGATTGCTTCTTGTTGCCGCTAAATGTGACTTCCGAGGTTGAGCAGTATGTTGTCTATTCATTATTTAATTTAGATTTAAATTAAATTAATTGTATTTTTAATATTTTTAACAGACTATTGGATTTAATTTTTGTTTCAGAGAATATTTTAACTTATATTAGTGAAACTTATAATCTAGTTAATTCTGATTTGAATCACAAAGCTATTTTAATAAATTATGATTTTTATGAGTTTACTTTGAATAAATTAACTTCAAAAGTGCAAAAAATGAGAAATTTTAGAATGGCTAATATTATGGGTTTAAATGATTATTTAATTGAAGTTAATTTATATCAGATTTTCTATTTAAATAACTTAAACTTTTGTTATGATAAATTTGTAAATTTAATAAACTCTAGTTTTGAAAAATTTGTCCCGTATGTTCGTAGTTGCGTCAACAATCACCCTCGTTGGTATAACAAAGGTCTTTTACGACTTAAAAATGCTAAAAACAAAGCACATAAATTATTTATGAAATCAAACGAATATTCTGATCATATAAATTTTAAACGTTTGCGTAAAGAATATGAATTTTTACATAGGTATCTGTATCGTCAATATATGTATAGCATTGAGAATAAAATTAAACGTAATAGTAAATGTTTTTGGATGTTTATAGCAGGTAGAAAATCCACAAATTGTTACCCTAACCAAATGGATTTGAATGGTGACACCGCGAATACGCGGCATGAATCGGTGGAATTATTTGCGAATTATTTTGAGTCCGTCTATGTAAATTTAAATCCACCAGAAGACTCAGCCAGATATAATCACATTAAGCAAACTTTGGATTTTGGCTGCTTAACTTTATCTGATGATGATGTTAGGAATGCAATAAATCAGTTAAAATTATACTTTAGCATGGGCCCGATGGTATACCATCTGCTTTTTTGTTAATATGCCAAAATAATTTGATTAAACCACTAGTGCATATATTTAATCTTTCATTAAAAACTGGAATATTTTTAAATTGCTGGAAAACATCTTTTGTAACTCCGATATTCAAATCAGGTTTAAAAAATAATATAAAAAATTATAGAGGAATTTCGAAAATATCAGCAATACCAAAACTTTTTGAGCAAATTGTTAATAATAAAATGTATTTTGTTATTAAAGAAGTAATCTCTGTAAATCAACATGGCTTTGTTCGTGGTAGATCTTGTTCAACCAATTTTATTAATTTTACCAATGCAGTAATAACAGCCTTGGAAGCTGGTTATCAAGTTAATGCAATATATACTGACTTTACAAAAGCATTTGACAGAATAATTCATAAGCTTTTAGTTGAAAAACTAGCAGCTTTAGGGTTTCATTCATCAATATTAGAATGGATTAAATCATATATTAATAATAGAAAACAAATTGTTAAAATTGGTGTTTGTCAGTCCCGCGAAGTTTCTGTAAGCTCTGGTGTACCTCAAGGTAGCCATTTAGGTCCTTCATTTATTTATTTTGTTTATTAATGATATTCAATATTTTTTGAACTTTAGTAAAAATTTAGTTTTTGCTGATGATGTAAAATTATTTAAGATTATTATGAACCAATCTAATTTATTGGAACTTCAAGATGATTTAACTGCTTTGGTCTGATGATGGTGTGAATTGAATAAGCTATTTCTAAATCCTGATAAATGTAAAGTTATGACTTTCAGTAGAACAAAATTAGTTTATTCCAGTATATTTTACATTAATAATACGCCATTAGAATTGATAGAGTCAGAGTCAGTTAAAGATTTGGGTGTTATTTACGATAGTCATATGGCATTTAATAGACACTATGACTATATAACAGCTAAAGCTTTTCGAATGACTGGTTTCATTAAAAGAAATTCACGTGATTTTACGGATCCGCATACCTTAAAAACGCTTTATTGTTCCCTGGTAAGACCTATTCTGTAATATGCTTCAGTAGTATGGGATCCTAGTTACAATGTTCATATCGTTCGATTGGAAAAAGTGCAGAGAGTTTTTACGCGTTATTTAATTAGAAAATTGCATTAGGGTGATTTTATGCCAACGTATGAAGAAATGTATTTACTGTTTGGTTTAGAAACACTTGAAAATCGAAGGAAAATTTTCCGTATAACATTTATTCGAGATATTTTATGTTGCAGAATAAATGGTCCTAGTTTGCTACAATTACTGCATATTAATATACCAATCAGGGTACTACGAGAACATGAATTTTTGTATGTTCCTTTTCATAATACCAATTACGGACTACACGAGGCTTTTTCTAAATCAGTAACATTATTTAATTCATTTTATAAAAATGTTGATGACTTATATCCACGACACAAGTTTATAGCTTGTCTTAAATTATGGATAAATCAAACTTAGCCATTCTAGTTTCTTTTTGTTTGTAATTTTGTGTATTATTATATTAAATTGTATAAATGTAAAACAATTTGTCTTCTTAAATATTAATTTTCTTAAATATTTTAATTTAATTTTCTTTTTTTTATATATATAGTCTGTTAAAATTGTATATTTGGTAGATGAAATAAAATAAAATAAAAAAAAAAATTTAGAACTAACATCAGGAATTATCGTGGTATAGCTATTTTATCAGCAATTCCTAAACTCTTCCTAAAAGTTAGTTACATGTAAACTATACGAATATCTGTGTAAATTTATCTCTATCCATCAACACGGTTTTATGAAATGCAGATCAGCTGTTACCAATTTAAGTGACTACACGTCCTTCATTCTTTTTGAAAAGGATAAAGGTAATCAAGTTGATGCAATTTATACAGATTTCAGTATAGCGATCGATAAAGTTGATCACGAACTACTAACTTTTAAATTGAAAAAATACGGTGTAGGTGGTGTAATGCTGAATTGGATCTCATCAAAAATTATATAATGAAAAAGATGGCCAGTAATATATTTTTACATTATTTTTCATTAAAAACTGGGGAGGGTCTTTAGCCAAAAAAACAGCTTTGCAATAAATATGGTTTGAGAAGAATAATTATTATATATATGGTTTTGATATTAGATATTTCAATGTGCTTTTTAACACAAAATATTTTTTATTTTCGGTAAATTTTTTTCGTTATATATTTTTAGAAAGGGATAAAAAACATGTTGAGAAAGAGGAAAGAAATATAAAATATATTTTATAATATTGAACCATATAATATGCGTCTTTAACCTATATTGTTTCTTCTTGCATTTTTTGTTTTGCTTTGTTTTTTTTTTCACAAGAAATTTTCAAGGCCAACTTTTTCAATTTATTTTTATAAAATTTAATTTTCATATTTTAGAATTTTAAGTTATTATGGAATCAATTAAGAGTGTTTTGTGACGGACTTTGAAGTAAAAAAAATTGACTTCAATTTGATTTGTTGAGGTCGGCACTCTATATGACTACATAGGACCCTGAAATTGTATGGGATTACTTAGTGAAGAGGGTAAGGTGTAAGGTCTAGTTTGTAGTATCAAATTAAAACCCTTATTGGGCACAGTATGAAATGAATCTGCAAAAATCATTAATTTTGGAAATTAAAAACAAACATTTCTGATATTTAATATGAAAAACTGAAAATGCCATCACTATTTATGTATGTAAATATTTAATATTATGTAAAATATTACTAACTAACTACGAGTTATCTGGTACCCCTAATTTATATAAATTTGTATAAAGTTATAGAATTTGAATGTATGTATTGCAAAAATTTATTTGTGTATAGCGCGAAATAGTTTTCTATATTTATTTCATATTTCATTCAAGCTGCTAATTTCTAAAAATATATAACGAAAAAAATTTACCGAAAATAAAAAATATTTTGTGTTAAAAAGCACATTGAAATATCTAATATCAAAACCATATATATAATAATTATTCTTCTCAAACCATATTTATTGCAAAGCTGTTTTTTTGGCTAAAGACCCTCCCCAGTTTTTAATGAAAAATAATGTAAAAATATATTACTGTTCATCTAAATGCTCCGAATTAATTCAGGTTTCATCCCGAGTACCACAAGGAAGTCACTTGGGTCCACTGCTGTTTTTAACTTTCATCAACGATCTGACATCGTTATTTAAAAATTGTAAATATTCGCTGTATGCAGACGATCTAAAAATATACATTTCTGTTAAAAATTCGACTGATTACTCATAAACATAAACATTTTGGACAACTGGTGTATGTCTAATGGTATGCGCTTAAACACAGATAAATGCGGCGTCATATCTTTCAGTCGTTGCCGTCAGAATATTACTAAAGACTACTTCATTGGCAATATTAAACTCGAAAGATCTGAACGTGTCAAGGATCTTGGCATTTTAATGGACACTAAACTAACATTCAAAGAGCACCTTGACAAGATCTACTGTAACGCTAAAAGCAAGTTAGGTTTCATTAAAAGAATGTCTAAAGAATTTAATGATCCCTATGTCACTAACGCAATCTTTTGCTCACATGTTCGTCTTATCATGGAGTACTGCAGCGTCATTTGGTCACCGATGTACGCGTGTGATATTCAAAGAATAGAGGCTGTGCAGAAACAATTTTTAATATTCGCACTTAGAGGTTTACCTTGGGACCGTAGTACTTACCAGCGCCCTCCTTACACTAGCCTTCTGCAGTTAATAAATATGAAATCACTGCATAGCAGACGACTACTTCTAGATGTTATGTTTGCTTATGAACTGATCAGTAACAACATCAACTCAGACTACATATGCGGCAAAATTTCTATTAATACTTGCACTAGAAGCTTACGAAACCCTAAATTTTTATTAGAAAAGAAATGCAGATCAAACTGCTGTGCCAATGAACCTTTCAACAGATGTTCCAGAGCTTTCAATCAATTTTCCAGATTTTACAGCACTCATATATCGAAAACTTCATTTCGACATTATTTGGTTCTTGAAACTATAAAATAATTTATTCTTTAATGTTATAAACTTTGTATTTTTTATATTAATGTTGTCTAATATGGCAAAACAAATAAATAAATTCACGGGTTCAGTCAAAAGAATTTCTACCTGCCAATCTTCATATTTCTGCATTAAACGTTCCTGGTAATGACCGTGAACTTTACCTTCTGGGTGTCCTCTATCTATTAGAGCCACTTTTAAAAGGTCATCCTTAGGTACCCTACAGCCCTAGTCCTTAGAATCTGACTGCCCCTCCACCCTGATGGCTCTTTTTGCATTAGGGACTACCTCTTCCCCGGAGCGGTTACGCTTTTTACTCGAAACTTCACTAGTTTGAAAATAAGCTTCACCACTCCTAGAAGAAGTAGTCCCTACCATGGCATCCAAACGCTCCCGTTGAGCCTTTAGAAGGACAGCAATTTCGTCATCAGACTTCCCACTCTTTTTCCACCGAATGTACCATTTCTTATCAGCCCCCGGGTAATAGAAAAAGGTACCTTGTCATTCTCATTGCCATTATTCGTTGCCGTATTCGTTGCCATTAAAACCGTGGCTGCTGGCGACCTATCTTTGAAGAGGAGAAGCCCGCCGACAGGCGCAGTATATGTCGACGTTTGAGTAGATATCCCTACTCGATTTTTATCTTCTACTTTACTCATTTTTTAAAAGAAGTGCGTTTTATACCTGCCGCCAGGTAAATTAAAAACCAAGGCTGCCCCTAACATGGAGAACAGACGCCTACCTATATAGTGACTAACTGTCAGTTCAGTATATAGGATTTACCTCCCTCTCTCGTTTGCTAACCTGACCAAGATTCACAATCGGTAAAGACCAATTAATCCACCTGTTTATACCAATATTGCATCACATTGGTATAAACATCACATTGGTATTAGAAATGAGTATTTATTTAGGAAAAACAAATAAAGGAGGAGGCATGCTGTTTGTAGATGGTTATTTTTACCATTTAGATTCCACAAATATTAATGTTTTTAGATGGGCTTGTCTGCAAGAAAATGTATGCTTTGTAAGGGTGGTATTATGACACTATTACAAAATGGGGAACATGTAGTACATAAGGGGCCTTTTCCTCATTCCTATGACCCTATATCCCACAAGAAATCCGTTTGTATTGCTAATGCTCAAATTTAAAATATTGCAATGTCCTCAGGTTTGCGTCCATCTCAAATTGTTAAGCAAAGCATAATTACGTGCAATTCTAATTGTTGTGTTTATCTACAAAAACAAAAAAAATCACGAGTGAGGCAATTTTAAAGAACTATTTAGCTTAGACGCTTAGAGGATATAAAAATCCCTCAAAATCTGAACTATTTGGAAGGTGAACTATTTGTTCTAAGTGATAAATCTTTTAACGGCCAAAAAAATATAATTTGGGCACGTTCTAGCCTAGTGAAGATATTGAAAATTATTTTGAAAGTTTATTTCAAATTTTAAGGCAAGATGCTAAAGTTCTGGGAAATTGGTTCGAAAAGAACTATATATCGGGTATCAAAGCAAAAACTAAGCGGGGTTCCAGAAACAGTCCTTCCTCAATATTTGCCAAAATGTTGGTCAATTTTTGATGCGACCAACGAAAATGTGCTTCGTACGCAGAATAATGTAGAAGCTTGGTATCAACTCCTTAATTCCATTGTGAAAAAACAACACGTCGGTGTTTATAACTTCATTACGGAGCTAGCTGGTGAACTTGTAATAGCCAAGAATAGAAAAAATGAAGTCGGGTGTAAAGCTGGCAGTTAATAGAAAACTGCGTCAAAAAAATGAAAGAATATCTGAAGTCGTTGGTGAAAAAATTTGTTCCAAAAATAGAATATTTAAAAAATATTGCTATTAATTTAACTTTAAACTAAGCTCTAAAACAAAAAGAAAATACTAAAAAATTTATAAAAATATATAAAATATATAAAAAATTAAAAAATTAACATAAAAAAACAAAATGGAACCAGTATACCACCACGTTCTCGTCGTCGGCTCTGGATATAAGCAAGTGTGTAAATTACACTATTTTGAAAAAATTTGAAAAATCCCTTTTTTTTTGGAAAAACGGAATTTATAAAAATATTGGATTTTTAAAAAAAAGCTTTTAGAAAATCGGTATTTAGAAATACGGGAATTTAACCCGTGTTTCTAATCGCTATTTAGAAATACGGGGATTTTAGTCCGCTGAATTTAAAAAAAGGGATTTCGAAAAAACGGGATTTTGGTCCAAAGGGGTTTTGTAGTGTTCCCCCATAAAAAATAAAATTAAAATTTTTTGTAATGAAATATTAAATTTAAAGAATAATTTTTGGATGAACATCGGAGGGCGCAGACAAATGTTCGGCGCTTTGTACTCCTTGCACGAGTCACACGCAGCAATGTAATTATTAATTGTTTCAAGCATCTTTGGCCAATAATAGTAACGCTGAATCTTTTCAGTGGTTTTCTCCACCCCCGAGTGAACATCTAACGGATCATCATGGTGCTGTTTAACGAGGTTCATCCACAGACTTTCCGAAACCCATACTTTCCAAATCGGAATATCGGTGAGTACTGACGCTTTCCTAAACTTCACCCTTTTGTAAATAATATTGCCGTCAATTTTGATGTCAGGAAAACGCTCAATATTATCTTTAAAAAATTCCAATTTCTCCTGGTAGTTTGGATCCAGAAAAGCCTGATCCGTTAAACTGATGATACCGTTAGTGATGATGTTTTGCTGCAACTCGTCCACCTCTCCTCTCGACAACGCATCAGCAACTACATTTTCTGAACCTTTGCGGTGCACGGTCTGAAAGTCGAAGGCTTGTAGTTTTAGGCTCCATCTAGCTAATCTTCCAGCTAGATCCGTTTGACTCATCAACCACTTTAAGCTGGCGTGATCTGTTATCACAGTGAATTTGGTGCCTTCCACATATGGTCGGAACAGAACGCCTCCGACTCCCGTCTTCGACACATCACACTGGATGAAAAACTCACGGCTGAAATCTGGATTAACGAGAACTGGCGCTTGCGTTAATGCTGCTTTTAAGGTAACGAAGGCTTTCTCTGCACTGTCATTCCATTTTTCAGTCGTGTTTTTATTCGACAGATTCGTGATCGGTGCTGCCAACTCCGAATAGTTTTTAATGAATCTATTGTACCAGCCAGTCATACCAAGAAATCGACGAATTTGCCTTGTTGTTTTCGGTTGCGGAAAATTCTTGATGGCGCCGATTTTTGCTGGATCAGTATGGATTCCCTCGCTGTTGATGATGTGCCCCAGGTACTTAGTTTCTTTTTGACAGAACCTGTTGTTTTCGACGTTAATGGTTAGTCCAGCTTTCCTCAGACATTGAGCTACTTTACTCAAAAGCGACATGTGAGTGTCAAAGTCTTCCGAGAGGATCAGGAGATCATCAAGGTAAACAAAGACATCCTCATGAAGCTCGTAAGGGATCACTTTATCCATAAGCCGTCACAATGTCTTCGGAGAGTTGGACAACCCAAACGGCATACGTTTGAATTGGAACAGGCCCAGTCCAGGAACAACAAACGCTGTTTTATATCTCGAGTCTTCTTCCAGCTCCACCTGCCAAAAAACCATCTTCAGATCGAGACTGGTGATGTATTTTGTCTTTTTCACTCTGCTGAAAATCGAGTTGATGTGAGGAAGTGGATACACATCCGGTTTGGTGACAGCATTCACCTTTCGAGCGTCTAAACAAAACCGGAGCGAGCCGTCGGATTTCTTCACCATCGCCATCGGTGAGGCCCATCCACTCTTGCTTTCCTCAATAATATTTTCGGCTAACATCTTCTCTATTTCAGCGTCTAGAAGATTCTGCATTGGTACTGACAATGGATATGGACGCGAGACTAAAGGCTTAGCGTCACCAACATCAATTTCATGTTTCAACAGCGACGTCTTACCCAACCCATCTTTCCTAAACGATGGAAACGAATCTATTACGTTCAACAATTTTTCCTGCTGATCAAAGGTCAAATCATGTGCATTTTCTTGATGTTTTAATTCGTAGACTTCGTGATTGAAAAATGACACGGCATTATACGCCTCTAAAAATCAACACCCAGAATCATGGATCTTTTGATGGTTGGAATTATGAAAAATATAATTGTCTTAACTATATTATTGTAATATATATCTTAATAAACATATCCTATCACCTGCTGGCTTGCCCCATCAGCTGTACGGATATCTGAACTTAAACTACTATACTTAATGCCTAAATTTTCTAAAACTAACAAACTATCTTTACCTAAAACACTAATATTTGCCCCGCTATCCAATAATGCTAAAAAAATTTGATCCTTAATACTAATTCTCATAAACGGACGATTATCCCCATCAACCCGAACTAAACTTGCTTTTAATAATATTCTTAAACCTAACTTATATCTATATGTTTTAATTCTAACTAATTCATTAATTAATATGTTTTAATTCTAACTAATCTATATGTTTTAATTCTAACTAATTCATTAATTTCTAATCTACTTACAGGACTAATTTTGGAAACTAAATCTAAATTATAAAAATCTAATGTTGTTGTGGAGGACGAGACGGACGCAGAAGAGGATTCCTCCACATTCCCCTTCCTGCGAAACCGTTTCCCGCACCAATTACGGACTGACATTTCGGACAATTATTAAAATACTTATCTTTAAACCCACACCTATAACAGAAAATTTTTAAAGGACGAAGACAATCACGGAAGACATGACCCATCTCGTCACAATTAAAACAAAGGATGTACTGACTATTGATATCTGGACGTTGCACATTTGACGGAGCACTGGACGGAACAAACGTAGACTGTTGGACATAATACAATTCGTTAGACTCGACGTTGGAATTGAAACATGAAACTGGTGCAGTGACAGAAGCGATGATTTTATTAGCCTCTTCAGCTTCCGGATGTTTCGATGCGTCGATCTCATGTATGTATGTTCGGCGAGATCGCACCTGATCCTCAGCAGTTTCTCCAACTTCCTTCCATTTTCGTTCTAGCCGTTTGAACAATTTGTCCAGCTGTGACATGGTGATGATGTCTTCCAGAATCAACGCTTTTTTGTAACCAGGATACAGGTTGAACATCATGTGGCTCAGAAAATCGTCATCCGAAATTTCTCTGTTTAGACGTAGCCGTAGACCTTCCATATTTAAACGATAATCTGAAAATTTCTCCCTCGCACGCTGTTTCCTGCTCTCCATCATCCGTTTAATATCACCATCATCTTCACCATCATCAAATTTTTCGTGCATGGCTAGTTTTAGTTGTCTCCAGATGGTTTGTGGATTACGCCGTGTATATTGCCAGTACCAAGTTTCCGCACGGCTTTTCAACAGGTGGTTGACTGCTAACACCAAGTTTTCGACAGGATACCTATCTCCTCGTGCTAGTGTTTCGATGTGTAACAAGAACTCCTTCAATGACAGACCTCTACCAGAACCATCAAAATGCACGTGCCAATTCGACACAGGATTTTTGTGGTGTGCATCATTCAATCGTGGTTCTACAACTTCATCATCACTCGGTTCGCTATCACTTGCAGGACCCATTCGAACTCGCGAGTTACGATGCGGTTGAATTTCAGGATGCAAGGATCTGGATGATGTCGTTGGTTGCACCGGCGCCATATTGGTTTCAGGATGTTGTCTTGACGCGGCGTTCTGAACTGCCAATATTTCACGCAACTCTTGAATCTGACGCTGTTGCTCGACGATAATACTGGACATCTCATTCTTCCACTGTTGCTCTGGATGTATTTGTGGTCTCTGATACCACCATTGCTGATCTGCTGGCTGTGGATGACGGTATGTATTCGCTGGTATACTTTGGTATTGGTTCTGGTAACTAACTTTTGCTCTTCTTTTTCCAGGATCTGCTGCTGCTGCTCTTCTTGCTGCGACAAACGGAGTATCAAATTTCGTTGAACTAAATCTGTGATCGATCGGAACGGAATTCGGCGAAGTGTTGGTTGAACTTTGTTTGCTACCTACTAGCAAACCTGAAAATTTATTCGCTACCGACGAATTTGAATAATGTTTAGCTGGCTCTCGAAATCCTGATGTGCCCCATGATGAAGTTTGGACTGTGGATTTCTTGATGGCTCCTAGCTGCGCACCACCATTTTCTTTTGATTTAACCGTCAGCTTAACACAGGTAGAACCAGATATATTTTTATTTAAATTATCTTCATTTTCAATTACCGTATCTTTAAGAATTTCCGCTTCAGGCATATTAGTTGCGACATCAGTAATTGGAACTTCAGTTCTAGCATCTGGCTCCTCTAACAGACGCTCAATATTCTGCAGAACTGGTGATCCCATACCTGAACGTTCCTCCTGTTTAGCATCTCACAAGTATAATTTTTGATTCGAGCTAAATCTTGATCGATTTTGTTGATTAAACCCCTTGCAGCTGTTGATAATTTTGGATCTGCTCTCTTCAAACGTTTCACTCTCTGCAGAACATGGATACTACGGCTTTCAGCTACTGACATCAAGTGCTCATCTTGTTCGCGAATCGCACTTTCCACCAACGCTTCACAAACGTCCGCTCTGGATCTACACCAATCCAATTCAACCCTCGGATCGTCAATGATTACAGACGGCAACTGTTGAGGTGCACGAGCTTCTTCATCTAATGCTAGACGTAATCGTGGAATCTTAGAGATCGTTGTACCAGGTAATATATTCAAATTTCGAATTCCCAATTCGTACATTAATTCATCTTCTTCCAATAGTGACGGATCCATTTCAAACAAATTGATAAACCCTGAGACAAATGCAAAACCTAAAATTTGTTATCAAAAACGAACGCAACGATGATTTTCAGCCAAACGTATCACCTATCTACTGACAACATTAACTGGCATTTCATCCCGCCAGCATCTCCACACTTCGGCGGATTGTGGGAAGCCGGAGTCAAATCGGTTAAAACACATTTAAAACGCGTTATTGGGACGCACATTCTTACGTACGAAGAAATGTACACGCTATTGTCACGAATCGAAGCAATTCTCAATTCACGACCGTTAATTGCTGTTTCAGACACTGATATTGAAGTACTAACACCTGCGCATTTTTTAATTGGTGAACCATATACGTCTATCCCAGAACCAGACTTGTCGCATGATCCAATTCCATTACACTCAAACTGGATGCTACTACGACAGCTTAGCCAAGGATTTTGGAAACGCTGGCATCGAGAATATATTACGTCGTTGCAGCAGCGACCAAATGGCAATTACCGAAGCGTAATGTTCAAGTCGGAGATATAGTACTGGTAAACGAACCAAATCTAGCGGCAACAAAATGGATTTTAGGTAAAATTGAACAAGTGATCTTTGGAAAAGACAATCATGTTCGAGTGGTCCACGTAAAAACCGAACGAGGAGTCTACGAACGGCCTGTGCACAAACTAGCCGTTTTACCCTTTGCTGAAAGCGATCTTTCAGGGTCGCCCGGGATGTTCAGGAACCACCCTGTAACTTCCAATAAATAAATTCTTTTTCTCTTGAAAATTTCTTTTTGTATACAATAAAGTCTAATATAAAATTATTGACATCTGCTGATTTAATTAGTTATTGTATTCATATTATTCTTATTGTATTTAATTAGTATTTTCATTATTTTGTATTAGTAAATTCCCGCCAAAAAATTTATATCATACTCTTCTTATAAAGAATTAGAAACAAATTATAAATTTTATTCAATTGTAAATCAATCGTTATATCGAGCGGAGTTATAATTTAAAATTCGAACAAAAATTAAAACGTGTAATATATTGTAATATTAAAGTAACCGTGTCATTAATTTAGTTATTAAACAAATTCAAAAAAAAAAAAATTAAAGTGATAATTAAACACATTAAATAAAACTAATTCATATTTGAAAATAAATCTTAATATTTTATTAAGTAAATTTGTGTAAAAAAAAAATGGTTATGGTATTCCGTGATTAAAAAAAAGTTAATAAATTGAATTAAATTTGGTAAAAATCCTTTGAAAAAACATTATTAAAAGGGTAAATTAACAAGAAAATAAACTATTAAAGTCATTTGATCATTTTAAATTCTTTTATTAAAAGAAATCACAACCATTTTTTTCCATATAAAATACAGTCCACACACATTAAGTAAAACAATAAATTATATCGTAAAATAATACATTATATTATATTGTAAAAATAATAAATTAAGTTGGTAAAAAATAAATAAATAAATATCTTAATCATTATAATAAATACGGTGCTAAACATTTTTATAAACCTAAAATTAAAATAATATTAAATAAAATAACTATTAAACCGTTTAAAGAAAAATTATTTATTGTGCTTTTATTTTTTTTCGAGGTTCAACTGTTGTTACCATAATTTTCTGTTTGTTTGAAAATTCTTACAGTGCAATTAAAATTAAAATTTATTTGTTGCTATCGAAGGTAAGGTTGGCCGTTTCCAAGCTCATTCCTTAACAAACCGATTTAGCAGATAAAATTTTTCTTGCCAAAAAAAAAATCGATTTCAATTTAAAAAAATTTTCATTTCCGCCTTCCCCAAAAACAAAATCCGCATCTCCGCCCGTCCCCAACCGATTCAAATTTACGGCCTGCCCGGTGGAAATTTATTCGTTTGGGTTCTCACCAACAGGTGGATTTACCGAATTTGCGGCGAAATACATTTCAAATGTCTATATGACATTTATAATTGTCATAGAGACAAATAAAATTAAAAAAATGTTTCAGCCACCATGATGGCTTTTATAAAAAATAATATATTTATTGGACTAATTTTTTAAGACAGCGGACGGACATTTCAACAAGAAGGTATTATTTTATATTTATTTATTTATAATTATTTTACGTTTTAGGTGCCTCCAGAATATATTACAACTATATAGAAAAATGTACCAACATAACCTGTTGGCTATGTTTTCATTTTTATATATGGCTGTTTAATGCAATGTGATTTTTCCTTCAACCAATGTTCAGAGCCTGCAGGGCCACATGGTACACATATGTACCAGCAGTCTCTCTTGGTGGTACACATCTATATACCGGCAGGGTATATATATGTGGGGATCTGTAACTGCTGGTACACCCCGAATGGTACAATGGTGTACCACCACCCCCGATAATCCCCCTTTTGATTACAACGTTTTTTTAGCACAGAAAGTTTCTATGAGATACAGGTAATACATTCCACATATAGGATATATCTTAACTTTATTAATCGAAACGTAGAATGTTGGCGAGAAAATGTCATTATTGCATATTTTGCTACATTAAGTTTTAGACAATTGGAACGACACCACATTGAAAAGCTATTTAAATCATTTTGAAGATAATTGGAATTATCCAAAGAATAGATTTTTTTATGTATTTTCATGTCGTCCGCATATATATCAATCTTACTACTCTTAATTATAGAAACCACATCATTAATTGAGATAATAAAAAGGAGAGGACCAAGATGGCTACCTTGTGGAACACCTGAGTTAGCTTCAAAGGACGCTGATATAACATTTTTAAATAAAATACTGTACGTTCTATTATTTAAGTAAGACTCAATCCATTTTAAAAAAAAAACTGGAAATCGTAACTTACAAAGTTTCAGCAAGATCACACTATGTGGTAGCAGGTCAAAAGCTTTACTAATATCACTAAAGAGAACAGCAGTTTGCAAACCAGATTCCATATTATTAATAAATATAGAGGTTGGCTCAATTAAATTAGTAACAGTTGATCTATGCTTTATAAAGCCGTGTTGATTAGGCACCAAAAAAATTAGTACAATGCTCATAAATATTATAAAAAAACCATTAACTCAAATAATTTTGGTATACATGATAATTTAGCAATTGCTCGATAGTTCACTATTTCTTTTTTCAAGCCTTTCTTAAGAAGTGGTTTAATGTAAGACTTCTTCCAGATATCTGGAAAAATCCCAGTCGATAATGTCCACCTAAATAAGACCTAAAGAAGCAAAGTTAAAAAACTAGAGCAATTTCAAAGGATTATTTCTGGAATTCCATCAGGTCCAGGGGAAGTGTTATCTGTGAGCTTTTCTAGATAGGACGTAATAAGACTATCATCAAAATTAATATCGTGGAGAGTAGTCTTATAAAAGTTGTCCATGGATGAAATAAAGATTTATTGATTGTAATGAATGTATGTTAAAATCATTTTTGTTTTTGCCAAATATATTATTGGTATTAGAAATAAATCAATTATTGTTAAAACATTTACTACCTGTTCCTACTCTGACGCCATTTGCAATGAATGTATGTACATTTCATGTCCCTGCTCGGGCGTCATTTGTAATGTATGTACATTTCATGTCCC
Organism: Rhamphomyia laevipes; assembly: GCA_963920725.1. NCBI lineage: Eukaryota > Metazoa > Arthropoda > Insecta > Diptera > Empididae > Rhamphomyia > Rhamphomyia laevipes. The sequence continues at coordinate 30,341,426 of OY987255.1, forward strand.
TGCTCGGGCGTCATTTGTAATTGAATGTATGTTAAATAATTTTTATTTTAGCCAATAATAATATTGGTTTACCGCGCTGCACGTCTAATTGGGGTAGCTTAAGCCGGAAAATAGGGGGGTTCACAAATGCGCGTAACATTCATACAAAAATTGCGTGCAAAAATAAACTAAATAAAACAAAAAAAAATCAAAGATAAAATATGCTAATAAAATTAATAAAAAAAATAAAATAAACTACTCTAATTTTCAAGTCCCTAAAACTAACATGTAATACCAAAATTAGATAATTATGTACCATGAAATGGATTTAGTTGTTTACCATTTTAAATTTTACCCACCCAACCATGTGATCCATACTAAAAACCAAAAATAATACTAAATGCATGATCACCCTAAATCTTATTCAAACTACTTACTCACTTAATCATTACAAAATCAAAAAAAAAATTTCTTAAATCCTGCGTAGGAAAAATAAAAAAACTTATTTAAAAAGAGACATTATTTCGTCCATTTTGAAAATAATTTTATTAAAAAAAATCCAAAATAAATTCAAAAAAATTGTATACACAAAATTAAAAAAACAATTCTGATATAAAAAGAAATAACTTTAAAATAAAAATTCTAATAAAAATTAATATATTTTACAACAACAACTAATAGTTAAAAATTTTGTTGTTGCAATTAATATATATTATATAGGAAGCCATTAATTTTATTACAAATTCAAATAATTGTACACACCCTTTATACTACTTTAACGATTCTGATCGCCTAGTATAAATTATTCATATTCCTATTCGAATATGAGATTCTACTTTATTTGAATTTATATTAAAATTAAATACAAAAATCTTCAAAAAAAAATAATAAAAAAATATAAAATTAATAAAATTCAAAAAAAATAAAATAAACTAAATTGACCAACTAAATAACTCAAAAATTATATATAAAAACTTAATGCATATTACACTAACAACTATTTGTTACAATTTTGTTGTTGTAATTAATACGAATGGAGAAGCCATTAATATTATAAATTCAAATAATTTTGCATATGAAATTTGTACTACTTTAACGATTCTGATCGCCTAGTACAAATTATTCATATACGAATATGAAATTATTATTTGAGTTTATAATAAAATAAATAAACTTAGATAAATCAAAATATAAATAAAAATTAAAGAAAATAAAATCGAATTGAATTTAATATAAGAAAAAAACTAAATTCTACATTAAAATAAATAAATTAAAATATGGTGCCATATATTCTGCCATATATAAATAAAACAAAAAAAAATAAAACCTAAAATTGAAATTTCTTGAACTAAAAACTAAAACGTCCTAAGAAATCACGTAATTAAATTATATATATATTATATATAAAAAAAAATAAATAAAAATCAAAAATTAAATGTATATATAAAAAAAATCAAAAATTAAATATATATATAAAAAAAAATCAAAAATTAAATATATATATATATATGTATATGAAAAATAAATAAAAATTAAAAATTAAATATATATATAAAAAAAATATAAAATCAAAAAGTAAATATATATATATATGTATATGAAAAATAAATAAAAATTAAAAATTGCCAAGATTTCCTAAGCCGTAAAATTTTAGGGCATTTACTAGGAAATCCCAAGTAAAAAAAAAATAAAAAAAATAAAATCAAAATTAATAAAATAGATAATTTTAATTAAAGAAATAAAATCATCGCGGAAAAAAAAATTAAATAATTCGGAATGAATTCAAATTTCTATTTTCGTAAATAGCCAGGTAATACCAGACTATTAATAAAAATAGAAAGTGAACTCCAGGGAATACCTGTCTTCCATAGGAACTATATTTTATGACTGTCCACTTTTTTTTTTCTTACCACCGATTTTAAGGGTATTTATATCATTTTGAACAATAAATTTGGATAGCTGTTACTGTTATTACAAAAATAACGTTTATTTCAAAGTAAATTACAGAAATCTAATAAAATTATTACTAATACATATAAAATGTAAGTAAATTAATTTTAAAGATTAATGAACTCACTGAATTCTATTAGAATTCAAAAAAAATGATCAAAATGATACTTTAGGTAAATTCCCTAAAATCTGATAAAACATAAATAGGATTCCCTATTTACAATCATAATTCCTACATAATTTTTAATCCATAAATTTATTTTTGTGTAGATAAACTACAAATTTTCTTTTTGCCAATAATTTATTTTTATGTTGGAACGTGGAACTTGCTCAGATTGATAAGTTCTACACTCCACAAGTTCTACACGGGTTTGTAACTTTACTTTCAAAATCGATACACCTAAAATTATGCAATTGAAAATCTTGGTGTATAATTTTTCTAATTCTTCATATACAAAAAATGAACCATTACAGAACAGATACGTTGGCGGTTATTACCAGCGAAACGGAACTGTATGATGGTTTAAAAAAAATAATAATCATTAATTAATCCCGATATAGTTCAAGAAATTTTATATTATAAAAAAAAAAAAAAAAACAACCTTAATAACTAAAAAACATAATTCAAAATAAAAAAATTCAAATAATAAAAAAAAAAAAAAAAATTCAAAATAAAAAAAATAATAAAAAAAATAATTCAAAATAATAAAAAAAAATACAATAATAAAACAAAAAAAAATATAAAAAAAATAATAAAAAAAAATAATTTAATCTTCATCCAAATATGTTAATGTCCATCTGATCGATAAGTCGGAAGGTTTTGGCTACTTCCTCCGTGATACACTCATCTGGGACCGCTTGAAGTGATAATTGATGTTGACGTTGTTGTTGGAACTGATGAATCTTTTTTTTCTGTTGCTGCCGATTATTGAACCACACACCTTCTCTTGTTTGTACGTCGTACAGTTTCTCCCCTAGATTTCGTGGTGGTGTATGTGGTGGTATATGTGGTGGTAGCTGAGTATGAGGGAGTACCTCGAGCTCAGCGGCGTACTCTGGAGGTGATACCTCCGGTTCATCTGGGCTTTCTTTCAGATGCTCGGGAGTGGTAGGAGTCCGAGGGATATCCCAAGACAAGTACTCCTCCAACTCACTCTCGTCCATCATTATTGCTAAACTGAAATGTATAAATTTTTATTAATTTATTCTCCCTACATTCTAATGGATATGGAAATCTGGCAATTTTCGTTGAGTTCGCATATACATACATATACACATACTTAGCTAATGGATGGTTAAATAAATTGAATTCTTGTAAATTTATACAAATATATTTTTCGAAAGTTCCTAATCAACCTATGATATTATTTCCGAATATCCTTTGCGTGATAAATACCAACGCTTCTACCCTTAAGATCTACTAATTCATATAATGAACTACCTAAGCTCTTTAAGACTCTAGATTTCACAAACTTGGGAGCAAGTTTTGCATTATATTTCTCTGAAGCTTTAATTAATGTAAAATTCCTACGAAAAACTTCTTGTCCTAATACAAAATTTACATCTTTCTTTGCTCTCAAATTGTATGTTTTAATGTTCCTATCGTAGGCTTTCTTAATATTTTCTTCAACTTGATTTCTAATTAGCTGGATTTGATCAAGCTTGCCTAAACTAACTTCACCCTGATTTAAGCTATTAATATTTCTAAGTAGTTTATAAGAAGTAGCATCATTAATCATATTTTGACCATAAAGCACAAAATAAGGGGAATACCCGATTGATTGATGCATAGAACTACGCAAAGCTGCACTTATTTTGGACAAATTATTATCCCATTTAGTGTGGTCTTTTACTAAATATGCTCTGATGCCAGACAATATTGATTGATTTACTCTTTCTGACGCGTTGGCTTGAGGTGAATATAAAGCTGTATACATGTGTTTGACACTATAATTATTTAAAAGTTCATTGAACATATTAGATATAAATTGAGAACCATTATCACTGATAATTAATTCGGGAACTCCGTAAGTATGAAAAATTTCTTCTTCAATAAATTTACAAATCGGAGTGGATGTAAATTTTTTTAATGGTTTCAACCAATGAAATTTTGAATAATGATCAAGAACTATTAAAATACCTATATAGCCTGCTTTCGTTCTTGGATAAGGACCCAAGATATCGATATACAATCTTTGAAAAGGACGTTCCGATATAGCTTGTGAACCCATTAAAGGTTTCAAAGTTTGATTCGGAGATTTCGACTGTTTACAAATTTCGCAATTTCTTACGAAATTTCGAACTTGTAATGCCATCTTTGGCCAATAAAAATTTCTACGTAAACGCTCTAAGGTTTTTGAAATACCACCATGTGCAACTATTGGTGGATTATGGGCGCGTTCAATGACAACATTTGTAAGTTGATCAGGTACCCATAATTTCCAAGCACGTTCTTCTTGGTAAATATTACCTGTTGAATGCTCTACACGTTTGTAAATATAATTGTCAAGTATTTTGACATCAGGATATTTATTCTGATTTTCTACGATTTGTGTTCTAAAATTTACATACTCATCAGAAGCAAATGCTTCTGAATTTAAATCTATTTCTGGACCTATTATATCAATTTCGTTTATTGTATTTTCGTCTTCAAAAATTCGCGATAAACTATCTGGTACTGTATTTAGACTACCACGACGATGTTCAATAACGAAATCAAAACCTTGAAGCTTTAAGCTCCATCTAGCTAATCTACCCGCTAAATCGTTCTGCGACATTAGCCATTTTAAGGATGCATGATCGGTAATAATTTTAAATGGGTGTCCTTCAATATATGCTCTGAATTTTTTTATTCCCATTATTGCAGCTAAACATTCTTTTTCCGTGACTGTGTAATTTCTCTGAGCTGAGTTTAACTTTTTGCTCATAAAAGCTACAGGACGTTCGTTTCCTTGATCATCTACTTGAATTAATACGCAACCTACACCACTATTACTAGCATCACATTGTATGACAAAAGGACGCGAAAAATCAGGATTAATTAAAACAGGAGCACACGACAACGAATTCTTAATTTTACGAAAAGCTACATCAGCTTCATTAGTCCAAACGAATTTAGATCGACCCTTTTTTAATAATTCAGTTATTGGGGTAGATAATGTTGCATAATCTTCAAGGAAACGTCTGTAATACCCGGCCATTCCTAGAAATCTGCGAACTTGCCGTACTGAATTTGGTGCTGGATAGTCAGCTATTACACTAACTTTATCTGAATCTACTCTAAGACCGCCTTTTCCTACTACGAAACCTAGATATTTTACTTCATTTAAACAAAATTTACTTTTTCCTACATTTATTGTTAATCCCGCTTTACGAAGATGTTCAGCAACTGTAGATAATATTTTCATATGATCTTCGAAAGATTCCGAGATTATCAATAAATCGTCTAAATAAACAAAAACTTCATTTTTTAAATGTGGTGGAATTACTAAATCCATCAATCTACACATAGTTTGAGGAGCATTGCATAATCCAAATGGCATGACTTTAAATTGATATAGTGGCCTACCTGGTATGGAAAATGCCGTTTTCTCTCTCGATTTTTCTTCAAGAGGTATCTGCCAAAAAGCATCTTTCAAGTCTAAACTTGAAATAATTTTTGCTTTTGGTAACCGACTAAGAATACCTTCGATATGTGGTAACGGATACGCATCTTTTATTGTTACGTTATTTACTTTTCGCGAATCTAAACAGAGTCTGACTTTACCAGGCTTTCTCACCAGAACAACCGGTGAACTCCAAGGACTCTGACTTTCTTCAATAACACCTAACGAGATCATTCTATCTACTTCGTCGTACATTAATTTTTCAATTGCTGGAGATACAGGATAATGACGTTGTTTAATTGGCTTTGCATCACCCACATCAATAACATGATTTAAAAATTTAGTTTTACCCAATCCATTCTTCTGAAACGATGGGAAAGCATTTTTCACAACTTTACTCTCTTGACTGATAACGAGATAATTATTTTTTATATTAATTAAAAATTAATAATACCATTTATTAAATTTTTGCAACACAAAATCATCCGACAATATTGCTATTCTAACACCCACACAATCAATACTTTCTTATTTTGTAGCGTGATCGCTACACATATATACAGAGTGCAGGCAAAACCATAATTTTTTTGGAAAATATTAAAAAATTATGATGACTGAATGTTCTGTTTCTAGGCTGATTAGTAAAAATTAATAATATCGTTTATTAAATTTTTGCAACACAAAATCATCCGACAATATTACTATTCTAACACCCACACAATCAATACTTTCTTATTTTGTAGCGTGATCGCTACACATATATACAGAGTGCAGGCAAAACCATAATTTTTTTTGGAAAATATTAAAAAATTATGATGACTGAATGTTCTGTTCCTAGGCTGATTAGTAAAAATTAATAATATCGTTTATTAAATTTTTGCAACACAAAATCATCCGACAATATTGCTATTCTAACACCCACACAATCAATACTTTCTTATTTTGTAGCGTGATCGCTACACATATATACAGAGTGAAGGCAAAACCATAATTTTTTTGGAAAATATTAAAAAATTATGATGACTGAATGTTCTGTTTCTAGGCTGATTAGTAAAAATTAATAATATCGTTTATTAAATTTTTGCAACACAAAATCATCCGACAATATTGCTATTCTAACACCCACACAATCAATACTTTCTTATTTTGTAGCGTGATCGCTACACATATATACAGAGTGCAGGCAAAAGCATAATTTTTTTGGAAAATATTAAAAAATTATGATAACTGAATGTTCTGTTTCTAGACTGATAAGAATAAATATTATGTGTAAGAATTTCTGAATTTTTTTAATTTTATTTTGATGGTATGATGTAGGGGATTCCATGGTATACAATTCTAATTAAAATATTTATGACTTAAAGTTTTTAAAGTATCCATGGAAGAAAATGCTTATTATTGTAAACAAATTGAATTGAGATTATAGGGGATGTGGTTTTAAAATATGAATGATTATCTAAACCACAATATTTTGGAAAAAATTAAATTATTAAATTTGCGTGTGAAATATTAATTTAATTTTTGATAAGACAGACTATAAAAGTTCATGTTTTTTAAATATAATAATCATTATTCAACAAGAAGTAATTCTAATAAGATGGCAGATTTTTTGAAGAAACTCAATAGCATTGGCCATAAAATGCTAGAAACCAAGAAAGTATCTGATTTAAAAATAAATCAGATCAATAGAATAAAATTCGTGAAGCGAATTGACACCAAATTTGGAGTACGGATAATTGCTGATTTTCCAGCATTTAGAATTTTCCTCCCATCACAATATAAATCCATGACCGACGAGGATTTGGATAAATTAAACAAAGGAAATTTCGGCATTGTTTGTATGTCGAAATTCGGAAACTCTGCTAATTTAAAATTTATCAACATAACTGAGGAAGGTTATGACTATGATAATGATGATATCGTGGAAGAGGAAGAACATTTAGACGATGATGATGTTGTGGAGGTGTTCAGAGAGGTGTATGCCGGTGATGAAGTCTCAGATAAATCAAGCAGAAAAAGAAAAAGAAATGTATGAATTTAAAATTAAATAATTGTATGAAATTTTGAAAAAATAAAATAAAATATAAAACAAAAAAAAAAAAAAAGTTCTTACAATGTTTTTATTTATACCTTTATATACTCTTATATATTATATTTTATATATATATATGTTTCAGATAAATGATAATACCATCTTGCAAAATATAAAATTTTGTAATGAAAATATAAGTTCGTTACAAAACTCTTTGATGAAAACAACAGCTATTAGCAATAAGCAAAAACTTGAAGGTAAAATTGTAAAAAGTAAAAGTGATTGCGAAAATTTAAAATTTAAATTACATCATGGATCTGGTGTAAATGTAAATTATATTACTTGGAGCGATATAGAATCTGCATTTTCTGGTAGAATTAAAACTGGTGTCATCACAAATTTAGGATATAAAGATATTGAACATTTTCTTGAAGCAGCCATTCCTATTTTTGAGCAAAAAATTGCAGAAAGTTTAAAAAAACATACTACAATTAAAATGAATGCAATACTTAATGCCGAGTTTGTTATAAAAAAAAAATGATGATATATTAAATGAGATAAAACATTTTAATACCAAAAATAAAATATTGGGGAGAGAAGATGATGTAAGACAATATTTTATAGAAAATATAAGAGAACCACTTATAAGTAAACTCCAAGATTTTCAAGAGCGGGATAGTGGATGGAGTTTACACAAAGTGGTCAATTTGGTTATAAATATTAATAAAAATGAACGGTTTTCTGGATCAACTTACATACTACTTCCAAAAGAAATAAGTTCTAAGAAAGGATGCATTAATATTGAAAACATTGATAACAAATGTTTTGCATGGGCAGTTGTGTCAGCACTTTATCCTTCAAATATACATTCTGAAAGAGTGAATAGTTATCCTCATTATTCATCAGTTTTAAATCTGGATGGTATAAAATTTCCAGTCTCTATTAAAAATATTACAAAATTTGAAGCAAATAATAAAATTTCAATAAATGTATTTATATTAGAAAAAAAGAAAAATCATTTTTTCACAATTCCACTGCGCTTAACAAAACACAAACATGAGAAGCATGTCAATTTATTGATGTTCCAAGATGAATATAAATATAATGAATATGATGATGATGATGATAATAATGATGATGATGTTGATAATGAGGATATTGATGAAGATGAGGATAACAAATACCATTATTGTTGGATTAAGAACCTATCTCGGTTAGTAAGTTCAACACTTTCTAAAAACAACTGTAAGAAGATTATTTGTGATAGATGTATCCATTATTTTAAAAATGATAATTTATTAAAAACACATACAATTGATTGTGAGGAGAAAAATAATTGTCGTATTATTTTACCAACTGATGAAAAAAAATGGGTTTATTTTAAAAACTACTACTATAAACTGGAAGTTCCATTTTGTATATACGCTGATTTGGAATCAATATTATTGCCTCTTCAGAATGATGGTGGATTGAATACGTATAAGTATCAACAGCATAAAGCCTATAGTATTGGCTATTATTTTAAATGTGGATATAATGACAACAAGTCCTATTACAAATCAAACCATGGAAAAGATTGTCATATATGGTTTGCCAAGGAATTACAAAAAATTGGTGAAGACATTGAAAATATATATAATGATATTAAACCAATGATATCATTAAATTCATTAGAAGAAGCAGAATATGATAATGCATCCTTATGTCATATATGCGATGAGATTTTCTCGGTAGATGATGTAAAGGTTAAAGATCATTGTCATTTAACAGGAAAATTTCGAGGAGCAGCACATAGTACTTGTAACATCAATTATATATGTTCTCGTAGTATACCGGTAATATTTCCATAATTTATCAGGTTATGACGCACATTTTATCATATCTGCAATAGCCAATACATTTGAAGGATCAGTAAATCTTTTACCGATAACCAAGGAACAATATATATCATTTACAAAAAATATTAATGGAAGTAATATTAAATTCAAATTTATTGATTCTTATCATTTTCTGGCAACTTCATTGGATAAACTGGTATCTTATCTTCCCAAAGAAGATCTTATTACAACAAAAAAGGAATGGTCAAATCTAAATAATGATAAATTCAGTTTATTGATAAGAAAAGGGGTTTTTCCATACGATTTTATTGATTCATGGGAGAAAATGTCTTATTCCAAATTGCCAGCAAAAGAACAATTTTACAGTAAATTAAACAATCGAGAAATATCAGAAGAAGACTATATTCATGCAAAAAATGTATGGGATCGATTTAATATTAAAAATATTGCAGAATATTCAGATTTGTACCTTAAAACTGATGTTTTATTATTGGCAGATGTGTTCGAAAACTTTCGTAAATGTTGTATGAAAACTTACAGTTTAGATCCTGAAAATTATTACACTTTACCTGGTTTTACGTGGGATGCCATGTTAAAATATACTAAAATTAAATTGGAGTTATTAACTGATATTGACATGCTGCTGTTTATTGAACGAGGTATAAGAGGAGGTGTAAGCCAATGCTCTAATAAATACAGCAAAACCAATAATAAATACATGGAAAACTATGATGCTAAACAGGATTCAAAATATTTAATGTATTTTGATATTAACAACTTATATGGTTGGGCTATGTCACAACATTTGCCAATATGTAATTTTAAATGGTTAAATGAATGCAATATTAAAAAATTTGATTTATCTTTGATTAGAAGTGATTCAGAAATTGGCTATATTTTAGAAGTAGACCTTGATTATCCTGAAGAAATTCATGACTATCACAGTGATCTACCATTTTGCCCATCACATGATATTCCACCAGGTGGTAAAACAAAAAAATTATTAACAATATTGTTGCCAAAAAAACGTTATGTTATACATTATTTATCATTGCAACAATGTTTAAGAAATGGATTACTTCTAAACAAAATTCATCGTATACTACAATTTCAACAAAAACCATGGATAAAACCATACATAGAGCTTAATACATCAATGAGAACGGTTGCAAAAAACGATCATGAAAAAAACTTATTTAAATTAATGAATAATGCAGTTTTTGGAAAAACTATTGAAAATGTGCGAAAACATAGCATTATTAAATTAGTTACAAAATGGAATGGTAGATATGGAGCTAAAGTGATGATAGCTAAACCAAATTTTCATAGCAGAACAATTTTTGATGAAAATTTGGTTGCAATTGAAATGCTAAAAACACAAGTAGTAATGAATAAGCCAATTTATATAGGAATGGCAATTTTAGATATTTCTAAGAACAAATTATATGATTTTCATTATCAGTATATTAAAAATAAAATGACTAATAACATTAAGCTGTTGTATACTGATACTGATTCATTAATATATGAAATTAAATGTTATGATATTTATGATATAATCAAAACAGATATTAAATATTTTGACACCAGTGACTATCCTTATAACAACAGATACAATATACCTCAAGCAAATAAAAAAATTCCTGGTTTAATGAAGGATGAGAACAATGGTGAAATAATGACTGAGTTTATTGGATTAAAGTCAAAAATGTATAGTATTAGAATTAATAATATTGATGTTTTTAAGAAAGCTAAGGGTTTAAAAAAGTCAGTTTTACAGCAGACAATAGATTTTAATGATTATTTAAACTGTTTACAAAATAATTGTTCAATAAGTAGAAGACAATGTAGAATAGCTTCTGAAGCACATAATGTATACACCATAAGTCAAAAGAAAATAGCTTTAAGTTTTAATGACGATAAAAGATGTCCTATAAATCAATCGACAGATACTTTACCATGGGGACATTTTAGAATAAATAATATTGAATAAAAACACTATAATAATAAAATGTAGAAATATTGTTTTATTGATATTTCAAAAATTCTTTTAACAGATAAATATTTTGTAAAGAACAGGATTGTGTTGTAATGTGTTGGTGACAAGTATTAATATTTAAATTTATTAAACTTAAATTCGCTTTTCACAATAAAATGGTTCTTCATTAATTAATACAACAATTTCTTTCAGTGAAAATTTATTTCATTCAATACGAAAACCTTGTAAGTCAACAATTATACTCATTTATGTTAATTTTTTAACTTCGCTGGTCAATGGATTGTATTCAACTATTCTATCATGCAGTAATAAGCAAAATGCTGTTGTTTTCTGTGGTATATTTTTTGAAGCTTTAAACTCAATTCTAACATCCACAGGTCCTGCTTTTATTACTTCATTTTGATAAGAACAATCAATAACAATGATAGATCCTTTATCTAGAAAGTCATTACTAGATAGTAATGGTTGACCTGTTCTATTATAATACGACTGCTGAAACTTAGCATACATATCATATAAGATGCTATAATAACCTTTTTCAAAGTTGAGATTTAAATCTTCATATGGAAATACATCTGAATTTAAAAATATTTTAAAATCTGTTATATTGCAATGATTAAAGGTGTTGGCATCTTTTGTAAATAGACCTCGTTTATCCGTTTGTAATGCAAAAATTATATAGCGTGGTTTTTCTATTTGATTTGTTGTTTTTACAGTCCATATATGACTTGTTGTTTGTGGTAATATTGGGTATTCATACATATCCCAACTGCGAAAGCTCATTTTTATTGGTTTATTTTTATCTATAAATTTTAATTGTGAAAGTTTTATACTATCCGTAACGATTATGTGTGGAATTTTCCACTGGATTTTAAAAATATCAATTTTGACTTTTTCATTTTCATTTGTATTAATAATTGCATTACTATCATCTTTTGATCTGGTTAGAATAAGCTCATGTTTAGCATTAATTATAATTTTCTTATAATCTTCAGCAAATCCTAATAAGAGTTTTAACGGTACGCAAAAATTAAAAAATCCTTTATATAAATTTAAATCTTTTTCAATATTCCAAGCGGCGTTATTTGCTTTTATACTTTCATTTTTATTAAAAGAAATATAATTTTTCAGTGTAGATGAAAAGCCTAGTCTACGAGTAGTATCAATTTCTACACCATTTAATTCATAACGAATATCATCAAATAGATGTGCAATAGTATTATTGGCTAAACAAGCAGTAGTTGAAAGTAAACCAGCCTCTGTTGTAAGTGCTCCTTCTATATATATATATAACTTTCACACGGTAATACATTGAGATTCTGATGCTGTATTAATATTTGAATGATATCACAGTTTTTAAAAGATTGTTGAAATGGTGAATAGCTATGATATTCAATTTTTGAAATACTTTCATCATAGTTAATATTTTGAGAAATACCTAATATTTCATTCATTTTAATTTTAATCCAAGAGACTTTAAAAAAAATTTATTAGCTGGTGTTAAAAGTTTTTTAAGCTGTCCGCCACTTTTAGGTCTTAACCGGTTCACTCCTTTTGATGTATTGATATTTATTTTACTTTTTTGCTGATATTTATTTAAATTATACACAAGCATTTCAACGTTTTAAGTGAAGTCGAATAGTTAAAGTTTCCCCTCTAAAATTTATTAAGTTATTGTCTTGGTCAACTAGCCTTAATGTGATAGAACTTATTCGGTCAGTATTCAATGGTAAATAGATCACTTTTCTAGGAACTTCATTTATTTTATAACCTGGACTAACTTCTGGACAAAATTCATGTAATATATGCACTTGCTTATTATTCATATATGATCCCTGTATTATATTACACTGAACATGTATAGTGTTGACATTTGATATATTTACTGGTAGATCCGAAAAATGCCATTCATTAGGAATCAATTTTCGTTTACTGAAACCAAGAAGCTTTCCCAATGAATTTGAAGTATCAAAATAAATATGTTTAGAACTCATTATTTGACATTTCATTGTGTTATTGTTAGCGATTAGTTGAATATATTCAGCACCATCATATAATAAATCAACAGCACTTTGCAAATATGAATCTATATCATCAATTTCATATGAGCCTATAGGAAATTCAATTATTTTATCATCTATTTGAAATATATTGTTGTGAATGTCAATATTTGGTATAGAATTATAAGTAACTAATTCAACAAGACCACAAACATAATCATCACCTAATTCTAAAGGTGGAAAATAATCTGTAGTTAATATGGATTCATTACCAGTAAATGTTAATGTGAATGACATTATTAGTAAAGAAACAATGAACTAATTTATTTTAAACAGTTCTTTTTATTCATTATTTTAACAGTTGGTTTAAGAAAGCTAAACATAGATGGCCACATATTATTGTATAGTTTTGGTAAGAGTTGTAGTTATACTGCAAATTATAACCTAAATATTTAATTAATTCAATAGGTGGCTGCAAGTTTCCAAAGCTATCAAAATATGTTACATTATTTTTATTTTTATTGTATGCTACCCAATGAGTATCAGAACCTGATGAATTATCCAAATTAACAATACCGCTCTCTTTATTTAGTGCTTTTATAGGTAAACTATCACACATAAACACTCCACGAAAATGTGGTATAAATTTAGCATAATTATGTAAATCAATTTCGCTTAAGGCTCTCTTGGGTAGGATTTCTATTAGTTTTTTGTTTTTGGATTCAAATACAGCCCTAAACCTGTTTTGTATGGTTTGAGATATAAACCTTTACCCATAGCTATACTTTCCATTGTTTGATTATGACGTTTATTCTCAATTAATTCATTTTTAGCATTCTTTACATCCTTTATCGCTTTAACTATACCAGTTACACCACCAGACAATGCTCCAACAGCTGATAATCCTGCAAAAAGAGGTACTAGAAATGGTATGACTCCACCAGTTTTAGGTACTGAAATAATTCTAGGTGATATAACTCTTCGTCGCTTAATCACATTTTTAGCAGTGTGAAGGGCTAATTTTATAGCATCGTTATTGTTACTAGGTTTTTGTAATTTTATAGCATTTTTAGCATCTTTTACAGCTTTTTGAAATAACTTTACAGTTTTTTTAGTTTTATTAAATTTCATATGTTTTTTTACACCCATTCCTAATTTAATTTTAGCTTTCATGGTGTTTGTTACTAATAAAGCGCTCGTTCGTTCTAAGAAATTAGAATCTTTAGCAAGCACACGTTTCCAAGCTTTTTCTGCTAAATCTTTATCGGCAATGTGTCGATCTTTGATATTTTTAAATTTAGAATATTCTATATCATGCTCTTTACAAGCTGCATCTAATGGGTTTATACCAGGATCACCTCTGTCTAATCTTTTTTGTAATGTTGTACCAGGTCCACAATATTGATAACCACCGGGTAAATGTAATTCAAATGGCAACTTATTTATAATTTTATTTAGAAGACCTTTTCCTTTAACAGCTTTTTCTTGACTGATATTAATTTTATTATAATCAATCATTATGGATAGATTAACTTATTATGAATGATTAATGTTTTGTATATTTCAATATATAAATTTAAAACTTATGAAAATTTATCAGTAGTCAAGATGAAATTCATTAAACAACACAAATCTTTACCTATAAATAATTTAGATATAAAAATAAAAGGAAACTGCTGTAAAACAAAAAAACATGGTGAACTATTACCAAATAGTATACGAGGACTAATAGTGGGTCCATCTAATTGTGGAAAAACAAATGTCATATTAAGCTTATTAGAACAACCCAATGGATTGAAGTTTGAAAATATTTACATATATTCTAAGTCTCTACACCAACCAAAATATGAGTTTCTTAATCAAGTTATGGCAACTATTCCAGAACTCGGATACTATACTTATTCTAATAACAGTGATATAATTCCACCTGAAGAAGCAAAATCACATTCTATATTTATTTTTGATGATGTCGCATGTGATAGACAAAATAATATTCGGAAATATTTTTGTATGGGTCGTCACAATAATATTGATAGTTTTTACTTATGTCAATCTTATACCCATATTCCAAAACATCTCATACGAGATAATGCAAACTTTTTAATAATTTTTAAGCAGGATGATATGAATCTAAGACATATTTATACAGATCATGTCAGCAATGATATGACATTCGTACAATTTCATGAAATGTGTCTTAATTGTTGGGGAAAAAAATATGGTTTTTTAGTTATAGATAGGGATAGTGAAAAACAAAATGGTTGTTATCGTAGAGGGTTTGATGAATTTTGTTATATAGATTAATCATAACATATATAATCAGAACAGTTCAACAGCTAAACAGCTAAACAGATTAACAGCTCAACAACTAAACAGATTAATTGAATATGAATGAGAAAATTATAAAAGATATTATTAAGACTAGTAAAGCAGTAAAAAGAAAATATCGAGCTTTAAAAACTGGCCAGATGGATGCAGAACATGTATTAGAAGAACATTTTAAACCAATTACATTGCCACTAAAAAACGTTGCAAAAGCAATTGAACAAAAATCAATTTATACTGAAATAAAACAAGAAAAATCAATTGGTGCAATTAAAAAAGAGAAGCAATCAAGATTTTATGATGATGTTTCTAGTATAAAACAATCAAACAAAACTGATTCTGATGATGATGATGATGATAGTGTAGATGGATCAAATACTTTATTTCATACATCTACTCCTAAAAAAATTTCACCAAAATATTTATTAACCCCAACATCTACAAAACATTTAATTGAGAAACCTAATACTATATCAAAATAATTATACTAAAATATTTGAATCTACTACTTCTATACCGAACATTTTTGATACAACTTTTGGTCCATATTTTGATCAAAGTTCTGCTGAATGGAAAATTGGTAATAAAGAAATAGAAGTAAACCAAAATGAAATAATTATTGATAAAAGTTCATATAAAAGCACAATTGGATTGCAAGAGTTAATATTTATGAAAAATCCAGATTCAACTAAATATACTGATGGAGACTTAAACACATATAAAAAAATATTAATAGAAACCAATGCACATAGACGCAAATTTGATTCAAATCAACAAATCCGAGGAAATAGTGGTAATAAATATAATTCAATAATTAAAAAATTATTTCCACATCAGTATAATACTCGAAAGACATCATCATCAACAAAAACAGCATTAGGTAAGGGTCTTATGATGAAAGTTTCTAAAAGAAAGCTTGATTATGTTTACTGGGATGATCCAAATGAGCTAGTTGATAGATTGCAGTTGTTAGTAGGTTCTCAAAAAGCTGGTCATAATAATCATAATAATGAAATTATTTGTATTTTGGAAGAGTTGAGAGAGGCTAATATTATACAATAAAAAGAAGATATTTTAGAGAAATCACATCATTTGTAAATATGCCTATTGATAAGTTTGGTCGTACTGGTCAACCAGTCAGAAAACCTTTACGAGGACTAGTAGGACCTGCTGGGCCAGTAGGACCTATTGGACCTGAAGGATAAATTGGACCAGTTGGACCTATGGGGCCCACAGGACCTTATGGAATTGGATTTATATTGGATGAGAAAAATGACTATGACGTACAAAATAAACGAATTGTTAACCTTCACCAACCAGCTCGCAAAAATGATGCTGCAACAAAAGGCTATATTGATGATATAATTGAAAAAAAGGTTAAGCTTTGTATTAGATGTTTTACAAAAAGAACAAAAAGCTTTGCTAGAAAAATATGAAACATTTGAAACTTTTGTATTTAATCATATAAAAACAATATCAGATGCGAAAAAGACTGATGAAAACAATACAATTATTACTAAACCTTTTAAAATTAATACTGAACCAAAGTATGAGTGAAGTTCATCAAAATATATATAAAAAAAACTAATAGTATAGTAATCATTTTACATCAAAATGAGTAAGAATGATGTTGTTAACGAATTACATAGACCAGCTCGAAAAAAATTTCACAGACGACGTGTTATTATTAAAGGTTTTGATGACCATTGGCAAGCTGATTTAGTTGAAATGGGTGTATATGCGAAATCTAATAAAAACCATCGATATCTTTTAACAGTAATTGATACATTTTCAAAATTTGCTTGGGCAATTCCAATTAAAAACAAAACTGCTAAAGAGGTGACTAAAGCAATGAATACAATATTCAAAGCTGGAAGAAAACCCAAAAATATTCAAACAGATGATGGAACTGAATTCTTTAATAAAATATTTCAAGATTTAATGCAAAAAAATCACATTAATCATTATTCTACATACAGTTCATTAAAAGCATCAATAGTTGAACGTTTTAATAGGACTTTGAAAAATATGATATGGAAAAACTTTAGTTTGAATGGCTCTTATAAATGGATTCATATATTAAAAGAACTAATTAATGAATATAATCATAAAAAACATAGAACAATAAAAATGCGACCATATGATGTTACAAAAGAAAATTCTAAATATTTACTTTCAACTGTGTATTCACATATAAAACAATTTACAGCAGGCAAATATAAAATTGGTGATAATGTTCGCATAAGTAAATACAAGCATGTTTTTGAAAAAGGTTACACACCAAATTGGACAACAGAAATTTTTAAAATATGTAAAATTCAAAATACCTATCCCATAACATACTTACTTGAAGATTATCAAGGTCAACCTATTCAAGGAGGATTCTATGAATTAGAACTAAATAAAGTAAAACATAATAATATGTATCTGATTGAAAAAATTTTAAAAACAAACAAAGATAAAGTATTTGTGAAATGGCTTGGTTTTTCAAGTCAACATAACTCATGGATAAATAAAACAGAAATTCTAAAATAAAAACATATTTTCTTTTATTCAATAAAATTAGATTATTTCACAATTTCAAATAATAGTTTTAATTAATATATAAATTTAAAAAAAATTCAACCATGGCCCCGGTAGAGTGTTGAACCGGAGCCTAGCTGCCTATATTTTGAAATAAATTTTATATATTATAATTTGAATGAACTCACTCATTGAGCCATGGTTGAATACAAACAATAACCATAATTTAAGAAATACGTTCGAAAACTCTAATCATAATTCCACATCTTCTGACTCATATTAATAATTATTATTATGTTTAAACAATAATATACATGTTTAAGATATTTTCATGTAATATGTTTGTTTCAATTTATTCACATCGATTATCACCAATTCTGATCTATAGGATGTATCATAATTTGTAAACTTTTCCATTTCACCATTACTCAAAATTCTTTGACTTTCAATTTCCATATATTCAAGGCAATTTATTTTCAACGTTCGTTTTTTAAAATTGCTGTCATATGAACATCGTATTTTGATTTTTTCTTCATCACTATGCTCCAATTGAAAATGACGATAGAATATATTTTCACTTTCGATAAAACCAGCAATTTCTTTTTCTTTTTTAATTAAATCACGTCTAAATCCTTCAATCGCTTCTTCAACGGTAACATATTTTTTATCTGATTGTAATGTTTGCTCATTTGATGCTGTTGTTGTTGTTGTTGGTTTGATTGATGATGTTATTATATCAAGTAATTCATCGGGGGGGTTTACATGTTTCATTAGTTTTATTGATAGGGTTACTTGAATTAATTCATTACTAGGAAGTATAACATTAAATGTAGCATTTCCATTATTTTCATCATTTAATGCAATAGTAGGAGCAATAACAGGAGCCCCATAAATTCTAATAAATAGTAAGCTGAAAATAGTGATAGGTGAAAACTTCTTCATATTTAATTGATTGAATTCAAGTTAACTCTTCAAGGTTTATCTGCAGAATGAAATATTTTTTGTTTTTCCTAGATCATTGTTTAAGTAATATTATTATTACAATCGTTGTTTTTGTAAGTACTCTTGATAAACATCTTTGTAATCTTCCACTAATATTAATAAACGTAAAACATCATCTTCTACAGTAGAATTGTTTACATTTTTATTGTAAATTATTTGAATTGTATTTAATTTATCTATTAAACCAATAATTTGCGGTTTCAGTGAATATTCTCCATCATATTCATAAGATTTTTTTACACTCTCTAAATATTCAAATGCTTTAGTAAGTCTATCTTGCAATTCAAAATTTTTATTAGGTTCAATTTCTTCTATTCTCCTATATACAGATGTAGTAAGAGATAATGATTCTATTTCTTGTTCTGATTTGTTCTTTGCAATCTGCTCCCAATCTTCTCCCAATATGAATGGACAATCCATTGGAAACTTATTTATTTTGTTTTCATATTTCCTAGGTGTATTAGTTATTTCACCAACGATTCCTATGTCCCCACCCATAACTTCGATTTTCACATGCTGCCATTCAAGAAATTTAACATCCCAGTTAAGATATGCTGGTAACGCTTCACCATTTCTTATAAATAATAATAAAACCCTTTCACCATTTTCAGGTGTTACCCAAATCTCTACTATAGAACCCAAATATTTAATATATACTATTTTGAATGATTTCCATTTTCTACAGCAGACACAATATATATGACCATGACGGATATTTTCACACCAAAACATCTTCACTGTGGCTCTATTAATTTGTTACTATTTATTAATTTATATGGATTTATCTAGATATTTATAGTAATCCATTAATTTCATAATTTGACACTGTCTTAAATATTCAATAACACATGCACATGTATGTGTACATTCACATTTTATTTGCTCACATTTGTTTGTGTTATTTGGAAATCTTATATAAAAATCAATGATTAAATCTTGGTGTTCACTTAGAAGAATAGTATTGTATTTTTCCAAAAAATCTTTTATATATTGATCCCCCATTGCTTTGTTAAATGATCAAAAACGACTAGTTATAATTATTTTTTCTAGAAGATAATCTCAAATATAATTTCATAAGCTTTAAACATTCCCCCTCATAGAACTTTAAATCAATACAGAGACAAGTATCAGAACCGGATGTAGCATTATCAGAAGACCACAAACAGCTTGAGAAGTGATATCCATGTATTGACAGTATTATTTCATCATCATTATATAATTTCATCAATAACTTTCGATAATTTTTAAATGTTTCTTTATGTTCCTCAAGTAAAAAATTATTATATTCATATAAAAACTTATTTATCTTATCTAATGAAGATGATGATTCACAATCAAGATCAAATTCAGCAATTGTTTGAAGATCTTCAAACGATATCATCGTATCAGCATTGGCCATAAAATGCTAGAAACCAAGAAAGTATCTGATTTAAAAATTATCTAACACAAAAATGTTATGAACACAAAAACCACAGACACAAAATCCAATACACATTACGGACACAAACCACAGACACAAAATCCAATACACATCACGGACACAAACCACAGGCACATCACGAACACAAACCATCCAATACACCAAGGAAACAAACCATCACATACACAAACCAATTAAACAACAAAACGAAGCTGGAGTAGAACCCGCTTTGCTTAACTACTTAAGTGAAACAATGTTAAATTCATAAATAAATTTATGTCATCCAAAATTCAATTGTTTTCAAGTAAATCGTGATAAACTGGGTGGTGGAGTAGCTATAGTAATTCAAAAACAAATAAAACACGAAAGACTACCATCAATAAAAACACATTTAAAAGAAAATGTAGGAGCAAACATTTTTCTTACGGATGACAGTGAAATAAAAATATATTCATGTTATTTTCCTGGGGTACAAATGATCGTTCTGGTGTTAAAAAATCTAAATTTAAAATAGATCTTCAAAAATTATCTAGAATATCGGGGAAATATATATTAGGTGGTGACTTCAACTGCCGTAATCATCTTGCGGATGCTTACGTGCAAATACATGGGGCAACTTTCTCCATACTCTTTTGGCAACAAATACTTTTGTAAAGTTGTACCCCGCAGATCCTACATATATTCCTATACCAACAAAAGTGCTAAACCGTCTACACTTGATATTTTTCTAACAAATTGTGATGACATATTAACAACACCATATACCATAAATGCTCTTAGTTCTGACCATCTACCAATAGAAATTATCCTAGATACAAATATAATAAAAACTGATAATTTAATGCACAACTTCAATAAAGCCAATTGGATAGTATATAGAAACTATATTAAGAACAATTTAAATAGAATTACTGCAGTTAATACAACAAATTCTACTTATGAAGTAGAAAATTCAATCTCTGATTTCACAACCTTAAACATCAGACGCCATCAACATCAGTGTGCCAAAAAAAACCAATTACCTATAATTTTGTTAAGACATTTAATTAAAATACGAAATATTTTAATTAAAATACAAAATTTTTGATTAAACCATAGTATTTCACAAAATATAGGTGATTCGCAGATATACCAACTAGTTCAATCCTCAATTTCTTCTTTAAAAATTCAGGAATTCGATATAAATGAGCACTATTTAATTAAGACAAAGGAAGTTAAAACTCTAATAAAGTCTTTAAAAAATAAAAAATCACCAGGTCTTGATTGTATAAATAATAAATGTTTAAAACATTTGCCATATATTGCAATAAAATTTTTAACTGATATATTAAAAAAATTGCCTAAAATTATGCTATTTTCCAAGTAAATGGAAGCTAGCTAAAATTATACCAATCAATAAACCGGGTAAACAAATTGAAAATCCAAACTCGTACCGTCCGATTAGTTTACTTATCAATTTAGGAAAATTGTTAGAAAAAATTATTAAAAATAAATTGGTAACATATATGGTAGAAAATAACATTCTTCCCAATGAACAATTTGGTTTCCGTGAGAGTCATAATACATCACATCCACTTTGTCGAATCAAAAATTATATTAAACACAACCTTAATATAGGTAATTTTACTGGAATGGTAATTCTAGACATACAAGCTGCATTCGACTCAGTGGATTAATTCATAAAATGTTTACACTAAACTTTCCTATTCCATTAATTAATATTGTACAAAGTTTTCTAGTCGATCGTAAATTTAAAGTTTTTTTAGGAAATTGCTCTTCTAACGAACATGATATAAAGGCAGGGTGTCCCCAGGGTTCATATCTATCACCCTGTCTCTATAATATTTATACTTCTGATTTCTCAAATTTCTCGGAATGTAAGTCATCCATCTTTGCAGACGATACTGCGATATTCACCTCTGGTGTACAAGCCCAGCACATATTAAATAATTTACAAAGTGGGCTAAACACTATCAATTAATACTTTATAAAATGGAAAATAAAAATTAATGCTGGAAAAACACAAGCTGTATTTTTTACCAGAAAAAGAAAAAATATTTTTGTTCCACAGCAGAATATAAAAATTGAAAATACAGATATAGTGTGGAAAGTGGAACAATGAAGTTAAATATCTAGGGGTGTGGTTAGATAAGAAATTAAATTTTAAAACACATATATCAGCCAAGCCATTATGCATAAAGCCAATCTAACCATAAGAATATTATGTCCTTTCATCAATAGAAATTCTTTGCTAAGTACTGAAAATAAAATGCTGATAATGAAAGTAGTTTTTCGTGCTATTATGTTTTACGCTGCCCCCGTTTGGTTTACAGCTGCAAACTGCCACATAAAAAAAATACAAATTTTACAAATTAAGCTTTTGAAAATGATATTAAATTTACCAAAATATTATCGTACAGTTGAAGATGAACTTCATGACAGAGCTAATATTAATTTTGTTCATAACATTTTAGAGACGACTAGTCAAAACTCTTTTGAAAAATATAGTTGGTCAGAAAATCCACTGATTAACCAATTAGCTTTAGTATAGTTTATAAGTTTTATCTAGTCTTAATATAGGTTGTAAGTTTCAAAAGGTTTTTATGTAAAATTTTCCTTTAAAAATTAAATAATATTAAATAGAATAAAAATAAATTCAAATTAACTATAAGATAATACAGTAGGAAAAGTTAAATTAGTACTTAAACTCTGTAAATTTGAACTAAATTAGATTAAGAAAATTTATATATATAATAAATAAAAAAAAAATAAAAAAAAAATATTTTAATTCTAATCTTGCTCTAAAGATGTTCATTTTATGTTATATTTAATTTTAGTTTAAAAAAAAAAAATCTATAAATTCTTCTTTTTTTTTAATCATAATGATTTTTACATTATTGTTAATTAATAATAATTTAACACAAACTTACTTTATTTTGTAACTTTACAAATAGGACAAAAAGTATCAAAATTTAATATTTGACACAATTTGACAATATATTTTGTAACCAATGAAAATAAAAATTAGGAATGTCAAAAATGTTCCGAAATTTTCTTAAAGTCAGTGGACATTTTTACTTTCCTTTTATTGAATTTACAATTCATGTTTTCCTCACCTGGGCATAGCTCCTAAACCGATTAACAGAAATTTGGAACTTAACCTCCTGTTATGACCCATTCGGTGCTACATAATTTTCAAGGCCCAGCGAGGGGCGGGGGGTTGGGCATATTTTAAAAAAAGTCATGTGGGGTATCAAATTAAAGGTCTTGATAAGTACATCACATTGGGTAGTGTTTCGGGTAACTGGGACCAAGTTGGGCCCCCAAAAAATGGTGTCAAAAATGAAAAAAAATCATGTGGGGTATCAAATTAAAGGTCTGGAAGAGTAGATATCTTTGGGGCAAGTAATGGTAGTGTTTGGAGCAAAGTCGGTCATGTGGGGGCCTGAAAACTTGGTCACGTGGGGCTTGCAAAATTCATGTTTTCTTCACCTGAGCATACCTCCTAAACGGCTGTACCGATTTAACTCATATTTGGAACTTAAGCTTGTGCTGTGACCCATTTTCCGCCACATAATTTTTATTGCCGGGTGATGGGGCGTGTGAGGGGGCTATTTTCAAAAAAGTCATGTGAGGTATCAAATTAAAGGTTTCAAATTGATGAGTACATTTCGGTGGGTAGTGTACCATGTGGGGCCCCAAAAAATGGGGCCAAAAATTTAAAAAATCTTTTGGGGCATCAAATTAAAGGTCTGGAAGAACACAAATTTTTGGGGCAAGTAATTGTAGTATTTAGGGCAACAAAAGTCATGTGGGGGCCTGGAAAATGGGGCCCAATAAAAAATCATGTGGGGTATGAAATTAAAGGTTTTGATAAGTACATCTCGTTGGGTAATGTTTCAGATAAAGAACGCCATATCATATGGGGCCAAAAATAAAAAAAATATACATACATATGTATATATAAAAATATATATATATGAGCCGTTAATTTTGCAAGTGGCATAAGTGACTTTTCGCGAAACATGAGTTAGAGCTATTTATTATTAACCGCTCAAATATATATTTTTTACTATAATGTGTTATATTATAGTACAAATATATAAACAATATAAAAATTCTACAGTTTTTAGTCGGTCAAATATATTGTGTAAAACTTAAAATATTTGACCGACTAAAAAGTATGAAATAAAAAATAAATAAAAAAAAAACATTTTTTAAAAATACTTTCCTTTATAAATAGTAATATGCGACTAAAAACTAATAAATAAGAATACTAAAATTATATAATCTTACATTCTTGTATCTAGAGTTTCAGTAATGGTCAATTGTAGTAGGATTAACTACAAATGTACTAGATTAGAGATTCTGTAAAGGTAAAGTATAGTAAAAGGGAAGTAGACCCCTTTACATACTATTGTGCAGTTTGGATAAAAAAATAAAATTGAAAGTGTTCTTACCGATTTTTTATCCATAACTTTAAGCATGTCCAGAACTAATATTTATTTGAACAAACGTGAAATCTTATTTATTTACTATATTGTTTAAACCTTTATTTATTTCACAAAAATATATTTATTAAAAATTATCTTTATTTAAACTTTAAATAAAATAAATTGGATGCATTTCGAGTGAAATTATCACCCATCATCAGCAATGCGCGCATTGTATTTATATTCAATAATTTAACAAAAACACATAAATTAATTAGATTTTTATATGCATTTGCTGAATTTGGTTTCAGCGTCTTGTAATGAAATCTGAAAAAATACTTTGGCTGCAGCAATTTTAAAAAGTAATAATAAACAATTTTTAATAAAATATATACATATATTGTAATATAAATTAAAACACTTGCGAAATATTTACTTTATCTATTATAATATAATTCAAAGTAAAATAATATGAAGAAAAGAATATTTTTTGGTTTGTTTCCATCGTTCCTTAATTATGAGTACAACACTGTTGGCATAAATGTTTAGTGCCTTGCAAAGAACTAGAACGTCTGAAACCTAATTATAAAAGTAGATACAGTGTTTATAATAATATTAATTCATCACCATTTGAAATACTTACATGTGAAACACTTATAATCCTGGAATTCTTTTATATCATTTACTGCCACTTGATTGTTGTTTTTTGTAAACTGTATAGAGTTTTCGTCAGGGTTTGGAGAATTTTTCAATATTTCAGTTTCTTCAGAGCTACTGACTTGCGGTTCTGAATAACTATCGTCAGACGATGATTTTATGACTTGTCTATATTAAATATAATTATAAACTAGTTTACTAAGTTATTATCTTTAATTAAAAAATATAAAAACAAAAAATATAGAAAGTGTTTATATTTGGATTGTGTTTTGCGCTCGTTAACCATATCATGATTATTTTTGTAAATATTCTATATACAATCCTTTTACAATAAAAATTGTTCTGTAATAAACTTTTTTAATTTTGTAAAAAAACAGTGCGTTGTAAGAAACTGTGCTTCTTGAAAATCTCAGATGAACGCATGAAATAAAATTCAGAAATTTAAACACGTGCCATTTGATACTAGCGAATTTTACAGGCACTAAATAGGAATGATTTTTTTTAGTTTGCAATGAAGGCACCGTAGTAAAGGACTATATGATACAACTAAACTGTATGTAATAATTACTATATGGTGTATATAATATATAAAATATAATTCGAAATTTTTAAAATGGACCCACTGAAGGTACCGACCACAAATTTTAAAGGGACATTTCATTCAAATTGGATAATGCATTGCATTAGGATTTTTTTCATTTGAAATAATATTATCGCCTTTCATCTAATGTAATGTGGCGAATCCAGCATTCTCTTATTTTACCTGATTTGGATTCAGGACTAATGGGTTTAATTTTGTATGATGGAAATCAGTTATTACATAAAGAATATTATTGTAAATGTTGTTAGTAGATAGAAGGGATTGCAAATTTACCGAATTTTGTTATTACCGGTAACTCGGTAAAAAAATTACCCTTACCGGTAAACCGGTATTATCTGAAAAATAGTAAAAAGGTTAAGACATAAAAAAATAGCGTGTAATTCAAAATACACTTTATTTATATTCTATAAACTAAATTAATACACATAACAAAACTAAAAAAAATCACAAAAAAATAATCTAAAAAAATAAAATAATAATGTAAAATAAAAACAAAATATAAATACTTAATTAAGTTTTAATGAATGATTATTTTTAAAATATGCGCGCAAGAAGCATAAATTGTGCTTTGTGAATCGTGAATCTTATAGTGAATGTAACAAATGGTCTTATTCTAGTAAACCTGACGGATGGAATAAAATCGGTAATTTCGTAAATTTCCATTGTAAAGTTTTGTTAATTTAATGAAAGTTTATTTGATCCCACAGATTTTTTGTAAACATATTTTTAGCTATTAATTAGCTTAAATTTTAGCTTGAGTACTGTTCCCTTCTTTATATCCATCCAGATCCATTGCTATTAAATAAACTATTATGATTGTTTAAATGTCATGGCACTTTTATTTTATTATTCGATAAATTTTAGAATTATTAATTCGAAATTTTTTAGAATTATTAATTTATTAAAATAATAAAATGATTCATTTCAAAACGACGGTAATGATGACGAGTTTTTAAATTTTGTTTTTAGAATTTTGCTATCTAAATGCTATAAATTTTATCCGCAAACAATGAATTGGATAACATTTTGATATTAAATTTTTAATGAATGATCATTTTTAAAATATGCGCGCAAAAAGCATAAATCGTGCTTCTGCCACTGACATTGGACCTAATTTTTGTGCTAAAAAATGAGTACACGAGTTCAGCAGCAGAGAACGCACGTTCTGACTCTATCTACACTCTAGTTCCATGATACAAATATTTAAGATATGGCATTCCTGCGTTTCATTTTGACACTGTTCTGCGCATAACGCCACAATATCTATAAAATATTCAGATTGTATATAAAGTAGTATTTATATGAAATTTATTCGTTTTTCAATAACAAAAAATCTATCTATAGGAATATATTTATTAAAAGACAATTGTTACCGGAAATTTAATCATATTTCTCTCTCTGAGTGTTGTGGGGTGCACACGAAGTTGAGATTTTAATTATAGTATATCTTTGAAATTTAATAAACTAAAATAATTTAAATTAAATCAAATCAAGAAAAGTGTTTGTTTTTATTTTTTTAAATTGAAAAACTATTAAAATATAGTGCAAAATATTAATATTTTCGTATTTTTTTATTAAAAAAAAAAGAAAAAAAAAAATATTTTTATATACTTTGATATATTTTGAGATTTAAATGAAAAAACAGTAAAAACTAAACCGTATAATAAATTATTTAAATAAATTATTGAAATAACATTTACATATATAAATATTAATAAAATGCAGTGTTTATGTAATAAAAAAATTGACCGACAACATGCTAAAATAACTTGTAGTGATTGCAAAACGATGTTTCATGCAGAATGCGTTAATTTGTTGGTAAGCGATATAGAATTTATGACAAAAAATAAAAAACCATATCGTTGCGATCGCTGTAATGTTCTACGCCGCCAATCATTACATTTACCATCAACACCAAAAACTCTTATTACCACAGAGCATTTGCAACAATCTATTTCTAATGTTGAATCTAATGTTGAGTATATAGGAAATATTGAAAATATTAAATCTATCAGTGACGTAGTTATGCCTCAATCAATAACTTTGCAACATATTTATAAAGAATTGATAGATTTAAAAAATATTAACACTAATGCACTCGCACAAATACATCAACTTCAAGAAGACAAGAAACAGCTGTTAGACAAAGTTAACGACCTGGAAACAAAAGTAAATTCTCTTGAACAGCACAAACTTGAAAGTTCTATAGAAATTGTTGGTTTGCCAAATGTTAATAACAACAATGCAATTGAGAATGTAAAAAAAATTCTCGATGAAGCTGTGGGTGTGAGAATTATTGATGACGATATTGATAAATGTTTTGTTAAAAAAATCAAAACAAAACAAGATTCCGATGAAGAACAAAATATAAATTCGTCATTTATGAATGTTGTTTGTGTTAAGTTCAATTCAATTAAATTAAAAGAAGAAATTTTGAAAAAAAAAATAGAGAATAAAACTCGTTTGAACAGCTGTATTTTCGATGACGAAAATAAAAAAATTAAAGTTTTTATAAATGAGAGTTTAACATCATCTAATCGAAAATTATTTATCGCTGCAAAAAAGTTGAAGAAAGAAAAAAATTACAAATATTTGTGGTATCGTTATGGAAAGATTAGGATGAGAAAAGATGATACTGCTAAAGTTTGTGTTGTTAAATCTTTAGATGATCTAAATTTGTTAATATAACTAATTAAAATAATTATTAATTTTTTGTTATGAATATTTTTAATTCTAATTTTGAAACTGATCCTCTACAATTTAACAACAATAATTCTTTTTTTAGTAATTCTGATATTTGTGAAAGTGTTTTTCAACCAAATCATATTTTGTCAAATAATATTTGCATCATACAACAAAATATTAGAAGTCTTAGAAAAAATTTTGTTGAACTCTTGGCACATTTAGAATCTTTCTCTAATAAACCACTTTTCATTTTTTTAACTGAAATTTGGATTTATGATTACGAGAAAAATGATTATGATATACCAGGTTATAGCTTCTTTGCATTATGTAATAATTCGTATGCATCTGGTGGTGTAGCAGTGTTTGTCAGGTCTGATTACCATTGTAATGTTTCGTATTGTAACTTGCGTAGTGCCGATATAATTAGGTTAGATTGCAATATTGATAATGAAAAAATAGTTTTTTTGTGTACTTACAGACTACATGAAAATAATTTAGATAAAGAGGTATTTTTAGGTGAATTTAAGGAATTGTTGCAAAATGAACGAAATAAAAATTTAATCTTGGTAGGAGATTTCAATATTGATATTTTATCTAAATCGAATATAGTAGATCAATATTTGTTTTTGATGGCTGCAAATGGTCTTGAAAGTGTAATTAATAAACCTACTCGTTTAGTGTCTGGTAAATGTTTAGACCATATATTTGTTCGTTTTCAAAATAGTCAAAAATTTTCATATAGTGGTACAACTTTTGATCTTAATATCACAGATCACTGTATGACAATCTTGCTTCTCAACAATATCCAATTAAAAAAATCAAGTAAAAAAGATCCAGTTGCTATCACTAAAATTATTGATTTTGATAAATTGAATATTTCACTTTTTAATGAATTTTGGGAAGATGTTTATTCTGAAAATGATCCATCTGTAGCTTATGATAATTTTCTAATAATACTACATAATAAAATAAATGCTTGTAGTTTTCAACCTCCTATTAGGAAAAAAAATAAAAGACTTAAACCATGGATGTCTAAAAAATTAATTGATAAAGTTTCTAAAAAAAATAAATTAAGACAAAAAATTTTGAAACATCCCGGTAATACAAGACTTAAAAATTATTATTTAAAGCTATGTAATGAGTTAAAATCTGAAATTCCTGCTTGTCGTGAAAATTTTTACTCAAATGAACTTAATAAAAACAGGAATAATGTAAGAGGTCAATGGAAGGTTGTTAATGATATTTTAAATAGAGGTCAAGATAAAAATAGAATTTATGAGTTATTTTTAGATAATATAAATGTTATTGATAATGAAGAAGTTGCAAATCATTTCAACAATTATTTTGTAAACGTTTTAGAAGACTCAATTTCTAGAAATTGCTCCAGTAATTGTAATTCTTGCAACTCTGGTTTAGTTGAAGATAATTATCAAATGAACACTTTTTATTTTGACCACATAACACCTTCTGAATTGCATAAGTTAATTATGTCGTTGAAAAATTCGAACTCTTGTACGCAAGATGGAATTTCAACTTCAATTCTTAAGAAAATTTCTTTTAATATTGTGGATATTTTAACTTACATTTTTAATAAAAGCATTAACTTAGGAAAATTTCCATCTGCACTTAAATCTGCTGAAGTTATACCGCTTTTTAAAAAAGGTGATAGGAGAATTATTAATAACTACAGACCAATTTCTATTTTATCCACTTTTTCGAAATTATTTGAAAAAGTCATAAAAAATCGTATGATTAATTTCTTAAATAAAACAAATTTTTTTAGTGAGAAACAATTTGGTTTTCGTGAAAATAGATCTACAGAAGATGCTCTATTAAACTTTTGTGAGTATATTTATGGTGAAATTAATAGTAGTAATAATACTGCAGCGTTGTTTGTTGACATAACTAAAGCTTTTGATATGGTAAACCATAAATTACTACTCGAAAAATTGTATAATGCAGGGTTTAGAGGGTTTATGTATGATTGGTTTTGTTCGTATTTAAGCAATAGATCACAAAAAGTTAAAATTTCAAATAAATTTAGTAGTATTCGTAATATTAATATTGGTGTACCTCAAGGTTCAGTATTGGGCCCAATTCTGTTCCTAATTTTTATTAATTCACTACTAAAACAAGAATTTAAATCTAATAATACAGCTTTTGCAGATGACATAGCTTGTGCGTATGCTAGTGTTAACTACTTTAATTTAATTGCGGATATAAATTTTGATTTAGACTTACTTAGAAAATGGTTCGATAAACATAAGCTGATTATTAGTAATAAAACTAAAATTATGTTTTTCAATATTTCGGGTGATCAAAATATTGATCATAATTTCTATTATCACTCAGCTTCATGTGAGAAATTTATAAAAATATATGAAAATTGTGACCGCCATAGCTTACAATCGTTTTGCGAAAACTGTAATTGTTCATCAGATTGTTTTAAAATTGAGATTGTTGATTCGTTCAAATACTTAGGGATTACAATTGATAATAAGCTTAACTGGTCTGATCATTGTGATATTTTAAAAAAATACTTTTTTACAACTGTAAAACATTTTTACCACCTACGGAATTACTGCACAGAGAAAATTCTGTTGATGATTTACTATAGTTTATTTCAATCTAAATTACAATATGGTATAGTCTGTTGGGGTGGTAGTTATTTTAATAAAATTCAACCACTACTTATTGCTCAGAAACACATAATTAGAATTATTTGTAAAA
The DNA here is from genome assembly GCA_963920725.1 of Rhamphomyia laevipes. Taxonomy (NCBI): domain Eukaryota; kingdom Metazoa; phylum Arthropoda; class Insecta; order Diptera; family Empididae; genus Rhamphomyia; species Rhamphomyia laevipes. The sequence goes on from OY987255.1 coordinate 30,373,205, forward strand.
TAAATCGTAGATGTAGTAGTTTTAATTATTTTATCAGTCTAAAAATTCTTCCCATCAGGCACTTATACTATTATAAAACTTTAAAAACTTTCTTTATCCGTGGCGGTTTTTACCAAAATAGATATGTATCGGTTTATAACCTACGAGCTAATACAAGAAATATTGCTTTGGTACCTAGATTTAATAGAACACACTATGCTAAATTTTACACAATTACTGCACCTAAATTATTTAACAAATTAAATGATGCAACTAGAAATTTACGTGTGTTGTCTATTTTTTTGCGTGAGGTTAAAATCTGGCTGTTACAATATAATCATTCGCAAATTGAGGTTCTATTGAATGCTATAGTGTAGTTTTGGCACTTGTTTGACAAATTATGATTGGTTATTTCTTTCAATTTTTTACCATTATATATTGTATTTTTCTTTCATCACTTATTAATGTTTGTATATTTTTTTTTCTTCTTTATAGTTTTTAATTTTTTTAAATTTTTTATTTTTTATTTAAAGTTAATTCAGATTTCATTAAATGTATATATAAAAATGATCTCACCCCACTTAAATTTTGTTTGTAAATTAATTTGATGGGGCATTCGATACTATTATTTATTTAATAAAGAATGCTTTCTAACTTTATTTTTTCTCTAATTGAAAAACACTTATAATTTTTATAAAGAAAAAGAAAACCTTTATTTAGTATACAATAAAAAAGTAAAATTTAAATTTGAATTCTTATAAAATTAATGTAAATAATTAAATTACTTTAAAGTAGCATAATATTATATTTTCTTTTTTTAAACAATATTTTGTAAATTTTTGTTAATAGAGGAAAATAAAGATATATTTATTATTATTATTATTTATTAAAATATTTAAAAATTAGTAATAATTTTTTTATATTTTCTTTTCTTTGACTTAAAATTTTCTAAAATTTGCCGGTTTAATTTTCTTATGCGAAAATACATTCTAGCTCGCATAAACAGTTTTTTTATTTTATTACTACAGTCAACATGCTCAACTAAATTTAGCATATGATTTATAAAATTATTAATTATTAATAATTCTTCCCCGTTGGCTTCATTAAATATCATTTCTAGTTCCATCATATATCCCATCATTTGTTCGGTTGGTTTCGACAATCCGCCTTCACTTAAATGATTCACCCATGTGTAGCTACTATCATTATCAGCATTGACACGAATATCTGTAAGTTCATTATGCAACCTTTTGCATATGTATCCAGCCAGATTTTCCAATCCATCATATTCCATTGAAGCAAAATCGTTATCTTCGGCATAATCTGTTATTACTTCAATGTTCGTGTTCAATATACTTTTAAACATAGATCCTAAAATATGAAATAAATTTAATTAATTAATTAATAATATATATTATTGAACTGAAGTAAATCCGTACCCGTCAATGTCGGTTCCGCTACTAAGTCTGAAGTATCATCAATGGATACATTTCCATTTTCAGACAGAGCTCCTTCATTATGTCCTAAAATATAGGACCTTAAACGGTATTTGAATTCCTGTCTATCTGGATGGTCATGAATGCCTCCTTTAGAACGAATTACACCAAAAAAAAATTTCAAGAATATCTTGATTCAAACGATACGTAAGTATATATTTAAAACCGAAACGTTCTTTCAAATCTTCATGTAGTAACTTCAGTGCATTGTTGCTTTGTATAATGCATTAAAATAAAAGTAATGTTATTATTATGTACACTATATTAAACTATTACATTTACCTTTTTGAAGGGGAAGTAAATTTTTACTGCCAATAACTCTGATGTCCGACATCATAAGACTCATTTTATTTATGATTTCATGTTGAATATCAGTAGCAAGCCTAAAAGCATGCATCCGTTCTCGTGAATCAGCCGTATACACTCTCACATTCATAATATCAAACCAATCATTTGTCTGAAAAAATATTGCCATTGGATTAAATATTTATGATATATTGGATTAAATATATCATAAATATTTAATCAAACAACCTCTTACAGGCTTAAATATGTAGCATTCATCCCAATTTGCATCTGCTATTAATCCTAATGATACTGCTCTTGATAGAGATTTTGCTACAGTATTAGAAAATAGTTTCGTTGCCAATTTAACCTTTTGCCGATCCGCTCCCATTACATTTATATGTTGGCTGGATATTTTGTGAGTGATTGATAGTTCGGTGTTGGTGCAATTTAATAATTTAATGATTAATTCCTTTTTAATCAGTTTACCATTTAATATATAGCCCGTATCAAGAAAATGATTTCTTAATAATTTTATTAAATGAGGAACATCCGCAAAAACATAAATTTTATTAGTTCCACAACAAAACCTGAAAAAATATATATGTATAAATTATACATTTCTATACCCCTATGTAGTGATTTTTTTTACCATGGCTTATCGATTTCAATGTTTAATTGTTTATAAAGACCTCGATTTCCACCACCTAGATCACTAGTAATTGCTACAACAATGTATCCACAGTCTTTTGCTGTTTCTATTATTTTAAATAATATTGCTTTTGTCATTTTACAGTCAAATTCATAAAATATTGGCTGTTTCCATTTATAAACTAATCCTAAAATAAGCATGTATTAATTTATATAATATATGTATTAATTTATATAATATATATTAATTAATTATGTAAATTTTTCATACTTCTTAGCATCGCAACTTGGACATATTTTGCTGGCTTATACAATGTGTCCGATGATTTGTCATAACAAAATGTTTCTCGAATTTTCATTTCGTCGAAACTAAGAATACACACTTTTTGTGCTTCTGTTAGCTGGGTTGATGCAGCCATTATTTTGGTAACAGGGTCAATTATTCCAGTTGATACATCAATTTTTTGGGCCCAATTATTTAGGGTTCGTACACAAGGTAATGGAAATTGTTTTTGCCTTAATAATTTATAAGCCCGTGGACTGGCCGCATAGAGTGTTATTGACCTTGCCACATCAGCTTCTGTCCAGTTCAATCTTTTTGAACCAACTTTTATTTTTTTAATTTGGCCAACCGTAAATATTTGTAACAATTTATTCTCTAAGTTCACTCTATGGAATTCACTTTTAGTTAGTTCTTTTTTTAAATTATCAATTTCAAGATTGTATGATATTTCTGCTTCTAGCAAACGAACATTTTCTGATTTAAAATTTTTCCTAAAATATACAAGAACTAAAATAATTAGATATACAAAAATATATATTTAATATACATTTCCGTATTTAGATGATCAATTTCCAGTTGAATTTTATAATTTATACTGGACATTTCATCATATTTTAATTTCCAGTCTACTTCAGGTTCAACATCAACATCAGCTGGCACTTCAAATTGAGTTGTATCAACATTTGTTTATTCCAATAAATTACAAACCATGTTTTTATTTTTTCGTACGTTCATCCTTTCAGCACGTTTAGATTTTTTTATTTCATCCTCACAAATGATATAAATTGTAGGTACAGAGCCCGGTTTCAACTGCAGTCTATCTGCTAATCCTTAAAAAAATTATTAATAAAATTCTATATGTAAAATTATTGTATATTTACCCATTTCATATTGTAAATAATTTTCAAAATCTTCTTTCACAAAATGCTTACAACAAATTTTAGCGGTTTTCCAATTAAATTTGTCTTTACGTTTGCAAAACAGAATCCATTGTTTTAGCAAACTTTGATTTTTCGGAAACGTAAAAAAACTACCAACACTTTCAGAGTTCAAAGGTTTATTATTATTGTTTTTACAATTAAATACTGTGCACCACATATTTGTCTAATAATATTAATTATTATTCCAAAAATAACAAATCACAAAACACAATTTATTAAATCACAAAACACAATTTATTAAATACAAAATAACACAATTGTTTAAAATTTTCATGGATATTATGACGTATTTTTAAAATTTAAAACAAAAGAATGAAGTTGGCAGATATGCGCATTGCTATATCTTATATATTTGTATCGTGCTCTAGTTCTAGTATAAGCAAATTATACTAAGAAAATGAAATTATTCAAAAATCATAGCTTACTTAGAACATATTTTTTTTTCCAAATACATTAGTTCCTAACAAAGCAACGAGCATTTTTTTTTCTGGTAATGATTATCCACATGAATAAATATTGACTTTTAATTCCATGGACATGGCTTATTATAAGAAATTTTTGTTTCATGCCATACTATAAAAAAAAAAATTTTAACCGAATTTACCGGTTATGAGCGAAAAAATTATCGGTAAAAAAATAATGCTTTTTCAGTTGATTTACCGGTAAACCGGTTTACCGGTAAACTAGTATTGCAATCCCTAGTTGTTAGGCCGCAAAAATGTTGTATTTCAGACTATTTCAGAGCATAATATTAATATACAACATATTTCTTTTTCTGTAAGTTTAGTTGTTTAGTGATTTGATTGTTACGATGAAACAGATGATGGTTTAGCTTTGAAAAATTTAAAAGAATTTTCTTCAGAATATTATTATAATATATTTTCTTTATAAAACTCAAACTCTCTTCTTTAGTTCATTCTATTTGAATGTATAGAATACATAATATATCAAGTAGCATTATACTAAAAATATTTAATTATTTTTTTGTGATTAATAAATATTTAAGTCGGAATACTAAATTGATAAATTAGCAAATCGCATTTGAATTTTATAAAAAAAAAAAATAAGTTGAATTTCAGACAATAAATAAGATACATTACAAAAAAAACATATACTAATAAGTTATTCAATTTACCTTTGATTCTCACATCTTGGTTTTTTTATTGGCTTACAAATTTCATCATCCACAATGATATCTTCATCACTATCATTATTAGGTTCGTTCTTTTCAAAGTAATTAATTTCTTCACATGAATCAGCCATATATATTTCATGAGTAGTAGATGGTAGTTCCATTTTATTTTTCTCTAACAGTAATTAAAGAACAACCGTTAAAATTTTATGGTTAATAAAAATATAAAAAATTCTATATAAGATTATTAAATATAAAATAATATAAAAAGTATCGGTACGAAATGTTTAGATTGTGAAAGTCTGTTCGATAACATTTTCAATACATATTTGCAAATGAAAGGCTGCGACCATTTTAATGTACTTTAAAAATATCATAAATTTTGCACAATTATTATAAATTATACATTATTATAATGTTCATACGTCATACTATATATACTACAACTGGTTCTTTAAGCTATTTTCTAACAATTTTTAACAAAATACTACAAAAATAGTACCAAATTTGGGATAAGCATATATATGAGATGTTATAATTGAGATTAAGTTGACTAATGTAATTTAATATATAATAATAATTTTAAATATAACTGCTAAAATAATGAAAACAAAATATGTTTCCGATTCCTTAATTTTAAAACTAATACATAAGATAGTATAGTGTTAAGGATTTTGCACATTATACGCGAACTGCGAATTGCGAACAAATCAATTATAATTATTCCATGTTTAATTAATTTTTTAACTAAATTTCTTAAATAAAATGCTTAAAATTAATTAATACACATAATTTTATCTACATTTTTTTAATTATTTTATGAAATTTATCAAAATAAACTATTTTTTTTTTCTGCGAATTGAAATATCTGGTCGCGAACTGTCAATCATTATTCACGATCCACTCGCAATCCACATTGTTGCGAATCAAAAATTCGCTCGTTTTTAACCTCAAATTATTTCAATAATCGAAGTAAATATCTCAGAAGATAGGAACCTGAACGCCCACAGAATATCTATATATGTGATAGCCAAGCTGCTATCAAAGCAGTTGGATCCTATTTAACGAAATCTAGACTGGTGCGACAGTGCCAAGGGTTGCTCAATCAATTGGCGCAAAGGCATCGGGTGAGAATATGCTGGGTTCCAGGACAACACGGCGTTGCGGGAAATGAGAATGCTGATTCATTTGCTCGGAAAGGCGTTGAAATATCGAGCATATTTCCACGCAATTGAATCTGCAAAATTATCTTTGGATTTGGCGGCGTACAATATTGTCAACGATACTTGGGACCAATATCCTCAGTGTCGTCAAACCAAACTAATTGGTCTCCTTACTGATTGGTCTCCTTACTGGTCACTATTGGATCGGTAAACACCGTACTCACCTTGGAATTCCCATGGACAGCTTATGCCGCTGTGGGGATGAAACTATAGAACCCACACTGGAACATGTAGTGTGTGATTGTGAAAGACTTACGCGCGTCAGGTATCAATGCTTCGGACGTGACGTACTGCGCGGTTGGATGTCTCTTTCAACACTACCTTTATAGAGAACTATTCTCTTCATAAAGGTAAGTAGAATTTTTGATAGGATTGGTGCTTAGTTTTTGAACCTTGCTAGGGACCACAATGGATCCATCGAGATCTCGTGATGCGTGTTGAACTTGTATCTTCACGCACCCTTCTTAACCTAACCTAACCTCAAATTTATTTTCTTATGGAATATTCACAAATCGCAGTTCGCGTTTCATGTGAAAGAAATGTCAAAATTTCGAATATTCGCAGTTCGCAATTTGCAATTCGCGTATCATGTGCAAAGTCCATTACTATATATATTTTATCTTTTGCTTCATATCTTTTAACAAAAAGTACATACTTATTGCTTTAACTCAAATGAGACATAAAGGCATAATCATGATATCCGTGTATGTCATTATGTTTCATTCCGCGCTCTTTCCTAAATTTTCTATAACGCGATACTCATTAAATGGACGTAATTAACGTTTTGTTATTGCAATCAATAAAAAGATGGGTTGATAATATTGCTTATATTTCCTAAACTACAGGTCAGAAAATAACCTTTGCGCTGACTTTTTTCTAAAGAATTGCTACCTTAATAAATATCTAAAATAAAATATGTCATCGCTGTCAAAAGGTATGATACAATTTGAAGGAAACATTTTTTTAAATTTTTCCAATACTCTAATTCTAATTAATTTCCATTCAATGTTAAGTATCTTGAAAATTAGCTTGAAAGTTGGGTAAACAATATTGTCTATCCAGTATTATACCAATATAGAAAACTATAATTAAACCGAAATTTGAATACTATATGCGAGTAATAATTTCGCGGCTACTCAGGAATACTAATATTTTTAGCAGAATAGTGAACCTCTACCTCCAAAATAGAACTATGAGAATCGTTCTGAATGTTAAAATAAGTCAGCATTAGTATATGTTTCAGTTCTTTCAATGTTATTGCTAATTGTCGTAAGGTGATGTATAACTTATTTCCAAAACATTTTGTACGGTCGATTGTTATAGTTAAAAACAGTAATAAATAAAAAAGAATTCGATATTTTGAAATTGTACATACATAAAAAGTTATATAGTATATACCTAATAAAATAAAATTTAAATTGAATAATAGTTAATAGTAATAGTAACTATATTAATTATATGAACTAAATGAAATGAGAACAATAAAGTAAATATGTAAATATAAAATAAAAACATTTTAATCACAATTATTATAATTTTTACCATTGCATGACATATTTATTTCCCATATATTATTAGAATTAGAAACTCGTTCTTCACTCTCTATTGCTGTATAAGAGTTTCCATCAAGATTTTCTGTAGTCGTGTCGGATCCTGAAACGCATTCACAAATCTCATCAATGTCAGTTACAGATTGTTTACTTTCCTCTTTCAGTTCATCCTATAATATAAAAATGTGAAATCTATATAGTACTTGCAAATTTGTAATAGTCATTAAATAGTAACATGCATTACCATATGTTCTTCCGAATCAAGAGCAAACTTTCTGCGGCATATTGGACATGATCGACAAAACAAATTCTCCATGAAAAATAAATCTCTGCCACATTTTCTCTTACGCACTCTAATTTTAAAACGGCCTTGCCTATTATTTTGAATTCTCTGAAATGTCTTAAAAATGTTCAAATAAATTTTAAATGAAATTAAAAATAACATTGGGTGAAATACCTCCCAACGATTATGGTTGGGTCTCATCATATTTTCGGAATTGTGATACAATTTCAAATCGAAATTTTGGTCAACCCCACAGCTTAACTTATATAACCTATCAAGTTCAGTCAAAAAATGTGAATTCCAATCCTCTGGTGCTAATTGTATTCCGCATACTGGACAAAATTCTGATATAAACCCTCGGTTCTGTTTGGAAAGTATATGAAATTCTAAAACGAAACAAATTCATTGTTATTACACATACGAGTATAATATAAAAAAATAAATAAATTTTATATTATTTTTATTGTACAGAGTGTTCCTGCTTAAGACGTTAATATTTTAATCCGTTCACTTTGAGTAAATGGTTCTATTTCCAATTGTAAATATTGTAATATTTATTTGTAACGCGTGTATTAATGATCTAATATGGAAAAATACTTTTCCAATTTTGCATCAACCAAATACGTCATTAAAAATATTATGATATTCCACATGATACTAAAATAGAACAAGATTAGAAACCCGTGATCTTATTTGTGATATTATTGAATAATTACATTGATTAAAATACTCAGATTCTAAACAGTATTTATTTTGTCAAAAAAAGCTGTCCCATTTCTTAATTCATGTATTCGTAAATGTACATTTTGCTCAAATTATGTTAATTCATCCCTTATGTTTATATAAATATAAATAAATCAAATCTTATTTTACAGGTTAGAATATTTAATTGCATCAATTATTCGTACTGTTGGTATTATACAATACGTGCTCATCCCTTTTGTGTATACTTTCCACTATCGCACCTACCGACTGACTGCTTTTTGTCATCAAAATAAGCTTCCTATATCTATTTCCCTAAATTATTCTGGTTGTACACTTATCAACCAATCTATCCTAAACTATTCAATTTAAATTTTAATACTATATGTAGGTATATGGTGCCCTGGTGGCTGTACTTATACCCACACTTTTTATTTTATAAACTGTATTGTCTTATCTATTTAATTAAAACTCTATGTATTGTCTTTTTACTAAATGTTAACTTATAAAAATATATTTATTTAACTATAATATTTAATAATATTTAATTATACAATAATTGTTATTTATTAATATTTATAAATATTTCAATTTATTTTAAGTATATTTTAAAGACAACTAATTTTATTTTATTTCACACTGACTAATAATTTTTACTCCTGATATAATTCTGCTCGTTATCACTTTGATCGACTCGATAAGAATGATCTTACTCTTCGATATAACATTTCTAAGAAATGTAATTGAGTTATCAATTAAATTTCTTAGAAATGTTATTACCCAATCAAATTTGCCATAATGTCGCGTGATTGTAAAGTTACTTTTTATTTTAATTAGAATAATAACTGATGTGGAATTACTGATTTTATTTATAGTAGTGTGTCACTACATCACCTTCCTCCGAGTGAAACGTAATATTGACAGCTATTTGTAATGTAATTTGATTTATAAAAAAAATAATTAAAAATTGCAAGAATATCCATTATAAAAAAATTTAAACAATTATCCCCCGAAAAACACTGTACGACTTTTGACGTCCGACTTAATGGTTGAAACTCCATAGGCCGGCTTTAGTCTGTCGATTGATATTGATCGCTCTTTGTCGTTAATTAGTACGATATAAACTTTTCGAAGGCGTCGTGTTACTCGAAAAGGTCCTTCATATGTCGGTGTTAGTGTCGGTTTGATTTTGTCGTTTCTCACAAACACGAAATCACAATTTTCGAGAGATTTTGGTATAAAAATGTTCTTTTGTCCTGAACTACGTGTTGGAGTGGGAACTGAGTTTCGCATTGTTTCTCGCAGTTTGGTGATGAGAACGTTCGAGTCTGGTATATCAGTTTTCGATTCCACAAAAAATTCTCCCGGTAATTTTAATGTTCGACCATAAACAAGTTCTGCTGGAGAACATTGTATATCCTCTTTTACAGCTGCGCGTACTCCCAAAAAAACTAGTGGCAACTCTAAATACCATTTTTGAGTATTACATCTAGCTCTTAATGAATCCTTAAGTTGTCGGTGAAACCGTTCGACCAACCCATTCGACTGCGGATGGTATGGAGTGATTCGCGTTCGGAATACGCCTAAAAGTTTCCTTAATTCCTGAAAAAGTTTGGCTTCGTGCGTACCCTGATCTGTAGTGATCGTTGCAGGAACACCAAAACGCGACACGTATTGTACTACAAAAGTTTTCGCTATAGTTGCAGCAGTCATGTCAGGTATAGGATACGCTTCGGGCCATCGTGTAAATCTGTCGACTATAGTAAAAATAAACGAGTTGCCACTAGAAACTGGAAAAGGGCCTACCAGATCCATATGAATATGCTCAAAACGTTCATTGGGCATGTTAAAAGTTTCATATTGTGATTTTGTATGACGTTGAACTTTGGTCTTTTGGCACGGAATACAAGCTTTAGACCAAAGATTCCTGTCACGATTTATGTTCGGCCAAAAATACCTTGATGCAATCAATTTTCTGGTTGCACGTATGCCAGGATGAGCCAAATTATGTAAGTTGTTGAAAATGGTTCGACCCAGATTACTTGGCATAAATGGTTTGTTATTCGAAGTCGAAGTTTCGCAATAAATGTCGAAATTGAATTTTATTGTGCTTCCAAGAAGACTGTTTTCTACCTAATAATTCTTTTAACTCTTCATCGTTTTCTTGCAACTGCGCTATTTAGCTAAGATCGAAATTATCTAAATTTGCTGCAGCTATTTCAGAAAAACGCGATAAGGTATCGGCTACTACATTGTCCTTTCCGGAAATGTGTCGAATATCCGTCGAGAATTGCGCGATATAATCAAGGTGTCGAGTTTGAACAAATCGCATTGACAAGAGGTTTATGATCTGTAAAGATGGTAAACTCCCGTCCCTCTACCGAGTATCTAGAATGTTTGATTGCAACATATATCGCGAGAAGTTCGCAATCGAACGCTAAATACTTAGTCTCAGCAGGCGACAGTTTTCGTGATAAGAACGCGAGGGGTTTCCAACCCTGTTTAGTGGATTGTTGCAAAGCGGCTAACAAAGCAATGTCTGACGCATCGGTTACAATCGCTAATTTTCCATCATGTTCTGGATGTGCGAGCATGGTAGCATTAGCTAACGCTGTTTTTACCAGCTGAAATGCAGGCGTGAGCTCTTCTGGCCAACTTAGAGATCTGTGTTTGCCTTTTATTTTACTCACTTGAACCAGGAACGCGTAGATCGGAGCTAGAAGTTCCGCCAATTTCGGAACGAAACGGTGATAGTAATTAACCATTCTGATAAAACGTTGAATTTGTCGGATCGAGGTCGGAATCGGAAATTTTTTAATACTCTCGACTTTATCTTCTGATGGGGAAATGCCCTGCGAAGTTATGTGATGACTGAGAAAGTTGAGTTCCGTAACACCGAAAACACATTTAGACGGATTTATTGTTATTCCATATTCCGATAAACGCTGCAATAGCTGACTAAGATGTTCTTTGTGTGTTTTTGCGTCGGAAGATGAAATGAGTATGTCGTCTATGTAGACAAACACAAAGTCCAGTCCACGACAAACTTCATTTATGAATCTCTGAAAGGTTTGTGTGGCATTACGTAACCCGAATGGCATTCGTCGGAATTCATATAACCCGAATGGAGTCGTTATGGCGGTCTTATGTATATCACTGTCTGCTACGGGTATCAAATGATACGCCCGTACAAGATCAAGTTTAGAAAAAAAATTTGAGCCATTTAAATGCATGGTAAAATTTTGTATGTGCGGTATGGGATACCTGTCCGGAATCGTGACTGCATTTAATTGTCTGTAGTCACCGGATGGGCGCCAATCGTTGTTCTTTTTCTTTACTAAATGTAAAAGAGATGAAGCGGGTGACGACGACGGCTGACAAATACCTAGTTCGACCATGACATCGAATTCCTTCTTTATTTTTCTGTTTTTGAGATCGACAATGAGACCGAATCTATTTAAAAAATCTGCACCTATAATAGCGCGATCTATATCGGCTAGCATAAACTCGTGCGTAAAACTTCTACGTAATCCCAGATTTAATTTCAGCATTTTGGTACCAAATGTTTTAATAATAGTCCCGTTAGCGGCTGAAAGTGATATATCGGATGTATTATTTGATTTAGATTTACACGGTAAGACGGATAAATCTGCTCCCGTGTCGATTAAGAATACGATGTTGTTTGAATCGTCACGGACGAATAGGCGGCTAGTGAATTTATTGGCACCGGTAGCCGCAATATGCGGTGTCGTAAATAGTTTGGGTGATTTTCGGTTGGTTTTTTAACGCAAGTACATTTCGTTGCCTTGTCCCCGAATCTCCTATGATACCAGCACAAAGTTTGCGTTGTCGGCGTAGCGGAGGGGGAACGAAATCTTTTTGTATGCCGGCTTGTACTGCGTGACCTAAAAGAACGATTATTTCGTGATCTGAATTGATTATTATTTCCGACATCGAGTCTAGCAATCATCGATTCGATTCGTGCTAGTCGTGCGTCAAAATTGGACATAGATGGAGAATGCGTTTTTGTTGCGTTTACTGCGGCTGGTGGTATCTATAATAGAATCGCATGATTCTGGAGGTAATGGACCAATAATTAAACAATATTTTGTATCGTCATTCGTAATACGATATGCCTGGAACTGTACCTCGGCTTGTATGAACCAAGTCGCCGGGTTCGCGAGCCAAAATGGTGGTAATCGGACACGCACCGAATCAATTCGACTTTCACCGATTTGATTTGATTCTAAGGTTGATCCGTCCGATGTCTTTTGTACTGGGTTTGTAGTCATAATGATAGTATTAAAAGTAAAAACTAATTATCGTTTTCAGAAAATAATTGATAAAAACTAATAAAAACAATGATACCCCAGCAATTTAAATCATTTATTGTTCGACGAAATTTTTATAATGATACCCCAGTAATTCAATTCAATTATTCTTCGACGTAAAAAAAACGTAACTTTTATAATGATACCCCAGCTTTTCGACGTAACAAAATGACGCAATTATTGAATGGACTCAAAAAAATTAATAATCTTACTCAATTTTTGGATGATCCCGTCTTATTGAAAAATTCAGTGATTGTGAGCAAAATTTTATATGAGAGAAATATTGATACGAGATGAAAATATATGTGTGTGTGTATTATAAAAAAAAAAAAAATAATTGTTGTAGCAAATATCGAATTGTATGAAATTTTTGCAATGAATAATTTTATGAAAATATTTTTTTTTTTAAAAAATCCAATATTTATATTATATTTTATAATTATAAAAATTATATATATTTAATGATTATTATTATAAAATAATAATTTTAAATTTTATAATAATGATAATTTCAATTACAATTTTTATAAATTTTAATGAAAATTATATGATTAAATTTAGATTTTCATACTTATGTATGATAATTTTTATGTTAAAAGTTAAAGGTATATAGATTTTTATAATTTTAATTGCAACTATGTAATATGTATTGCTAATTGTATTTTGTATACCTTATTTTAAATATACTAATTTAAAAATGAAAATCTAAATTCAATTTTTGTAGTTTTAATAATCTAATTATTAAATTCAATTTTAGAAAAACAATAATTTTTGTATTTTTGATACTAAAAAAATATATTTATATGTATGTACATATTTTATTTGAATTTTAGAATAATTTGTATTGTTCTAATAATTTAAAATAACTAAAAATCATATAGAAAATATATAATATATAATATAATATAATGTAAATAACCATTTAATAAATAGCAAACATATGGAAAATTGTTACTTGTGGATTTTCTTGAATTTAATGATGAAAATGCTGAATTCCACGATGATAGTTGATGAAGCTGATGATGATCTATGATGATGATGATAAAAAAACTGTTCTTTGATTATGATGAAAATACTGTTGTCGCAGCGAAATTGACGCTAATTGATATAATTGATATTCAGAGATTTATATTTTATTGTTCTGAATTATATATCAATTTTTTATGTACTCGTCTTTAATTGTATATTTTTGTGTGACGTTAACAATTTCTTTTACATTATTAACTTTTATATTAATTTCAAATTATAATAGAATTTTTGAATATTTTATTATAGATGTTTTAAATTTTGCACTTAATATGTTTGTTGTGCAGTTTAATATTTAATTATTTCAGATTTTAGTTAATATTTTAATTAAAATTCACTGTTAGTTATTGTTCACTGCGTGTTTTGTTTAACAAAAATATTATGTTCACAGCAAATTTATATATGTTTTTTCTATAATTTTTAGCAATTTTTTAAAAAAAAAATTTTTTAACTTTAAATGTTCAAAGTCGGATGGTCACCAATTGTAGGTATATGGTGCCGTGGTGGCTGTACTTATACCCACACTTTATTTTATAAACTGTATTGTCTTATCTATTTAATTAAAACACTGTATTGTCTTTTTACTAAATGTTAACTTATAAAAATATATTTATTTAACTATAATATTTAATAATATTTAATTATACAATAATTGTTATTTATTAATATTTATAAATATTTCAATTTATTTTAAGTATATTTTAAAGACAACTAATTTTATTTTATTTTATTTTATTTCACACTGACTAATAATTTTTACTCCTGATATAATTCTGCTCGTTATCACTTTAATCGACTCGATAAGAATGATCTTACTCTTCGATATAACATTTCTAAGAAATGTAATTGAGTTTTCAATTACATTTCTTAGAAATGTTATTACCCAATCAAATTTGCCATAATGTCGCGTGATTGTAAAGTTACTTTTTATTTTAATTAGAATAATAACTGATGTCGAATTACTGATTTTATTTATAGTAGTGTGTCACTACATATATAACCTTTTTTCCCAAGTCCATATTTATTTGCCTTCCGATTTTCTCTAAGCTTGTAGTTGCGTATCATATCAAATCCACATTGCGAATAATTCTATAGTTCTAATCGTAAAGAATTTTTTTGAATATCTTAATGTTTCCCAGTTCTTGACCTACCAATACATTTTGTTCAAGAATTTTAAAAAAAAAATAACTCTATACTAATAAAAAAAGCTGCCAAGCTGGAAGAGTGCTTCATATATCATGTGTTCAATCACCCTTTTGTGGCATATATTCTCATCCCTTTAAATTATAGGACTTAAAATTGTATAGAGCTGATCTTCTCGGAAAAGAAATAAAATTACATTATTTAGAAACTAATTTCTCATTTTTAAATATACTTCTCCGTAGAGAGGGTATAGCTTATTCTATAAACACACTCTTTGGCTGCTAACTAAATTAAATTATTTGGACAAACTCTAACCTGATAAACTTAATTTAGAAGTTAAACCATCCCATGTTTTATAGTTTAGCTTTTATGGACTTTTAAATCTTAAAAAAATCAAATTTAAATAGAAAATGTATTCATTTTCAAAATTTTTACCTTGTAAAATAGCGGGGGTTGAGGTTAGAGGGTTGATTTTTTTCGGTAAAGATGTAAAACTATATTATTAACAAAGTATTTTCTCAGTTTTTACATCTACCCCTGCACCCCCCTTTGCAACCAGAAAGGGGTGAGGGGGTTAATTTCCATATAATTCCGAAATACTTTTACCCTCTCTACCTTATGTATAAAGTACAATATCCTAGTTTAAATATAGAGGATTTTATAGCTATTTTAAATTTCCAAAATTCAAATTTCAAAGCCCCATAAAATAGTGGGGCTGCGTCCGATACCCCCAATTTTTTAAAAAAATAATTAGATAGTGTGTATGTACGTACTGAGGAAACGGCATTAAAATCCGATAATACATATGCAGTGCTTTTTCGTGTGCATAAAAAGGGGTGTGTTCGACCCCTTTTTTAAGGGGGTTGCAATTGACTTATTTTAAAATGCACCCCACCACGACATACTTCCAATATTTGTTTACATTTCTGTAAAATTTTGTCAAAATCGGAATTGGTTTACTACTATTTCTAAGCATTGCATTTACGTACGGCGGACACATAAATGTTTATCACGGATTCGGATTCCTTGATATCGAATATGGATAAATCAATTAAAATTTCAATTTTTTTTTTTTTGCATCTCGACCACAAAGCTTCATATATCTTTAGATATATGAAACAAAATATAGCTGCAAAATTGCTGGCAGTTGTCTAGACTATACCAAGTGCTTGAAATCTATCATCAAAGCGATTTATTTACTTCCTTGGGTGTATTATTGAGTTGATTGTTTTAACGATTGATAACGAAGGGTATAAAATTTGACATTTTTGAACGAAATCGTCATATAAGTAAGGTGTCCAGATTTGCAATGAAGTTGGAAATAATGTGGAAAACAAAACAATTTTTTTCGCCTAAAATAATTACTGACAGAAAAGAAATAAAAAATTTTACAATGATATAATCTACGTTATATGTACTAGCATGTTCACACTTGAATCTATACCCTGGTTATAGAGCTATATCATAATATAAACATGATATTGATTTATTTTTTCATACAAAAAATGTGTCATTCGATATTGTAATATCCGTATACCCACTTCGAAATGAGGGATTAACTGAACAAGGTATAAGAAAATATCGATTCATTTGCAATATTTCGATATTATTGATCATATTTCAATGAATTTTAACACCCCTACACAACAATTGTCAATCTTGTCAATCAAAGCACCTATGATATTATTGTTTTATTTTCAATTTTGGCAAAGTATTATTAGAATCATTAATTTTAATTTTTTTAATTTTTTTTTGCAATTATTTTATTTTCAATACCAGCTGATTTTCAAACTTAATGTCAAAATATATTAAGTATTTTCAGTGTGAACACGATTTTTTATACCAGGGGTATAGACGCCCATAACCAGGGTATAGAATGTAAGTGTGAATATGCTATAATTTACAAAAAAAAAATATAGATCAAATTAATTTAGTAATTTTACATTTGAATAATGTTTGTTATATAAAACAATAATTTAAAAGAGTTAGATTTAATTAAAACATTAATTTGTAACTAGAAATTATAACAATTAAACAATCTGCATATTTAATTGGTTCCATTCCATATCCATAGTTGGTACGATGGTTACGAATATTAAAATCATTGTTACTATACGAAATACGAGTGTTACGACAAGAAAGATGTAAATCAAGACGGGAAAACAAAATATTTGAATTAATAATACGTGACATTAAGTTATTAATAAAAGAGATATATAAAAAAAATATTTTCATATTATGTACTATATTTGGTCTGCCTACCCTATAAAATATACGTATTTTCATATATTAATTAAATTATGTAATAGAAATGAAGGAAAAGAAAACGAAAAAATTCTTGCGGACTTAGTCCGAAAAATACATTAAATTTGCTTTGCAACTTTTTTTATATGTATTGTTTTCTAATATACCGCGGTTGGGCTAAAAATTAGTAGCCCACTGCATATATGTTTCCTCTATAGCAGTGGTCCCCAACCATATGCCCGCGGACACCATTGCGCCCTCCAGCTGTTTTGTGTGTGCTACTATGGAAAAAATTTAAGAAATTATTTTATATTGAAAAATTTCGAAATTTAAAAAGAAGAAAAAAAAATTTCAAACAAATTTTTTTCATAGTAGGACAATTATTTACTTGGAAATTTAAAATAATAAACCAATATCACAGATTATAAACTATATACGAATTTCGGTTAGTTTGAATTTTGTTTTTGGTATTTACTCATGTTCAAAATGAGTATTTATTAATTAAAATTCTAATATAATTACGATTTATAAATCGTCGCTTCCTACTGTTCATTTCGTTATTGGTACATTTTAATATAAATAGATTTTTAATCCTAATATGAGTGCGCCTAGTAAAAGACCTCGAATGTATAATTTTAACACAGATTGGGAACAATCCTATTTGAACAGTTTGCTAATATAGAACCAATGGTCACCTTTTTTATAAATCCATTTACTAGCCAAGAAAATGTCACAGCATTAGCGACATCAATTGTTTTACTTGTTTTCAACCATGAACGTAATAAAATCAAAATACAGATCGCAAATTACGGACGAGCGTCTTGATCTCTTGATGATTGTCTACGAACAGGAATAGCAGCCTACAACCCTAATTATAAAGCGTTGGCAAATGATACTCAGTGCCAAAGATCACATTGACTTAATTCTTTTAATAAAACTTGCTGAATATTATATTTTTAGGTTTTTATAGATGCATACAATATACATATATAATGAATAAATGTAATATGTATATGTTAAATTGAATATGTTGTTTTGTTAATTAGTTTCATTGTTAATTTGAAATCACTATAAATGTATGTTTTTTGAAAAACGTAAAGCGTGCCCGTTACTTCTTCGATGATTTAAAATATGCTCTTAGGTACTAAAAGGTGTAGTGACCCTGTATTTCCGAACAAAACAAAAATGAAATGTGCATAGTAACATGATATAGCAATCACTCATTGGTCACTCATTAAAATGAGAGTGCAACGGTAATGCGTAACTGAGATGACAAAGAGATTGCAAAGCTTACATGCTAACCATGTAATAAAAAATAAATCACTTCTTGTCTAGTCGACTTCTCGTTAACAAGCCAAAACAATTAAACTCGAAAGTAAAAAGTAAATTTAAAAGCGTCAATAAATAAAACGTAATAGACGTGTATAAAAAATAAATATAAAATAAATTATAAATTATAATATTATAAAGGTTGGCGAACACTGCTCTATAAGAATAAAAATTTGAATATAAACATTTATTAAATGTATTTATGTATACAAACATTTATTAAATGTATTTATGTATACAAACATTTATTTTCCATATGCATGAATGACGATTTTATATATATGTTTTTTGTATTGAGAATTTTCTTCTATGCATATAGTAGGCGAGAATAATGTATATGGTAAATGAAAAATAAAAAAAAAAATCTCTGAAAAAATGCATGAATGACGATTTTTTTTTTTTTTGTATTGAGAATTTTATTCTATAGGCGAGAATAAATTTATATAGTAATAGTAAAGTAAAGCAAAACTAAAAAAAAAAATTCTCTGAGAAATGATTTATTGGATTTTTTTACAGCAAAAATGTTATAAATATGTTTCTATACTGTTTTGCTTCTGTTACTTTAATGTTAGGGACTATTTAACAGTAGCCCGTAGTACATAATATTTTTCCTGAAAAAAAATTAACAGCATAATGATTATTTTTTTATACATTGTCTGTTAAAAAAAAATTAATGGAAAAAGCAATAGAAGAATCAAGTGCGTATATCGTGTATACAAATATTTATTTTACTATTGCTATACATACGTATGTATTATCGTATAGCATTGTTTTAAAGATTTGAATGCTTTTCATAATTCTAATTTCAATTTAATGGTGCGGTTGTCGGAAAATTAAAAAGGCAGTTTTTGATATAGAGTTTAGAATAAAATAATTTATAAAAAAAATTCATTTTAAGTGTTATTGCTAGTTTGATCCGCTGTTTTGCTGTTTTTACGGTGACCAGAAGTTTGCATTTATAGTATTTTGTATTTTTGTAGTTAAATTTTAAAATTATATATATATTTTTATATTATATATATGTATTATATTTATTTATAATTTTCATATTACATATAAATATAGTTTTCATATTATATATAGCATTTTCCGGTCAAATTAGTCTTTTTACACATAAAGATAGATAGTCTTTAAAAATATAAAGATAGTCTTTTAAAAAATCAAATTAGTCTTTATAAATTTCAAGTTAGTCTTTTAAAATTTCAAATTAGTCTTTTTACATTTAAAATTAGTCTTTTTACACTTTCAATTAGTCTTTTAAAATTAAAATTTCTGTGTTTTAAACCTATTATTTAAGTAGGAACAAATAATATTTTTTTTTTTAATTTTGTTCAAATTAAAATTTTATGAATAAGAAGAAGAAGCATTTATTAAATTCACCCAAAAATCTTAACGATATTATTTAATTTTTTTTTCCAAAAGATAAATGTTTTGTTCGGCAGCTGTTAAGTGTACCAAGAGACCATAACTTGGTAAATGCAATTGCACAAGGTGTTTCAACATTGACCGATCAGGATTGTCGAAATTATTTTTTAAATATGACGCTAAAAATACCAGATGCTATTGCTGGCGAAGAATTACATTAAAATTATATTATCGCTTAATACAATTTTAATTTGAACAAAATTAAAAAAAAAAATATTATTTGTTTGTACTTAAATAATAGGTTTGAAACACATAGAAATTTTATTTTTAAAAGACTAATTTGAAATTTAAAAAGACTAACTTGAAATTTAAAAAGACTAATTCGAACTGATTTTTTAAAAGACTATCTTGATGTGTAAAAAGCCTAATTTGATCGGAAAATGCTATATATGTATTGTATATAATTATCATATTATTTTTTGCTAAATATATGAATTTTTAAATATATGCTCTAATGATAAATGAAATAGATTACTTATTGGAGCATCCATTTAAATCTTCATCATTAGAGGTTAATGTTAAAATTAAAGAATTAGGATTACATCAGCCAATCGATTTTGTTTTGTGTTGAGGAACCTGGACACTAAATTCCAGTTTACGCTTTGAGTGTAGTACCTCATGTTAAAGTGGAAACCTGCACAATGTCTTTTCTTAATTTCAAAAAAAATAATTAGCCCGCCCAGAATTTTACAGCACGAACCGCCACTGGTGGCAACTCGAATCTGCTCTGCCAATTTAAACTTATTAAAGCGAATTTCAAAAAACGTCTTTAAACTCTTTCCAACCTAAATTTATGGTTCGCGTAAAAAGGAGACCATATTTGGCAACCATATTCCGTATAAATGACATAAAAAGCTGTACTATAACATAATGATCAGACAATTCACGAGATTCACTCGCTATAAAGCCAAGCATATGTAGACTTGGGTTTACTAATAATTATTTTGATATACAGATCAAAGTTTGTCCAAGTCTAACAATTCATCAACATTCACTAATATTTTGGTATCTAAATTGTAATTACAGGACAGTATGTTACGAGTAGGGTTTGCAAATTTACCAAATTTTGTTATTACCGGTAACTTGGTAAAAAAAAATTAACCAAAAAAATTCACAAAAAAATAAAATAATAATGTAAAATAAAACAAAATATAAATACTTAATTAATTTTGAATGCCTCATCATTTTTAAAATATGCGCAAAAGAAGCATAAATCGTGCTTAGTGAATCGTGAATCTTATAGTGAATGTAACAAATGGTCTAATTTTAGTAACTCTGACGGATGGAATAAAATCGGTAATTTCGTAAATTTCCATTTTAAAGCTTTGTTAATTTAATGGAGGTTTATTTTGATCCCACGCATTTTTAGTAAAAATATTTTTAGCTATTGATTAGCTTAAATTTTCCCTTCTTTATATCCATCCATTCCTATTCGATAAACTATTACGATACTACTATAAATGTCAGTGCACTTTTATTTTATTATTAGATAAATTTTAGAATTAGGACGATAATGATGACGAGTTTTTATATTTGGTTTTAGAATTTTGCTATCTAAATGCTATAAATTTTATCCGCATAACATTTTGATATTAAATTTTTATTGAATGATCATTTTTAAAATATGCGCGCGAGAAGCATAAATAGTGCTTCTGTCACTGAGATTGGACCTAATTTCTGTGCTAATGAGTAAACGAGTTTAGCAGCAGAGAACCACGTTCTGACCTCTATCTCTACACTATAGTATAAGCAAATTATACTATGAAAATGAAATTATTCAAAAATCATAGCTTACTTAGAACATAATTTTTTTTCCAAATACATTGGTTACTAAACAAAGCAATGAACATTAAATTTTTTTCATGGCTTATAAGAATTTTTTTTTCTGGTAATGATTATCCACATGAATAAATATTGACTCTTAATGCCATGGCTTATTATAAAAAATGTTTGTTTTATGCCATGCTATAAATTTTTTTTTACCAAATTTACCGGTAATGAGCGATAAAGTTATCGGTAAAAAAATAATGCTTTTTCAGTTGATTTACCGGTAAACCGGCTTACCGGTAAACTGGTGTTGCAATCCCTAATTACGAGTAAAATACATACATTTACTGATTTACACTTATCAAGATTCAGAAACAAGTAATTACGTTTACACTATAAATAAAAAGAGTCAAGGTCTGACTGTACTGTAAACTATATTAGGCATTGCAGATACTTTTGAATATTCTAACATCATCAGCATAAATCAGACATTTAGAATATTTTATGAAAAAAGAAAAAACATTTATTTTTATATATAAAATAAACAAAATAGGTTCAAGGTGGCACGATCAGTTCTTAGGATCAGATATATTACTTTTAAGCAGAGCTTAGAACCGAAACCGAACCGAAAACCGAAAGAACCGGAATTTATAACCAAACCGTAACCGAACCCGAATATTCTAAAAACAAAAAACCGTAACCTAAACCGGAACGAAATTTCATTTCGTTTTTTTTTTTGTTCTTTTTCGCTCCTTTTTCGTTCCTTAAACAATAAAAAAAAATTTAATTTTTTTTTTCTGATGAAAATTTAACAAACGTTTTAGAAAACAGAATTTTTGTTATATAGGAACTTTATTGTTTCTAAAAGAATAAAGTATTGAATGAATGAAGTTTCAATGAAGTTTACATTATTTATGAACTTTTCTACTTTAAAAATAATTTTAACGGATAAAAGAACGAGTTTAAAAGACAAGAATTAGAGAACATCCTGATGTGTTGAATTTTTAAGATACTACAATATACATTTTCTATTTTCATAATTTTGGTTTTTTGCAATAAAAATAAAATATTTTTTTTATTTTGTAACAATGAATATTTTTATTTTCGTTATTTATTTTAAGTTTGAATAAAAAAATTTATATTTTGTATTTGTATTACATATGTGTGTTTTTATTTTTAATATAGCAAATATTACACAAAAGTTTAAACATCATTTATTTCTTGCAATTAACGAACAAGCATAAAAAATAAACTGTGCTACTTAAAAAAATCTTTTAACCGAAAAAAACCGGTTTGGAACCAGAAAAAAAATTGAACCGTAACCGGAACGAAATTAAAATTTACAAAACCGAAACGTAACCCAAAACGATAAAGGTTTAAAAACGAAACCGAAAACCGGAACAAAATAAATTGACGTTCGAAGCTCTGCTTTTAAGCAATACTTTATATACTCTATTGGACAAATATGATTTTAGCCATTCTACAAAATGGTCATTAACCTAATTTTTTCAATTTTGCTAACAATATCTTATGAGATATCTTATCAAAAGCTTTGGAGAAGTCAAAGAATATGTAATTAATTTATTTTCGTTTTTCAATATTTTTGATACAGAATGAAGTTAGATCTAACAAGTTTGTTGATGTTGACCTTCCTTTGAAAAATCCATGTTGATTACATAATTATATTCTTAGAATTAGAAACATGATGATCTCAAACAATGGACTTAAATAATTTAGGAATGACGGAAGGTTTCGCTATAGGTCAATTTTCATTTTCTATTTTGATAGACAAATTAAATAATTTGGTCAACGAACACTTTCAAAACAATTGATAGGGCATCATCTGGACCAGTACAACAAATTGAAGGTAAATCTAACAAATATTTTAACATATAATTCTCAGTTATACTAAAATCAATTTCATGCAATTGACTGCAAGTATTCAAGTGGTCAAAAATTAGATTTAAACTTAGATCACTCTCATTAATATTATTTCCAAAAACAAATTTAAAAAACTCGGCAAAAAAAGTAGCAATTACTCTAGGGTCTAGGATCTATGCTGGAAATATTATTGAATGGTAGAATACTTCGGTAATTAGTAGATTTTTCTTTTTGTTAATAAGTTGCCAGAAAAGTTTTGGATTAGTCAGTCTTTAGATTACTATGAATTTAGTGTATATCGTATATGTAAATATTAAACAAAACTTGAAGATTTTATAAATTGATCTATAACTTGACAGTAATTTATGTAACTTGAAAAGTTATTATTAATTTTGAATTTTTTGCATGTTTTATTTCTAAGATATTTTATTGTTTTCGAGTTTGCATCGTACCAAAAATTATAAAATTTAAAAATTGAGACATCAATAATATTATTTTGAATTGAAACAAACAAATCTTGCCAATTAAAATTACTTAATTCAGAACATCTAAGAGTAAAATCAAGCTTTTTAAAATTAAATTTAAACTACTGGTATTGGTATACAGTGTAAATTCGAAATGTATACTTAGCGTAAGAGATGGATGATCAATATCTTCTTGTAATAATGGTTAATTGAATTTAGATACGCAGAAATCTAATAAATTTCAAGAATTTCACCATTTCGATTGCTAGCTAATACCATTTATTTTAAATATACATACCCAATTTAGATATATTATCGACTAGTAGTTGAACAATGACGGGAGATTTGTTAGTGCTATATTTGCGTACAGTTTTGTTCTGCTGTAGTACACTAAAATTTGCCTTTGCAGTGCATTTAAAAACTGACTTTAAAATCAATCTTCTTGCACATTATAAAGTAAGATATTTGGAAGCAAAAAATGTGGGTGAAAGGCTTCGAAGGGATTCGGCTTGCTTTTTACATGGATATTTTAAATCAACATTAGTATATTAATAATATGATTACATTTTTCAAATTATTATACAAAAACTAATTTTGTGTTTATCGGCGTTGTAAATAATTATTTGGCGGTTGCTCTCCTAATATTCCAGCAATTTCTTTCCATATCTCAGTTTTTTTTTAAATATTTTTATAAATTCTGCAAGACATAAAATGCATAAAAATAATTTATGATATAATTTATTTTTTAAATTGTTATTATATTTCATTCCATATAATTTTTTAATTTTAGTTGACTAATTTCTGCGCTATGAATGTGTTGCGTTAAATATTTCGAACTTTCTGCTTTGTGACTGTTTGCGTTGAGTTTATCTACTCTTATACTTTTTATATGGGTTTTGAACCTTTTGACAGCACGTTAAAGCGCGATGCCGTTATGAATGTTGAGAATAACTCAAATTGTTATAATTTGTATCGAATTATAAGCAAGTTAAATAAGAGTGTGTATGTAATAAATAATTACTAATCAATAAAATTTAATTAAATTTGAATAAGTTTATAAAAGCATATACTTACATCTCCTATTAGTATAAATTTTGTTTCACGAACATCAGTCATCTATGTGAGTGATTAAGTTAAACAGGTAAATTTAGGAAATTTAGTGCAATTGTCAAAACAATTAATAAATTCTATGACTCTGGATAATGACGTATAAACCAAGCGCCCTTTGGTTATAAATTAAGAATTAAGTTTGCAAAATTTTTTAATTTGATGGCACCTAATAAATATGAATTCAAATATTTTCAAAATAATATTTTTATTTGTAAAACACATACGTATATATAACATTTTGGATAATAAAATCGTGGACAAAAACCGCGCATCGCATACTACTCATTAAAGATTTTTTTGTAAAATTAGCACTTATTTTGGGCTTTAAAATTTTTACAAATAAACTGCGTGTTTTGTCGTACAACTGACCCGCTCAAATAATATACATAAATTTGTTGTTATGTTTGTTATTATGTTCAAATACATAAACGTACATTTCAAATACTCTATCTTAGAATATAATTAAAATCATTGATTGCAATTTCCTTGAAATAAATAAAAATAGATTTCACCATATGGATGCAGCTTACTGTATCTTGAGTCTACATTTATACTAGATTTTTTATACATTTAAAAATATAGGAATAGGAACTTACATTGATCATATTGGGACAACTATGATTCTTTTTTGAACTCATACGAAATAATCTGTCAAAGTTATTATTTATATAATTCTTGTTCGTTTCTAATTATGTCTAAACAAAAAATGTTGGCAATCCAGGCCAAGGTAGATGATAGGGTAAATTTGAAGGACTATATCCTGATTAGTAGCTTTTTTGATATTATTACAAAACTTTGTTTTTTCAGAGATGGAAACCGGTTTTGAACTGCACAGAAGAACCAGTAACAGTAACCGAAGCAATTACTATTTTATTTTCTAACAGCAGCTAACAATTTTAATTGTTATTAACCATCATATGGCAACAAAAAAAAATTATTCAAAAATTGCAATTATTGAAAAATCACAATTATTATTGATGATTTTATAACAATAATAATTATTAAGCTATCGAAAAATTACAATTAAATTACAATTACAATTATTATTGATAAGTTTAACTTTAATTGTTATTTAAGTTTAAATGCAATATTTCTGCAATTATAACTTCCAATCGAAAATCGAATCCAATTGAAAATGCTTTTTCGAAGGGATAATATATAAATATTTCAAATTATTAATTTAAAAATAATATTCGAAGGTAAAATACTGGTAAAATAATGCGCTATAGGCAATCACTAAGCCAACCAGAAGAATGAAGAATACACTTTAGTTTATGTGATTGTGCAAAGTGTTAATGAATTGACGGATGAGGTTTGCATAACTATACTATATAAATATGACGTTAAAGATTCCAGATAGCATTGCTGGGAATAAATTAAATTAAAACAAAATTTATCAATAATTGTATTTTTTCAATATTTTTTTTTTTTTATAATTATTATTGTTGTAAAATTATCAATAATAATTATGATTTTTGAATAATTTTTTTTTATAATTTTTCAATAATTATTGTTGCCATATGGTTAATAACAACTAAAATTGTTAATTGCTGAATGAAAATCTTAAGAACATAAATATTAAAAAATGTTTTTTTATAATATGAATAAAAAAGATTA
Source organism: Rhamphomyia laevipes (assembly GCA_963920725.1). NCBI lineage: Eukaryota > Metazoa > Arthropoda > Insecta > Diptera > Empididae > Rhamphomyia > Rhamphomyia laevipes. The sequence continues at coordinate 30,400,067 of OY987255.1, forward strand.
TTTTAATTTTGAAAAATACTATTTTTATTTTGTAAAACAATTAACTTGACTCGAAAATGCTATAATTCAATTATTAATCAATTATTAAAATAAAATTAAAAATAAAAATAAGTTTTCATTCATTATCATCATTAATAAAATATTTAATGCATTATTTTATATTCGAAAATGTAATTTCCTCTGTATATAATTATAGTTTAGAAACTTTTGATGCAATAAAAGTTCAAAATATTTTTTGTGTTCACCAAATATATTATTTTACCCCGAAAATATCAAATAAAGATATAATAAATAAATAAATATGCTTTTTTATTAATAACCTTATATAATGAATAATTTCCAATACTCCTATAATATGATAATAAAATAATCGTTCACGTAGGTTTTAATTAAACCGTTTAATCAAATTATAAAATATTAATTTTTATTTTATTTTTATTTTAATCCTTTGATTTTGTTGCATGTAGACCTGCTAAAACGGTTCCAATTATTACACTTTAATGTACAGGTTGAATCAAGATACATATATTAGAAATTTTTTTTGGCTTTATAAGGTTTAAATCTAAAGGCAGTATTCATGACCCAGAGTTCAAATTTCAAATATAGATTAAGCTCGCATATCTATTGCGTTACGGTGAAGGAAATTTTTTACCAGAACAAATAATAAGAGGTTATATATCTATTAATATATCTATATACATATATATTATAAATAGTACCTACATCCACTTTGGATAAAAAAGCTTTGTTAAGAATTTCACAACTTTTTAAAACACCAATAATATATTTTATATAATTCGAATTTTGATATAGGACCCATTGAAACTACCTATCTATGCTAGAACATAATTCAAATACTTTTCGGAAACTAAACTGCTCATATATTAGTTTCCCATGAAGTTCCTAAAGTTAACTATTCCAAATTTCAGAAGCACCAAATAGATGATAAAATCAACTTATATGTTATATGTCATTCAAATTCGGATAACAATTACTGTAGGTTGTACCGCAGTAAACTTATGAAATCTAATTGGAATTTAGACTCACTGAAGCTACTGACTTCTACCTAAGTAGTCATTATATAATCACTGGACTTCGAAAAAAAGTTCCAACAAAAACCATTTTTTTACGGTCAATTATTTTAACTAGTAGTAATAATAATAATAAAATTATTATTAAAATAATTATTATTAAAAATGTAAAAAAAAAAAACAATTAATTTTTGCAAACCGCTTTTGAAATACATTAGTGAAAAATGTTTAGAATTATTATTGATTACCATGAAGCATAATTAAAATAGGTTCATTAATGTCATAATTGATTTTACCTATATGTATTTGATGGTAACTGGGTTCCCAATTAAGCAAATAAATAAGCTAATCGCTTAGTTACTTTTATATTTGCGCGATTTCATTATAGATGATAACACAATGTTTTTGATTTATTAGTACATAAATTTTATATAATATGCACTCAAAATAATTACTTACGTCGTTTATCATTCACTTCTGAATTATTTCTTGCATTTCTGTCTTTTTCATTTTCATTTTCTTGATGTCCCTCTAAGGAGTCCTGCGATGTACATGTAGGACTTGTAGAAGCCGTTCGAAAAGATTCGCAACCATTAAATAAATTCTAAATCCAAATAAATAAAATTAGTAGAAAGTTGGTTAATTTTAATACAATTGATAATTGAGTGTATATAATTTTTTAACTTACTTGCTCTATGGGTATTCCAATATATTTTGGTGGAGTAAAAGCTGACGAAAATTGTAGATTTGACAACATTGACTCTGACATTAATCTCTCATTAGCAAAAAAATTTCCAGCTGAACTGTTTACTAATAATGATGGATTGAACGATTGCAGAAGTTGAGATGGAAAATTATGAAGAAGATGTGTGCCGTAACTACCCATTATTGACATGTTGTGAAATTGCTGCTTAGCATCTGGTATCTTCAGCGAAATTAATATACAAAAAAAATAAAAAATCAATTTTGCTTTCGTAAAACATAATTAATAAAATAATATAAAGTAATTATAAATAGAAAGATGCAACGCCGATTAACCGCGTAATATAGAGTACTGAAGAAAAAAATTATTATCAACGAGAAATTCACTTTTAAGTCCAAAATTCACTTTTAGGACTGTTGAAAGTAAACATTTTTTGAAACGCCAGAGTCATATTTTGTCTCTGTAAAAATTGCTAGCAACAATTAATAAAATACTTAAAAATAGATAGTACAGGATCTGATGACATTAATAACAGAAAATATATAATGCGGCAAAATACTTATGTATTTAACTTTCCATAAACAAACTAGAAAAGCTTTCTACAGATCCAAATTCATATCTACTTTTATTAGCATTGTAAATAAGATATGTAAAGTTTTAAAAAAGTTATTAAAATCAAAATTACATCGAAGAAAATAATATTTTACCCGATTAGTAAATTGGTGTCCGGCGGCCACACAACACATTGTTTGGAGATAACAAAATTAAATATAAATAACTTTGAAGTAGGCCTTTGGTATAGTCTTAGATATGCAACCTTCAACACGATATCATGGTTTAATTTAATTCATAAAATGTAGTTGTTTGGTTTTGATATTCATACTATTAAATAGTTCAAAGTTTTCTACTAAACTGTAATTGTAAAGTTCACATTAATAAAAGTACCTAATCACCAAGTAGTTTACTTTCATGTTTCAAGTACATATATATATGTATAAAATGCAATTTTACATATACATATAAATTGTACAAGCGAATTTTGAGAGTATATTTTAACATGGACCTACATTTATTTCAACACTTAGAAGTACCCGTAATACGTAATATTTAATATTTAATACCATCTTAGTATATTAATTTATACTTTTCAGAAAAAAAAACCAAATAATAGTTTTCTAACAACCAAATAAAAACATAGTTAATTTATGTATAATACAATTGAAAGAGTAGAAATACAAAATATCTGAAATTTTTTTATTTTGATGATAAAGCTACGATGGAACAAACATCAGTACTTGCAATGAATAATTAAGTAGTAACTGTATATACATTTATTGAAATTTATGCATTGACTGTACCATATTCTTAGGAATATAAATTTAAATAGAGGTCCCCTCTCCCCTGTATCTTTTGAGAAGTTCCTCAAATATCGATACTGAAATCATTACTCTATTTACTATACATTACATTTACAAAATATTACCAAAGCCGAACTACGAAAATATAAAATATTTGCAGATGACAAGAGCATTATGTACAGGAAAAATCTCATAGCTTATATCACAGACAATAAATATAACAGACCGCCAAACTGATATAAAAAAATGACTATTTCTTCTTTTGCATTTTAAATAAATTTATATTTCTAATGGCTCCACCTTTCAATGTATTTGTTTTGTTTTCACTAGCTGCACTACAAGAAAGTAAAAAATGAGAAACAAATTTTTCTCATTATTAGATTTTTATTTATTTTTTCAATTTTATTTTTCGTTTTCTTTATGCATGAGCATGGTGTTCTTTTTGTTGCTTTACTAGGGCATACCATAATATAAATAAGAAAATTTTAAATTCATAGTGAATTTTCAAAAAATTTAAAATTTGAAACAATTAACAACATAAAACTTATAAAAATAAAATTTAAACAATAAAAAAATTAAGATTTTTTGTCAGTTTAAATATTTATTTAGTAAAAACATAATTATTGCTTATCCCACTAGCTATCCAACAAAAAAAATATTTTCATAAAATGAGGGTCTCAGAACCACAGTGGACTAACCCACATCAACAACTTTTCGAAATAAATACAAATTAAAAAATACGAATTTTTATATTATATAAAGCTTTGGAATTCGAACAAAAGCTCATTATACTTACTTTTTTTCGTACTTTTATTAGCTGTATATTATTTTGCCCCAGCTGCTATTAAAAGCACTTTTTTGTGGGTTGGTCCACTTTGGTTTTTACATGAACGAATTTCCGAGCCAAAACAATTTTATATAAAAAAAATTATAACTGGAAACTATTTTTATTAAATTCTAGAGATTATTTACAACAGATGTAACGAAAAAAAACAAAAACCAAATTTTTGTGGGTTGGTCCATTATGGTTCTGAGGCCCTCATTTGCTTATGATGCTTTACTGCTTAGAAAGAAAAAGAATAACATAAAACAAAAAACTCTCTCATAAAATAATTTCAATTTCTCTGGTATCACTCTTTGCGGTTGTCGTGTAAATATATGACATTTGAATGTATTAGAATGGAGCTATTAGAAATTTGCATTTTATATGGAGGAAAAAATCGACCTTTTATTTGTTCAGGTTTGTTCCTCTGTTATATTATTGCTCTGTGCTTATATCTATCATCCCTTTTATGTTTAAATTTCATATTTTTTGAAGCGTTTTTCTGCGGAACCTGACAATTAATATTTGAATTGAATTTGTAAAGGTTATTAAAAATTATAACTAAATATTTTTTTATTTAAATAATAATAACTAATTTCAAGGGAATATTTAGGTTATGTAAATTCGGATTATTCGTAATGTAATTTTTTTTTTAAATTTCCAATAAATTTTCTCTCATATATAAATATGTGTTTTTGTTTCTATATCTATTGTAGAATATAGACTAAAATAAAAGACGAATCGAGTGGCACCTTTATTCAAACCAAATGGTATATATATATATATATTATAGGTTACTTAATAACTTATTTAAACTCTTTAATATTAATTGTAAATAATAGCATCTATTTGAGTGAGATACTGGTTGGTTGGTTTAAATTACAACAAGTTTTATAATTTATTATTATTTGTATTTTTGTAGCATAATTTTAAAATAAAATTAAAAATAAATTATTAAAATTTAGCAAAATCGAATAATTTTTACATTTAAAAATTAACTCTAAATATCAAAACGAAATCTAAATGTTTTTAACTTCCTTCAAATTATTAAATTGACAAGTCAATAGATTGTCGATTTGTGGAGAAACTTAACAATAATCTGAGTTAAATGTATGTCATTTTATTTGTAAAATTGCATTTTATACATATTTAACGATTTTTTAAAGATATGTGTATGTTATCTTATATAAAACTTTACAAACTATTAGAGATTTTTTTAGTTATATTTACTGCTATATTTATAGGATCCAAGCCAAAACCAATCCATATAATAACATGGAAGCACTATAATAATTATTCAAGCAAAATCACCTGTCAAAAAGTACTAAAACATAAGCATTGTTTTTTATTTCCAAATATTTTCGAATAAAAAATTCATTGAATTCAATAAAAGAATATTTTGGTGTAATTTCTAAATTATAACACAATGGTGTCACTACAAAGTCCAATTTTCTTGTGCGATAAAATATCCGAGACAAACAACTTACAATGACTATTGTTACAAATGATAAACAAAAAAATATATATTTATATATATATAGACTGTTTTCTGCATAAAAAACAACATACGTTTCGGCATGTGTAAAATTTGTATATAAATTACTTCCAAAAACTAAATGGCAGTAGAATGGGGTTGAAGAAAAATTAAGGCCTGTTTTTCAATGCGAGTTTAATCTCAGTTGTGTGATATTAAACTGAGTTTAACTAAAGAAATGTCTTATTTTCATTTGCAAACTATATTGCTGAATATACTCTCACCGTTGCTCCTGTACCACAGACACGCGCGGTAAAAGGAATAGTTGAAATCGAGCGGACCTTTCCACAGAACAAAGCCGTTACTACTCCCATATTTTGAAATGTTTCAACTTTTCTTTTAACATTTCAAAGCAACTCTATCTACAGCATAAGCAATCTTCATGTTATACTCACGTTACCGATACCACTCACGTTACCTATAATAATCATACAAAAAGAACTGAAGTAATATTTTATAGCGTGTAATATTTGTTGTATACAAATTCGACAATCAAAATTTCCAAACAAAACTGTTACTTATCTATTACTCATTGAAATGTCAATTCATAACATTTAAATTAAATGAAATTAATATTTAATGTAATAATATATCATATCAATTATCAAACAATCAATCATTTTTAAATTTATAAAAAAAAGGAAGGAAAAGTTAGTTATTTATTTAAAAATTAAACAATTTTTAATAACAATCTAAATACATAAAAATTTCCAACATAAAGGTGAATTTACTTATTCGACGTTTTCTTGCCTTGACTGTATCACTGTATAGCAGAGGTTCTATCGCAGATTTTAGTTGAATTTTAGTGGAATTTAGTGGAATTTTAGTGGAATACGCGGAATGATTTGATATTTATATTTTATGTCAAAATTATTATTATATTTTACTTAAAATATTGTTAAATTAATTAAAAATCCAAAATTAACACTGTAACTGTAACGACTGCGACGAAAAACAAGAAGTTATTTCAGCTCTGTGGCTGTGATGAAAAATTGCGTGATTATTGAATTGTCTGATTGGTTGAATAAAAAAAAAAAACTGCCGCAACGAGAAAAAGTTGAATAAGTATAAATCTACGTGATTATTGAATTGTCTGATTGGTTGAATAAAAAAAAAAAACTGCCGCAACGAGAAAAAGTTGAATAAGTATAAATCTACCTTTATGCGAATTTAAAAAAAATAATATTTCAAACTGAATTAAATAGTAAATTAAATTCATCCGAATTCCGAATGATTGACTTTTAATACTATCACTTGCCTCCCCTTGGCTTTAAAGAAAAATTAAATAAAAAAAAATTTTTATTTAATAAATTTAGAAAATAAAAAGAATAATAAAAGATTTAATTAAAAAGAGGCCAATTACTTACTTTATAATACTAGTGTTTAAAAAAATCATTTCTCCCTTGCTCAGTTCTTGAGAAATCGCTAAAAATGGAAAAAATTTCTTCATCAAAAAACGACCAATAATGTCTTCATCAAAGAAAAACGATTTAATACAACATTTATTGGTATTTTATCCTTCCATTTATTGGCACAAATTCTTCCACTTGTACTTCTAGCTATACGTATTGTACAGTATAGAGTTATTTAGTATTCTACACAGGATTGAAACCTAATTGCGTTCTATTATGGTAGGGAATAGTATGCCATTTGCATTTGCATATTAGACGAATTCAAGAATAACATTTTAAACCTTTTGCATTAGAGAAGAGGACTTCCAATGCTATACTTATTCTAAGCTAATAACTTTGTATACAAATAAAAACAAAAATTTTAATATTATGTGGACTTCACTTTTTATTAGGATTTCCAAAAATTACTTTTTCGTACTACTGGTTTAATATTTATAAAGACATTATTAAGTAAATTAATTTGTAGTTTTTAAAAGGTTTTTTTTTATATATATTTAAAAAAATACAATTTTTGACTATTCATTTAGTTTTATCCTTTTCTTGTAAAATTTAGCTTTTGCTATTTAAGAGGTTCCACATCTTCATCCAAGATATTCTTTCAAAAACCGCCACAATTAATAATAATGGGGGTAATCAAATGTTAAACTGGGCTACAGCCAAAATTAAGGCTTGGCCTCCTCAAAGAGGTTTCGTGACATTTTATTGCAATTGGATATACCAATTTTATATGGATTCCGAACCATAAATCTTTTATAATAGTAAAGAACAATAATTGATAAATTGAATTGCCACAAGCTAATTGCTTTTAATAGTGAGACATTTATTGTTAGCAAATGGGCTCATCTCACCCTTTAGTATTTTTCTAGTCTCAAAATTAAAAATTCATATTGCTTAGCACATTTAAATTGATATAAGTACCAGCATAAACCTACCGCAATTGCATAAAACAATTTAATGATTGTTTCTGTGAGATAACGATGATAGATAGTACTATACTATAAATTTGAGTATTAATTATTTTAATTTCCTTATGCTATTTTTGATTTTGGATTAAAACTTATTATAGTTGTCCTATTTAACTGATGCAAAATTAAAAACACACTTTTGACGAAAAATTGGTTGATATATACGATAACATTGATATAGTAGATAGAGAACCACATTTACCAAAGCATAATAAATTTAAACAATATTAAAATATTTAGCTTTTTCTAACCTCTTTTTATACATTCTTGAATAGTAAGTTTATACAACTACAACGGCTTAAATATCAAGAAATGATTGAAATCAAATAGTGGTAAAATAATAAATATGTATATATATTCTTACTGTGGAAATGTCTCAATGATTCCACATCAAAATATAAAAAGTAGTGAACTTTATAAAAATGTTTATCGATTTATTAAGCAAACAATTTGATTTTTTTTTTTTATATTAACAGAAGAAACGTTGGTTCAACATTTTTTAAGGATAATATAAACAAGAATCCATAAAAAAAACACACATTGTATTTAAAAATTATATTATTTATAAATGTGTTATGTTATTGATTGTAATGCTTGTATTTTATTCTATCCCAAACAAAGAAGAGACATATTTATAATTATTATATGAATTATATAAATATCTTGATTAATATGCTGAAATGTATATATTATTTTAATCTAATGATTCTTTCCTGGATCACATATGGTATACATAATAATGTTTCATAAATTTATATATATTTATCAATTTCTAGGATAGTTTATCGCAAGCAATTCGTCACAAACAATTCATCGCAAATCGTAAGCAATTAATTGAGAGTAATTCGTTATTATTTTATTTCATGGCTCGCGATCTGCTATGACATTGATCATCCGAATTGTAAAACATAAATAATATAAACCAGAAGAATTTTAACAGCAATTAGTTGGTAATATTAAATGTTTTATTTTGATTATAATAAATAAATATATTCTTAATTATTTGTTTCAAAGAAATTTTCGTTGCGGTTCTTTTCTATTCGAAGGACACTTCATTTTTTTTTAAAAAAATACTAATTTGATTTTTAATTTGACAATTTCAAACTTAATGAACAAAACACGGGATTTGTTCTGTCAAACAAATATCTTGATTATATAATTATAATGCAGTGTTGTTCTTTATGATCATAATAATTATACAGAGGTTTTTAAATCTAGGCGATTGAAAAAAATCGGTACCATCACCATCGAGACATTTTGTAAAATGGGAAAACAGTACAAATCGGAATTAATTGTCAAAAAAATTAATAAATTATATGACTTAGATGTAAGCGCCCTTTGGTTATTAATCAACAATTACGCTTGCAAAGTTTTTAATTTTAATCGCTGGTTAAATCTTGAATTGTCTGATTGGGTGAATCAAAAAAAAAATCTGCCGCAACGAGAAAAAGTTGAATAAGTTTAAATCTACCTTTATGCGAATTTAAAAAAAATAATATTTCAAACTAAATTAAATAGTAAATTAAATAGACAATTATATCCGAATTCCGAATGATTGACTTTTAATACTATCACTTGCTTCCCCTTGGCTTTAAAGAAAAATTAAAAAAAAAATCATTTTTATTTAATAAACTTAGAAAATAAAAAGAATAATAAAAGATTTAATTAAAAAAAGGCCAATTACTTACTTTATAATACTAGTGTTTAAAAAAATCATTTTTACCTTGCTCAATTCTTAAGAAATCGCTAAAAATGGAAAAAATGTCTTCATCAAAATACGAACAATAATGTCTTCATCAAAGAAAAACGGGCTGTTAAATCTTAATCGGAAATTAATTAATCTATATGATTCACCCATTTAACATTAATGTATTTATAATAAAAACATCGATGAAATCAGTATGGAAATATAATTTAAAATTTATTTTGGCTTTTGAAATTTTATAAAATTGATGTCATATAAATTTTTAAATTTATAATGTAAAAGTAATTTCAATACTTTATATAAGAATGTGCTAACATGTACAAACAACCCTTTGTTATACGATCAATTACATAAACTTCCCGTACATTTTAAATACTCTATATCTTAGATATATAATTAAAATCATTGATTGCAATTTTCTTGAAAATAAGAAAAATATTTTTCACCATATGGATGCAGCTTGCTAGCGACAAATAGGTTGTTATATCTGTGTCTTTAATTATAGAAAATGTGAACAGCGGATGGTTTTTCTCAAATGGATTAATTTTCTATACGAAAGTGTTATTTTTCAAACGATTTTATAAATTTAAATTTCTGTTTTTTGTTTTGATATATTACAAAAATATGATATTGTTAATTTAAAAAATTAATAAAAAAAAACATTTTTTAAAAATACTTTCCTTTATAAATAGTAATATGCGACTAAAAACTAATAAATAATACTAAAATTATATAATCTTTCATTCTTGTATCTAGAGTTTCAGTAATGGTCAATTGTAGTAGGGTTAACTGCAAACGTACTAGATTAGAGATTCAGTAAAGGTAAAGTATAGTAAAAGGGAAGTAGACCCTTTATAAAGGGAAGTAAAACTGATCAAAATTAATTATGAGAATTAATAGAATTTATCAGAATGATATTTAAGGGGTCTACTTCCCTTTTACTATACTTTACCTTTACTGAATCTCTAATCTAGTACGTTTGCAGTTAACCCTACTACAATTGACCATTACTGAAACTCTAGATACAAGAATGAAAGATTATATAATTTTAGTATTATTTATTAGTTTCTAGTCGCATATTACTATTTATAAAGGAAAGTATTTTTAAAAAATGTTTTTTTTATTAATTTATTATTTCATACTTTTTAGTCGGTCAAATATTTTAAGTTTTACACAATATATTTGATCGACTAAAAACTGTAGAATTTTTATATTGTTTATATATTTTTACTATAATATAACATATTATAGTAAAAAATATATATTTGAGCGGTTAATAATAAATAGCTCTAACTCATGTTTCGCGAAAAGTCACTTGCAAAATTAACGGCTCATATATATATATATTTTTATATATATATATGTATATTTTTTTATTTTTTGGCCCCATATGGCGCTCTTTACCTGAAACATTACCCAACGAGATGTACTCATCGAGACCTTTAATTTCATACCCCACATGATTTTTTTGGGGCCCATTTTCCAGGCCCCACATGGCTCTTGTTGCCCCAAATACTACAATTACTTGCCCCAAAAATATCTGTTCTTCCAGACCTTTAATTTGATGCCCATATGATTTTTTTGCCCCATGTTTTGGGGGCCCACATGGTACTCGTTACCCGAAACACTACCTACCGAGATGTACTCATCAATACCTTTAATTTGATACCTCACATGACTTTTTTGAAAATAGCCCCCTCACACGCCCCAAATCCCGCCCATGAAAATTATGTGGCGGCAAATGGGTCAGAGCACATGCTTAAGTTCCAAATTTCAGTTAAATCGGTACAGCCGTTTAGGAGGTATGCTCAGGTGAAGAAAACATTAATTTTTCAGGCCCCACATGACCACTTTTTCAGGCCCCCACATGACCCACGTTGCTTCAAACACTACCATTACTTGCCCCAAAGATATCTACTCTTCCAGACCTTTAATTTGATACCCCACATGATTTTTTTTCATTTTTGACCCCATTTTTTGGGGGCCTACTTGGTCCCAGTTACCCGAAACATTACCCAACGTGATTTACTCATCAATACCTTTAATTTGATACCCCACATGACTTCTTTAAAAATACCCCATTTTTTGGGGACCCCACATGGTCCTAGTTACCCGAAACACTACCCATCGAGATGTACTCATCAAGACCTTTAATTTGATACCCCACATGACTTTTTTGAAAATAGGTCCAACCCCCGCCCCCTCGCCGGGCCCTGAAAATTATGTGGCACCGACTGGGTAAACGCTGGAGCTTAAGTTCCAAATTTGCGTTAAATCGGTTAAGCCGTTTAGGAGCTATGCCCAGGTGAGGAAAATATGAATTGTAAATTTAATAAAAGGAAATTAATAATAATTTCAGGCCCCCCATGACCCGCTTTGCCTCCAAACACTTCCTTTACTTACCCCAAAGATATCTACTCTTCCAGACCTTTAATTTGATATCTTTCATGATTTTTTTTCATTTTGGGCCCCATTTATGGGGGGCCACACTAGGTCCTAGTTGCCCAAAACACTACCCAACGAGATGTACTCATCAAGACCTTTAATTTGATACCCCACATGACTTTTTAGAAAATAGGCCCAACCCCCGCCCCCTCGAAGGGCCATAAAAGTTATTAAAGTACCGAGTGATTAATAACACGAGCTTAAGTTTCAAATTTGAGTTAAATCGGTAAAGCCGTTTAGGAGCTATGCGCAGGTGAGGAAAACATGAATTGTAAATTCAATAAAAGGAAAGTAAAAAGAACTTTGCTTAATGTAAAATAAAATATGTATCACCACTTATTTAATTGGAATATTATATGCAATTAATTCCCTTAAAATGACTTCAAGAATTGAATTGAAAGTTTGGATTTATTTGAGAAATGGATACATAAATATCCATTTACATCCACTATTCCAAAAATTGTCAAAATAGTTTCATAGGTAAAAAACGGTTTCAATTAATTTTATCAAATATCAATAATTTCCTTCATTTTGAATTCGGGAAATCAAAAGTAGTTTAATTGGTACTCATACTTCATATCATATTTCCTTGAGTTCATTATGTGAGCTTTTGAAATTAGTGCATCCAGCCAGAGTAGTTATTAAATTAAATACTCAGGCATCAAAAGAACAGGAACATTTTAACTCGGTACTTACATAAAATTAAATAAAAAAAAAATTTTCTTATTACATTTTGTTTATTTTGACTAATTTTTTTTTTTTTTCAGTTTTAAACAAATTTATAAAAAAAACTTAAGTGTAGTGTAGATTAAGGTGTCTATTACACTTAAACTTAAAATTTTTTAGCATTGTTTTATCTAAGAAAAAACTTTTCTTATGTTTAATCTTACTCTTAAAACTAAATGAACTAAAACTAATGTATCTTATCTATTCATAAACTAAATAAAAATGAAGAAAAACTACACCTAAATTTTAAATTATACAGTTATACATTTATACATTATGGATAAATTTTAGTTCGACCACCAGAATTTATATCTTTTTCTGAGATAACCATTTTGTCCATGATAATTGTAACATTTGTCCGATCTTCGAACTCTGCTGGATTGTACATACGTAATTTTTGAATTCGTTTTGAAGCCATTAGATTTATTCGAGCTCTTATGAGTTGTGTCTGGAAATTATATTTAATTAATTTGTAAATTATTCCTTTTGTCCATACTGTAGTAAATGCATCCGTAAGATCAATTAATAATGTACCAAGCCATTCTTATTTATATGCAAATTGAATAACAGAATAACATTATCATTCATTAATTTTAATACTGAAACATTTATCAATTCTCACCTTCTCAAAAACTTTACTAATAATATAAGTTTACCTGCTCAAGTGCTGAAATTGAAGAAAGTTAATGTTAAAAGTAGTTGTCAAAATTATCTACTTTTTCTTAAATGCATATATTTTTGTATTCTTGTTTTTAAAGCTATACTGAAGCATCTACATATTCTTTTAAATAAATATTGTAATTAAACTAATTTTCTTGATGTTGTTTGGACAAAATTAAAATCTACGTTTAAAGAAAGATACTGACATGATGCGTAGAATTGGTTTAATGCGTAAAATAGTCTACACAAAATTCTGGTTCAGTTGAACTCTATGTTGGCGAAATTATTTCATCGGTACATAAATTAAACGGGATCAGTTTTAATTTACCAGATGAAGGGTTAGCTACTTTGCTTTTGACCGGTTTAACTGAAGAATATCCACCAATGACCATGGCTATGAAATGTTCGTCCACTAAATTAACAAGTCATCGAAATTTGTAACGTTTTATATATTCCAGAATTGACAGCCAAACTTTTATCGATAAGCCAAATAGTAAATAAAGGTAATCAAATTGAATTTGTTTCAGATATCTGCATAGTTAAAGATGTCAATAGAAATGTTTTAGCTACTGCCTCAATGGTAAATAATATGTATCGTTTAAATTTAAATGGTAAACAAAATTTTATTGGTAGTATTTTATACTTATCTCAATGTAGGAGGAAACCTGACATAATATTTGCAGTGGTAAATATTAGAAGAGTTAATAAAAATGTTAGTCCAGCGCATTGGAATGCCGTTAAATGTATCTTTAGATATATTAAGGGTACTTTAAATTATAAATTAAAATATTCAAAACATTGTGAGTTTTCAAATTTGTATGAGCAAAAAGAGTTAATGATCAAAAATCATGTACTGGATGCAATTTCTTATCAAGTACCGAACCCGAAAATGTGGCCTAATCTGCTGCTTGTCATCCTATATGCGGTTGAAGAACAAACTAATTGACGAAGACAAGAACATCTCAATTAAAATATATTGTGATAATCATATTGTAATAATGATACAAAGATTATGGTATCTGATAATCTATAACAAAAGCACTAAAAATTGACAAACATATTTTTTGTAGAAAAAATATGGGACACTTGTTAACATTTATATTAATATCATTTTACAATTGTTATTATCAATTACTCTTTCACTTCAATAAATGATTTAAGACAGTAAAGACGTTTTTTCTCAAAATCCTTTTTATCTAGTGCAACTCAACAATGTTAAATATAAATATTTCTTCTTCTTTTTTTTTGTTATAAATATTACTATGTATGTATATGTAAAATTTAAACTAAATAATAAAAAAAATATACAAATAAATTAAAAAAATTTAGTGTTTAAAAAACAATATACATTATAAACATATAAAAGAAAATAAAAATTGAAAACAGTTTAAAATAAACTTAAACTAAATAATGGTAGTATAAAATCCATCGCGATAACAATGAAAAGAGGTTGATTGGGTCAACACAAACCAGTTTTGCTGCTGAGTTTTTATCGGTAGGTAATTTTATTATTTTATGGATTATTGATTAAGTGAATAAAAAATACTTTACTTAAGTGGGGCAGAAAGTTAAGGGCCGAAAAATCTGAAACATTTAGAAATTGCATTCTTGAAATCATGAAGTTATTATAGCAAAGTGGTAATTTTATTCAAGTTCCGAACAATTGGAATTTTTAATATTATTTTTTAATGTTTCACCGCAATTTTACAATGAAACATAAAGAAAATTAAACATATGATTACAATTGAAACTTTAGCATTTCTAATCAAACAGTACCATTTCATTGGTATACATAAATATAGTTTGACCTTTTTTGGCTCTTTCTTGTTGCATATGCACTTTCTCCCTCACTTTGGGTATATCCTTCCCAAATATCTATATGTTAAATATTTATTTTAAATTTGAAGCAAATCGAAAAATGAAATGAAAACACAATTTTCTTACGATTTTTACCAAGACAATTGTCTGACCAAAAAACAAGGTGAACACATGCGAAAAAACTAAAAAACTTTCGAACGAATCAGACGTGTTTTGTGTTGTGTGTTTTGTTTATATTAATTTTTACATTTATTTATTAAATTTTGATGTCGTATTTTAAATTTAAATTTAATTCCTTTATTTTTTTATTGAAATGTATTAAGGAACATTAAAAATGATTAATATTATACATAATTTATTTATTTATTGATTTGTGTTAATTATTAAGTGCCATTGTGACTTTTTTATTCAAAATAAACAATAATAACAGTGTAAGCAATATAACAATAATAATAATTTCATGTCGGAAATATTTACAAAATTACTCTTGGACTTTGAATATTAGTAACAGCTTTTAATCTCGGCGACAAATATTTCGGTAACATTATTTTGTTACTAAGTTGATATTGTTAACAATAATACACAATTTAAGAATTATTTAAATATGTATAAGTGTAGTAACGAAAGTTGTGTTATTAATGACATCACACCCACAACAAACTTAATTGCGTGTAAAGGTATTTGTTTAAAATATTATCATTATCAGTGTATCGGTCTGTGTCGCGGAGCAACTAAATATTTTGGAGATTTTAATAAAGCTTTCACATTTTACTGCAGTGAGTGCAAACCTATAAATCTCTCACATATTATGTTTGCAATTAAATCCAATAATGACTTATTAAAATCATTCTCTGATTCAATTGAACACATAAGTAAAATTTCTCTAAAAAATGAGAAGAAAGTTTTTTGTGTTGAAGAAAAAATTGACTTACTTACGCAACATGTTGACGATTTAATTTGTAATGTTGACAAAGTTGATAAGAAATTAAATATTCAAATGGAAAAATTTTTATTGTCTACAAAGAAAATTGTTGATTTGTATTCTAATTTTGACATTTCTAATGGAAGCAAGCTAAGTTATGATGATAACTTAGCTAAGTTATGATGATAACTTAGTTGATAAAATGACGTTTGAATTAGATTCGATACAATCATCAATAAAGAAAATAAAGATTATATCAGATAGTAATTCTACTTTTATTCAATCTTTGGACAAAAATGCATCTGATAATTTTGAAAACTTTAAAAATATTTATAAAGAATTATGTTTTTTTTAAAAATAATAATAGTATGGTTGAATTGATAGAACTCTTATATAAAAACATGGTGATGAACTTAGTGAAACTAAGATAACATTCAATGATGTTATTCTTATTGAAGAACTAAAAAGTTTAAACTGTGCTTTATTTACAAAGAATGACGATGATCTCACTATACTAAATAGAAATTCTGCTTCAATTTGTGACGAAATTATCAATATTGATAATTGTACTAATAATAATAATAATATGAAACGTAATAATACTAGTATTAATAATATGAATAATAATCACAACTATGATAATATTGATAAAATTAAAAATAATAATAATAATAATGATAATACTAATAATAATTATAATAATAACAATAATAATAATAATATCAACAATAATAATAATAATAATAATAATAATGTTAATAATAATAGTGATAATAATAATAATATTAACATTAAAAATTATAAAAATAAAATGGATTCGAGTTATGTCTCATTTAACTTGTTATCGGATGATAGTCCTAGAGTTAATAAAAATAAAAATAAAAATAAAAGTAAAAATAGAAAACGGAAAACTAAAAACCATCGCGAGACAATATTAAGATATGTTAACAATAAATCCACGGAATTGTGCAATATATATGTACCTGATCTACAGAATGTGACGTCCAATTTTACAACAAATAACGCTAGTAGGTAAACAAAGCGGGTTCTACTCCACCTTCCAACAAACCCCATAATTTGTTAAAAATGCTTGTTTTTGTGAATTTAATGAGCACGTTTTATTTTATTAGCACGTTTTAGTGTGTCGAGATGTTTGGGTGACGTTAATTGGATATTGGGGGAGGGTGATGTGTGGTGGGTTGGGTGTGTGGGTTGGTGTGGGGTTTTTTTGGTAGTGGTGTGAGGGTTTGGGTCTGTGGTTGTAGCTGAAACATGTTGCAACATGTTGGCTAATTTTATTAGAACATTTTTTTAAAATGTTAGAGTTTATGAATAAATTATTTTTCTTATCAGTAATAATAAAAGTTGTGGTTTATGAATGAATGAATGTTGTTAGTGTGTTTTTTTTTTTTTAAGAAATTATATTTTATGTTTTGCTATCAGAGTTTAGATCAAGGTCATTTTTACTATAAGATTTTAGATATTAAGGTAATTTTTTTACTAATTTAAGTATAAACCTATACCTCAATGGATTATTATAAATATCAAAGTAATTTACTATAAATGAACAGTAAATAATTGATGGAGGTATCGTAAAGATGTTTTGGTGTGAAAATATATACCATGCACATAAATATTGTGTTTGCATTAGGAAATGGAAATCCTTTAAAATAGTTAATGTAAAAATATTTGGTTCTGTGTTAGAGATTTGGGCAACTCCAGAATTTGGTGATAAGGTTTTATTACTAGCTGTAAGAAACGGTGAATCATTACCAACATATCTGAATTGGGGTATTAAATTTCTTGAATGGCAACATGTTCAATTTGAAGTTTTGGGTGGTGATATAGGAATAGTCGGAGAAATAAATAATATAACCAATGAGAAAAAAACTTTCAAAACAAACCAGTTTCCAGATGACTGTCCATTCGCAGTAGAAAATGATTGGGAACTTCTTTCAAAGAAGGAGAAATCAGAATCAAATTTGGCATCATTATCTCTTACTACTACTACCTCTATATATAGAAAAGCTGACAACATAGTTTTAGATAAAAAATCAGAATTGATAAACAGGCTTAATAATGCATTACTACAATTAGAGGATGTGAAGAAAAACTTTGATGCTAGAAATGCTAAATATATGCGAGAGAGAATTATAGACTTAATTGACAACTTGAACACAATGAAAATAGTTTACATACAAAAAGAAAATAATACCATTACAGATGATGATGTTTTACGCATATTAGTATTAGTGGAAGATTTCAGGGCTTCTTTTGAAGCTCATTTACAAAAGAAGCAAGAGTCACAAACAAATTAAATCATCATAACATAAAAAATTTTATTCTACAAAATACCATTGAAGAGCTAACAACGATCTTTGAATCTAAAGAAGCTACCAATATGAAGAACCTTTTTACACCTTTTTGTATTTTAAGTTTGCTTCTTATTAAGATTTATGCAGCTCCAACTAATAATATTAAATTAGATATTGAACATAATGGAGATGCTCAATTTAATGTGTTACTTCCAAATAATGAAACAATACAAATACGCTTATCTATACAACTTCTAAAGCGAATCAATTCACATGACACTGAATATAATGATACAAGAACAACACCAACAACAACAATAACAACAACCACAGCACCACCAGAATTTGATGGACAAGTTACAACAAATTCATTAAGTGAGGAATCATCAAAAATTGATTATGTTACTGTTGAAGAAGCGATTGAAGCTTTTAGACTTGATTTAATTAAAAAAGAAAAAGATATTTCAGGCATTATCGAGAGTGAAAATATATTTTATAGACATTTTAAACTTGTATATGATGATACCAAAGAAATTAAATTGAAATGTTCATATGATAGCAATTTTAAAAGACGATCGTTGAAAATAAAATGTTTTGAATATAAGGAATTTGATAGTGAAAGAATTTCAAGTAATGGTGAAATTGAAAGATTTACAGCATATGACACATCGCATAGATCGGATTTCCAGATAATTGATTTGAAAAAATTGAAACAAGAATATTATATGGATATAGCTTAAATATAAAAAAAATGCTTTATATATATAAATTAAAAGAAATATATCATTACAAATGATTTAGTTTTACAATAATTTTATTAATTCTGAAATGTCAATAGACAAATTTGGACGTTCAGGTGAGCGGAGGGGGAGAAAACCTTTACGAGGTCTGCAGGGTGAAGGATTTGATTTAACGGCTGATGGTGATTATGATCTGAAAAATAAACGAGTAATAAACGTTGCTCAACCTATAGAAAATTTTGATGCTGTTTCAAAACATTATGCTGATAGTGAAATTGATAAAGTAAAAAGAGAGTGTGGTGAATCTATAAATGAAATAAAATATGACATTAAAAATTTGTTAGAAATAAGTTCTCAGATAACGTTTTTAAAGGGTGAAATAGAGAAATTGGAACATTTTTGTAGATCTGTTGATAAATATGTACATAAACACATTTAAAGTTGTTTTAAATTGTAGTAGTAAACATGAATATATTTTAAATATGTAATTTATAAAAAAAAATGAATGAAATACAAAAATTTTTTTTTTTTTATTTTATAACATTAAAATTATGTTTTATTTATCATTGTATGAATTTCAGTTTACAGTTATTTTTGTTTTTTATATGGGATTGAACATTTATCCCCAGTTGATGATGGTGATGACGATGATGATGATGATGATTGCTGCTTTGGACAAGTGTAACAAGATTTTGCAGATGTGCAATATAATTTATATTGACATTCTTTATTTTTACTCATATTCTTATCCTCATTCAACAATTGCTTTTTGTCGCTCATTCTAATTTTTATGATCCACTGTGTTCAATAAATTTATTCGAACTAAACTAATGAAAAATTTTATTTTTTAGAGAACTTAAATCCAAATTTATAATTTTTTTGAAATGTGTAACCATTAACTCTGTCAAGTATAAGTATATTTCACACTAATACATCATTCTTGTTTATCCATGAATTTTGATTAGAAGGAAATCCAAGCCATTTCACAAAAACTTTGTCACCCTTGGTTTTGATTATTTTTTCAACTAAATATATACTAGGATGTTTCACTTTTTGTAATTCATGTTCATAGAACCCTCCTTTAATGGGGTGCCCTTGATAATCTTCTAATAAGTAAGTTGTTGGATTTGTTAGCTGTCTTTTAGTTATCTTGAATATTTCAGCTGTCCAGTTGGGTGTATAGCCTTTCTCAAAAACATGTTTAAACTTGCTTATTCGAACTGATTCACCAACTTTAAATTTTGCAAATGGTGCAATTTTAATGTGATTGTAAACTGTAGATAATAATATTTTTTCATCTTTTTTGGTGATTTCAGCAGGTTTTCGTTTAGTTGTTCTGTGAGTACAATGATTATAATCATGTACAAGTTTCTGAATCATAGTAATCCATTTATAGTTTCCATTAAAACTGAATTCTTTCCACATTTTTTCCTTTATTGTACGATTAAAACGTTCAACAATTGAGGCTTTCAATGAGCTGAATGTTGAGTAATGATTAATCTTATATTTCGCAATAGAATTTTGAAAGATTTTGTTAAAAAATTCTTTACCATCATCAGTTTGTAAGTTTTTAGGCTGCCTATTTGAATTTATGAAAATTGTGTTGAACGCTTCAGTAACATTCACACCTGTTTTATTTTTTATTGGAATAGCCCAACCATATTTTGAAAATGTATCAATTACAGTTAGTAAGAATTTATATCCATCATTTTCAGCAGCATATGCACCCATTTCTACATGATCAGCTTGCCAAAGATCATCAAAACCTTTGATTATAACACGACGCCTCTTAAAGTTTTTTCTAGCAGGTTTATGTAGCTCCTCAACAACCTTTCTCTTGCTCATAATTTAGCTGTATGTAATATTATTGTTGATCTTTTTTAAAATTATAAACTTCCAAATTAATTATTGAATGCTCTAAATTTTGTAATATTTCAGTTATTTTTAAATTCTCAGCATTAATATACGTCATTAAACTATCATATGTATCATCAATAGATTTTCGTAGTAATATACTGTACTTATTAATTGCATCTATTTCATTATCTATGTATTCCTTTGTTGCAGCATCTTTAAGGTGTATTGGTTTATTAATATTAACAAGACGTTTAAATTGTATGTCGTAGTCTCCATCAGATGTTAAATTAAATCCTACTCCTGGCTGGGCTGAAGTGATGATTCTTTCATTATTCTCACTTCGACCAAACTTGTCAATAACCATTTTGTTTATGATAAAAAAATTAACTTTGAATGTTCTTTTATTCAACTAGACCTGCCTCCTTAAGTTCCTCGATTATTGAAATAATTTCATTATTGTGATTATTATTTCCAGCTTCTTGAGATGCAATCAAGAGTCTCAATCTATCAACAAGTTCATTTGGATCATCCCAATGAACATACTCTATAGGTTTGGTTGAAAATTGCATATCCAATGGCAATCTTTTTCTTTTCGATAGGTATGTACTTCCAACTATTTTTTTTCGAGTATTATACTTATGTGTCATTAGTTTTTTAATGATGTTCACATATTTCAATCCTCTATGCCCTTTTATTTGTGAATAAGAATCATTTGGATTTTTTAAATGAGCATTCGTCAGTAATAATATTTTTTTATACTCGTTCAAATCATCTTCAGTATATAGTTCTATCTGTGGATTATTGCTAAATATCAATTCATATAAGCCCTCTGTTTTTTTAAAAACCTTATTATCAATGTGTATATCACCAGTTTTATCATCAATGTTAAAGGTAGATTTCCCCATTTTGCGTATATGGTTTTTATCGAAATAAGGTCCATATGCATCATTAGAACCAATTTTTTTTATTGAGACAGTCTGTGGTGAATTACTTTCAATATTACTTTTTTTGCTAGGCGTTTCATAATTTTCGCTAGCATTGAATGTTAAAGTTGAATTCGGTGTTGACGTTTTAAAGCTTTCGAAACTCAAACTCTGGGGTTTAAAATATTCACGTTTTTCTTCTTTTATTGTAGATTTTTCTTCTTTTGTTTCGGGTTTTATTGTTATATCATTAGGTATTTGATTTTCAACCACTTTTATTAATTCTTTTAGAGGTTTTACTATAGGTTGGAAAGTTTTTTCCAATTCATCTCCTTTAGAAGTTTGCCCAGTTTTTAAAATAGCATATTTTCGTTTCAAAGCTTTTTGTGCTTTTATCATCTCTCCAAATACTTTTTGATTCATTTTTTAAGATGTGCTAATTAACTTTTAAATTAATATTGATTAATCTCGCACACTACTGATTGCTTACACTCACCCCCATCAACTAATTCGATCCTCTCTAATGAGATCACTTATAAACTGCAACAGTTATTGATTCGACTCCTCTGATCTGTTCACTTATAAACTGCTACAGATCCCTAATCAGATCTCTTATTTTTCTTCTTCAATCAATAGAAATTCATCAAAGTTCTTTTGATATCTCCCTTTATTACACAATCTGTTTTTATTAATAAATAAAAATCCATAATCATTTTTCCAACATTCTTTACACACATCTTTGAATTGATTAAATGTCATATCAGAGTTTACGTGATCATTGTAAATATGTCGCAGATTTAAATCATCTTGTTTGAATAAGATTATGAAATTAGCATTATCACGAATTAAATGTTTAGGAATATGAGTATAAGATTGACATAAATAAAAACTATCAACACCATTATGTCGGCCCATACAAAAATATGATCGTATATTATTTTGCTTTTCACAAGCAACATCATCAAAAATAAAAATTGAATTCTTTTTAGCTTCCGAGGGTTCCATTATTTCACAATTATTTGAAAATTCATAGTAACCCATTCCCCTGATAGAAGTTATCAATTTTCTTAAATATTCATATTTAGGCTGATGTAATGATTTTGAATATATATAGATATTTTCAAAGCATAATCCATTGGAGTCTAATAACATACTTAATAAGACATTGGTTTTACCACAATTTGAAGGTCCTACTATTAACCCTCGTATGTTATTAGGTAATAAGACACCATGTTTACTTTTTTAACACCTGATCCAACAGTTTCATCAAAATTTTTGATTTTAATTTTAACATGTTGCTTGACAAACTTCATCCTTTTAACTATTTCAAAAATCTTAATAAGTGCGAATTATATAACTAAATTATTTTTCAAAATAAGTTTAATCATAAAATAGCCTTCAATGGATTCAAATATATAAATTATGCTTAATTATCGTTCTGTTAATAGCGAAAGGGATGTCAAAAGAGGTGGAGGTGTTTTAAACTCTCTAATAAATAATTTACCAGTTGAATTACATTTGCCAGGATATAATTATTGCGGACCAGGAACTAAACTTAAAGAACGATTAGCTCGTGGTGATAGAGGGGTGAATCAATTGGATGAAGCTTGTCGAGAACATGATATAGCATATTCTATAAGTAAAGATATAAATAATAGACATACTGCTGATAAAATTTTAGCTGAAAGGGCTTGGGGTAGAGTAACTGGAAAAGATTCCACTTTAGGTGAGCGTGCTAGTTCTCTTTTGGTTACAAACGCCATGAAAGCAAAAGTAAAACTTGGTATGGGTGTTATGAAAGGAAAAACTAAAAAAAAAAGCAAAACCAAAAATCGAAAAAAGCGAAAAATACGAAAAACTTCTGATATAAATTCCTTTAGAGATGCAGTACAAGCTGCTAAAATAGCTGTTAATACTTCAAATCCTTCAAATCAAAAAGAGTCAATAAAAATAGCTCTTCGAGCTGCTAGAAAAACTACTAAAGGTAAAAATCGAAATAGGATCAAAGTACCAAGATTCTTACCAATACCGAAAATGGGGGGAGTTCTTCCTTTTTTAGTGCCATTATTCGCTGGCCTTTCCGCTGTTGGTGCTCTTTCAGGGGGAGCTGCAACAATAGCGAAAGCGGTGAATGATGCTAGTAATGCGAAAAAAGAGCTAGAGGAAAAACGTAGGCATAACAAAACGATTGAAACTATTACACTCAATGGTAAAAATGGTGGTGGATTGTACTTAAAACCACATAAGAAAGGATTGGGACTATTTTTAAAACAACAAAATCAATCAAAAAACTTTTAAAGCTGCTACCTAATCGACCACTAACTAATATAGATTTACTAAAGTTTGGAAAACATTTACCACATTTTCGAGGTGTTTTTATGCGTGATGATCTGCCTTCTAAACCATGGAGCCTTGAATGTGGTATAATAAACTTGGATAATTATAGCGGAAGGGGGACACATTGGGTGGCATATTACAAAAACAATAAACATGCACATTATTTTGACAGTTTTGGAAATTTGAGACCACCAATAGAAGTTGTGAAATATTTAGATGTTAATAATTTATTGTATAACCATAATGAAGAACAAGAATTTAACACATATATATGCGGACATTTATGTTTCAAATTTTTATTAGAAAATGTTACAAAAAATATGTATAATATTAATAAAAAAAATGAATAAAAGAATGATATGTTTTAAAAATTAATCATTTGTTATCAATACATCATGTCATTAACATTAACTCTCAACGATAATAGTTCTTTACTCACTTCACGATATTTTCCGCCTATTGATTTAAAAGGAAATTATGTGTGTGGATTAGTAGATTTTCAAACATATAATTCAATACCAAATGTAGATATTGATAATAATATGTTTCATATTGGTGATAAAATCATCACAATACCTGTAGGATCTTATGAAATTGACGATATAGAGAGGTATATTCGGAAGGCATTGGACATAGATGATAATATGAAATCAGATTCGTCAGATCAAGGAACCTTTAATTTGAAAGCAAATAATAATACTTTAAAATGTGAAATTTATTCTGATATAGGAGATATTGATTTCACCAAAGAACTGAGCATTTGTAAGCTCTTGGGTTTTAGTAAACAAAAATTACTAAAAAACCAATTGCATACATCAGATCTATATGTTGATATAAATAGAGTTAATACTATACGAGTTGAGTGTAATATTATTGACGGAACTTATATAAATAACCAGCAAGCTCATATATTGCATGAGTTTTCAATTAAAGTAAGTCCAGGATATAAAATTATTGAAGTACCATTGAATGTCATCTATTTGCCTGTAAACGTTGAACGATTAACATCATTAATTTTAAAATTAGTTGATCAAGACGGAAATTTATTGAATTTTAGAGGAGAGAATATAACAGCCAGATTACATTTGAAGCTTCAAACATGATCATATATAACCAAGAACATCCTACTAATAAAGGCTTAAGTAATATTGATCTTAATTTCAATCATAATCAGATGGTCAATCCACATGGTCATAGACTAAGGAACTTAAAATTATTAACACAACAAAATCAACAATTTTTACAATCAATTGGATTAAAACTGAAGAGAAAACAATGCAAAATATAACAAATAGCTTTCAAGAACCAATATTTGATGAAAATATTACAAATTCACAATGGCATAGTTATTCACCATTTTTGAATTCATTCCAAAATAGTGATATTATACGAATTGCTATACAGAATCAAAATATAAATATACTACCATCAACTAGTTTACTCTATATAGAAGGTATACTTTCTAAATCAGTTGATGGCGCAGCTGTTACTAAAACTAAATTAATTAATAATGCGGCAGCATTTCTTTTTGATGAAATTCGATATGAAATTAATGGTAAAGAAATTGATCACAATCGAAATGTTGGTATAACATCATGTTTAAAAAATTATATTTCTTTGAATACTAATGAAAGCAAAGCTCTTTATAATGGAAGTTGGTCTCCATCAGGTTCAATTGATCTTAAAGGATTTTATTTTAATTTTTGTATTCCATTGAAAAGATTATTGGGATTTGCGGAAGATTATATGAATATTATACCAAATGCTAGACATGAGTTAATTCTTACTCGTGCTAGAACAGATGACAATGCTTTAATTACCACTGATGAGGAAGAAAAACCTAAAATAACATTATCAAAAGTCCAATGGAAAGTACAACACATATCTCTATCAGATACAATGAAATTAAATTTATATCAAAGCATTAACAATGGGGAAACAATGAAATTAGCTTTTAGGAATTGGGATCTATATGAATATCCATCATTACCAATAAACACCGCTCATCATATTTGGAATGTAAAGACTACAACGCAATTGGAAAAACCACGATTTATAGTTGTAGCTTTTCAGACTGAAAGGCAGAATAAAGTAAAGGTAGACTGTTCAAAATTTGATAATTGTGGGGTGACTGATATAAAAGTATATCTTAATTCGGAATCTTATCCATATGAAGATATGAATCTGGCTTTTGGAAAAAACCGTTACGCTTTTGTTTATGATGCATATGCAAACTTTCAAAAAAATTACTACAATAGAGTTATAGCCGAACCATTACTGACTTGGGGTGAATTTAAATCATCTGCAATGATTATAGTAATAGATACACGTTATCAAAATGAAAATCTCACAACAGGACCTGTTGATGTTAGAATTGAGATAAAAACAGCAGATGGAGTAGCGGAAAATACATCAGCATATTGTCTAATGCTACATGATCGTTTAGTTCACTACAATCCATTAAGCTCTGAAGTTAACAAAATCATTTAAATGAATTCATGATACTTAATAATTGATATTCAAGGCTTCAGAGATGATAAAAATAAGTTTATTTTAAAAGAAATTGCAATACTCTCTTCAACTGGTGAATTACAGCACTACATTATAAGACCTCCATATGGATTCCATTTACTCTCAGCTAACACACAAAAAACAAACAGATGGCTTGAGAGAAACCATCATGGATTTCAATGGAGTGATGGAGTTACATATTTTCGTGATGCTATTAATCATATAAAAATTATGCTAAATGCACACATTAAAATATATGTTAAAGGATTTGAAAAACATACATGGATTTCCAATACTTTGAAGCATACAAATATTATAGATTTAGACGATAATAATTCTTCAAATATCAAAACTTTAAAATCAAAATATGGGATACAAATACCTAAATGTTTGGTTAATCATTCTGGTATATGTGCAGTACAAAATGTTTGTTTATTTAAAAAAATCTTGAATATTGCAACCTGAAACATAATCCTATGTATTATATAGAATAAATAAAACTATTAAATTTTAAATGATTGATTTTTTTGTTTATTGAACAAGTTATAAATTCTTAATACTATAGTGCCCCCCATAATGAAAATCATATAAATTCGTTTTAGAAATATCTAAGACACTCATTCCTATATAAATAGGTTTATTCATTAATATTTGTGTTTTTAATAATTCGATTGCAACCAAATTTTTGTTAAACACTGTTCTACTATGAAAATTTGGTTTAGATATCATTACTTTAGCACCATATCTACCATCCCATTTTGTTAATAATTTAATGTTACTATATTTTCGCACATTTTCAATGGTTTTGCCAAATATTGCGTTGTTCAATATTTTACACAAATTTTTTTCATGATCATTTTTGCCACTAGTTCTCATTAAAGTATTTAGCTCCATATATGGTTTAATCCAAGGTTTTTGATTGAATTGTAGAATACGATGTATTTTTTTTAAAACTAATCCATTTTTTAAACATTGTTGTAAAGAAAGATAATGTATGACATAACGCCTTTTTGGTGACAAAGTTGTTAAAAGTTTCTTAGTTTTACAACCTGGTGCTGGTGGTATATCATGTAATGAACAAAAAGGTAGATCACTATGATTATCATGAATTTCTTCAGGATAATCTAAATCAACTTCTAAAATATATCCTACATCAGAATCATTGCTAATGCTTGACAAGTTAAATGATTTGATATCGTTTTCATTTAACCATGTAAAAGTATCTGTTGGCAAATATTGTGACATGGCCCAACCATATAAATTATTAACATCAAAATACATTAAATATTTTGTTTCATCTGTAGGATCATAATTTTGCATGTACTTATTATTTGCTTTACTGTATTTTTTAGAACATTGACTAACTCCCCCCCTTATACCTCTTTCTACAAATAATACCATATCAATATCTGTTAATAATTCCAATTTAATTTCAGTGTACTTTAGCATTGCATCCCAAGTAAATCCTGGTAATGTATAATAATTAACTGGATCTAATTTATAAGTTTGTATACAACATTTTCTAAAGTTTTCGAATACATCTGCCAATAATAATACATCAGTTTTGAGATATAAATCAGAATATTCGCCAATATTTTTTATATGAAATATATCCCATATTTTGTTTGCATGAATATAATCCTCTTCTGATATCTCTTGATTATTCAATTTGCTGTAAAAATCTTCTTTAGATGGTAAGTTAGAATTGGTTAATTTTGCCCATGAATCAATGAAATCATACGGAAAAACGCCCTTTCGAGTCAATAAATTGAATTTGTAATCGTTGAGATGAAACCATTCTTTTTTTGTTATTTTTAATTCTTTTTTCGGTAGATATGATGCTAATTTATCTAATGATGTACCCAAAAATCTTAAAGAATCAATAAATTTTAATTTAATATTACTTCCTTCAATATGTTTTGTAAATGAGATGTATTTTTCTTTTGTTATAGGTAAAATATTTATTCTTCCTTTAAAAGTATTAGCTAATGCATTTATGATAAAATGTGCATCGTATCCTGATAAATTGTGAAATATTACAGGTATAGTTCGGGAGCATTTATAATCTAAATTACAAGTTCTATGTGCTGCCCCTCTATATTTGCCTGTTAAATGACAATGATCTTTCACTTTTTCATCAACACCAGTATAATGTTTTTCACATATATGACATGATAATGCATTATCATGTTCATATTGCTCAGTTGAAGTTAAAAGAATCATTGGTTTTATATCATTATAGATGTTTTCAATATTTTCAGATATTTCTTTTAATTCTCGAGCAAACCATACTTGACAGTCCTTACCAGTGTATGCTTTATAGTAAGACTTACTGTCATCAAAGGAACATTTTACATAATAGCCAATACTATAAGCTTCGTGTTCTTGATACTTAAAAGTATTTAATTCATTATCATCATTTTGAACACGCTTTAAAATTGATTCTAAATCTGCATATATGCAAAACGGAACTTCAAGTTTATAATTATAATTTTTAAATGAAATCCATTTAGTATCCTCTGTTGGTAAATTAACTGTGCAAGTATTTTTGGTTTCACAATCTACTGTATGTAATTGTAATAAATTATCATTTTTAAAGTAATGAAGACATCTATCACAAATATATTTAGTTTTTTTATTATTGGATAGTTGTGAACTCACCAAGCGTGATAAGTTTTTAATCCAACAATAGTGATACTTATTTATAGTATCATTATCATCATCATCGGCATCGGCATCATCATCATCATCGGTATCATTATACTCGCTATTAGTATCATCATCATATGTATCTTTTTGGTTTAGATAATTATATTCCTCTTGAAAAAGTAAAAGATTTACATGATTATCAATTTTATGCTTCGTTAAACGCAGTGGTACTATTAAAAATTTATTATAACGTTTTTCCAACATAAATAAGTTTATTGACAAATTATTATTACGTTCGAATTTGTCAATTTGATTAATAGGTGTGGGAAATGTTATACCATCTAAATTTAACACTGATGAATAGTGTGGATATTGACTAATTCTTTCTGGATGTATCTTTGCTGGATAAAGTGCTGAAACAACTGCCCAAGCAAAACATTTATTATCTATATTTTCAATATTTATGCATGCTTTTTTTACATGTATTGAGTTAGGTAAATTTATATACGTGGACCCCGAAAATCTTTCATTTTTATTTACATTTATTACCAAATTTACAACACGATGAAGGCTCCAACCACTATCTCTTTCCTGGAAATCTTGGAGTTTACTTAATATGGGTTCTCTTATATTCTCTAAGAAGTGTTGTTTGACATCGTCTTCTCTTTCCAAGGTTTTATTTTTGGTGTTGAAATGCTTAATTTCGTTTATTATCTCATCATTTTTTTTGATAATAAATTCTGCATTTAACACAGCATTTAATTTAATGGTGTTATGCTTTTTCAATAGCGTAGCTATTTCTTTCTCAAAGACAGCTGCAGCTGCTTCCATGAAATATTCTACGCCTTTGTATGATAAGTTGGTGATAACACAACTTTTAATTCTTCCAGCAAATGCTGATTCAAATTCAGTCCAAACAACATGGTTTTGAATCATACCACTTCCATGATTTAAATTATTCTTTAAACACTCCCTCTTGCTGTTAAACGTTATTAATTGCCCTTCAATTTTACGTTTCGATCCTACTGATAAACCTTTACTTTTTAAATTATTTCGTAATAAATTTATCGTTTTATCAGTTTTATTCAGTTTCGCTATAATCTTCTAGGAAAAAGAAAAAGAAAAAAACACGATTCATATTTTAATATAACATATATAATTTTTTATTCAATTATTTCTTTGAAACATTTTATTTATTTTTTTGTTAATTAAATTGTCAAAAAATTCTTAAATATTATTTTTAATTTTAACAAAATATAAAATAAAATAAAAAATTAATTAATTAAGTACATTTCTTTTCTTTTTCTTGATTTCTTCTACTGGAACATCCCAGTCGCTATCGTCATCTTCATTATCAAGTTCAACAACTTGAACCATTCGTTGACCTTCTTCGAAATCGTCTAAATGTTGATCCGAATCAGAGTCCAGCTCTACAAATTTTATATTGGCTGATGAGCCATAATGAGATGTACTCATTATTGCAAAATTGCCATTATTTATATCAGCAATGTCCTTATCGGACATTACTTTGTACATAGCAGGTAGAAATACTCGAAACTGACTAAAGTCAGCTATTATTCTGACGCCGTATTTTGTGTTTATCCTACACAATTTTTTTATTGTGTAGGATTTATTTAATTTTAACTCGGTAATTTTCTTTGTTTGCAGCATTCCTGCGCCGCCTATATTATTTAATTTTTTTATTAAATTTGAAGACATTTTATTTTTTTTATTTTTAATATTATGCTAACAAATTAGAAATTAGACTGATGCTAATAATTAATATTTTAAACCTTTTATAGTAATTTCTTATCAAAATATATATTTTAATTAATTCATAAAAAAATCTTTTGTTAAATAATATTGCGGTTAAATTGATATCCATACTCATAAAAAATCTTTTTTTGTTCACATAGTAATATTGTTAAATAATATTGTGGTTAAGCTTATATCCATTCTAAGCTTTAATGTGAACTTTGATAAGGAAAATAAAGAAATTTAATTTTCTCACGCATAAATTACCATTTAAATTTAAAAGTAATTATCAACATTGTGGCTTAGAGAATATCCTGTTTTCAGCTTTAATAATTATTTGAACACATAATAATAATGATTTAATATTGCCAGGCGATAAGGAAAATTTACCCCAAAAATAAAAAAAAATTCTATATTATACTAATTACTTATTTTTCCTTTATTAAATTATGTAAATACTTTTAAAACTATATACACTGATAATAATGTTATTAAAGAATACTTTACTCTACCACTGTTATTATTACATTTTTCATAAATTCGATATTTATTAGTTATTTGGATATTTGATGAATCAGTTGCCAAGCCAGTTGATGAATCAGTTGTCAACTCAGTTGATGAATCAATTACCGGTGCAGTTGGATCAGCTGTTGTTGATTCAGTTATAGATTTTGTTGTTATATTAGCTGCAGGTTCAGTTGTTAAATTAGCTGTGGATTCAGTAATTGAAGTCGCATATTTATCAGTTGTTGGGCTAGTTGATGAATCAATTACCGATGCCGTTATAGATTCTGTTGTTAAATTAGCTGATGATTCAGTAATTAAAACCACACACAGTACAGCAATGCAGAGTGTTGAGAATAATTTCATTATAAATAATATTGATTTTATCTTTACTCTACCGCTATCAATTATTTACTATTCATTTATCTTAAAATTGTTTGATATTTATAATAATTCATTAATTTCATAATATTGCATTTTCTTATATATTCAAGTACACATGTACACGTATGTATACATTCACAATTTATTTGCTCATATAGGATTGTAGAATTTGG
Source organism: Rhamphomyia laevipes (assembly GCA_963920725.1). NCBI lineage: Eukaryota > Metazoa > Arthropoda > Insecta > Diptera > Empididae > Rhamphomyia > Rhamphomyia laevipes. Next base: position 30,432,317 of record OY987255.1, read on the forward strand.
AAATCTTAGAGAAAAATCAATTATTAAATCTTTATGTTCACTCAATAAAACGGCACTATATTTTTCTAAAAAATCTTTTATCCAATTATAGTCAGCCATTGTTCTTGTTTATTTAGCACCAGATAATTTCAAATAAAGTTTCATTAGTTTTAAACAACAATCCTCATTAAAAACGAAACTATTACAAGAACATGTATCTGGTCCAGCTGTTGCACTATCGGAAGACCATATACAATGGTAACCATGTATTGAATACTTTATTTCTTCATTCACTAATTTTACTAAGGCCTTTCGGTATTTCTCAAGTTGGTTTATATGTTCATCAATAATTAAAAATTCTTTGTATTCACTTAAAAAATTTGTTACAATTACTAATTTCTTGGATAAAATATTTTTAAAAAATAGTGGTGATGATTTATCACTAAGATCAAATTCTGTAATTGTGTTGAGGTCTTCCCACGAAACCATAATGGTAAAAAGTATCTAATCAACCGTTACCTCCTAAATTGTATAACTATCTGAGAGAGATTCTTAAGAAAACATTTTATATATTTTCTTACAATATTATAAAAAGTGGCATATGGCTAGAATCGAACCTTAGCTACCCGAATTAATTCTTAAATCTATAAAGCGTTTACCTAATTCAGCCATCACCACTTTACTTTGTTTTACGCTAAACTCTGATAACAAAACATAAAATATAATTTGTAAAAATGGCCTTGATATCTAAAATCTTATAGTAAAAATGACCTCGATATCTAACAAAAAAAAAACATTTGTTCTATACGCTAAAAACTCTGATAGCAAAACATAAAATATAATTTCTTTCCATATTTAAAAAAAAAAAACACACTAACAACATTCATTCATTCATAAACCACAACTTTTATTATTACTGATAAGAAAAATAATTTATTCATAAACTCTAACATTTTAAAAAAATGTTCTAATAAAATTAGCCAACATGTTGCAACATGTTTCAGCTACAACCACAGACCCAAACCCTCACACCACTACCAAAAAAACCCCACACCAACCCACACACCCAACCCACCACACATCACCCTCCCCCAATATCCAATTAACGTCACCCAAACATCTCGACACACTAAAACGTGCTAATAAAATAAAACGTGCTCATTAAATTCACAAAAACAAGCATTTTTAACAAATTATGGGGTTTGTTGGAAGGTGGAGTAGAACCCGCTTTGTTTACCTACTAACGCTCTTTCTGTGTCTAAATTAAGTGTTTCAAAAGCATCTGAGAAACTTAAATGTATATTTTTATCTAAGCTGGCTCCGTCATTCTCAACAGAAGCGTTAGAATTATACATAAAACATAAATTAAATATTGAATCATTTAAGATTGAAAAGTTGCACAATACTAAATTTAATAGCAAATACGCATCTTTTAAATTATTTGTAACAGAAGAGTATTTTCCTGTATTAATGATGTTAAATTCTGGCTACAAGGAATGGTCGTGCGTGAATTTAAACAATATAATCAACGAAATTCTTTTCGGAAAAACTAGACAAGTCTGCTGAGATGCAATTATTGAAGTTTGGTATTTGTATTATTTACCAAAATGTTCATGGATTACGGACAAAGACTAATCAAGTTTACTTCAACACATTTAATTGTAAATATGATGTAATAGCACTGACCGAAACATCGTTAAATTCAAGATTTTTTGACTCAGAGTTATTTCACTCTTCATTTCAACTCTTCAGAAATGATCGCAATTCTCTTACCGATATTGATATTGTTGGTGGAGGAATTTTAATAGCTGTTTGCTCCAATTTGAATTGTACATTAATTGATTTTCCAGATACTTATAATCTTGAAATTTTGTGTGTACAATTGTGTGTGGAAGGATCATCGTTATCTTTAGTTAATGTTTATATATTCCACCGAACAGCTCCGCTGAAATATATAACAATTATTTCAAATGCTTGGAATACATATCATCAATATCGAAAGAAAATGATGAAATTGTTTGTGTAGGAGACTCAATCTACCTAAAATTAAGTGAATTAGATCTACAGACGATAATACTCTGGTTTCTATATGTAGTGCTACAGTAGATGCTAATATTGTTGACCAATTTGCTGATTTGAATCTAGAGCAGCATAGTGATATTTTTAATGATAATGGCCGTTTACTTGATTTCGTATTTTCATCGAACATTTATGATCTCGCAGTAACACGGTCAGATAATCCGATAGTTTTAGAAGAATGTCATCATCCACCTCAACAAATATCAGTAAATATTGACAAACCAGCTAGTTTTATATGTAATAATAATTTAAAATTTAATTTAAAAAAAAAAAAAAAATCATGATTTAAACTTTGATTTACAAAATGTAGACTGGTTTGATATAGAAAACTGTAACAATCTTGATAAATCATTATTTAAATTTTATGATATTTTATTTAATTTATTCTTAAAGCATGTTCCTATTACTTGTACTTCAGACACCGAACAATCACCACCATGGTACGACAGAGAATTAAAAACTCTACGCAATCTGCGAAATAAGAAATGGAAACATTTTTGTGTTTCAAATAACGCAATGGACTTTGATTCATATGTTAATTACCGTGATAAATTTGATTCAGAAATAAATATAAAGTACATGAATTATCTGTCAGATAAACAAAATAAATTAAAGCTGAATCCAAAGAGTTTTTGGCAATTTATAAACCAAAAGAGAAAATGCATTGGGTATCCGTCTTCTCTCTCTTATAATGGCATAACATCTACAAATCCTTTTGTGATTAGTAATTTATTTGTTGCCTTTTTTAAAAACTCTTTCTGTAATTTAAGTGATGTTTCTCTCCTAGATTGTCCTAAGAAAATTACTGAAAATGTTAAATCATTTTCATATTTAAATAACTTGACTTTTGACATATCAGAGGAATCTATTTTAAAAGAAATTAATAATTTGACAGAAACTTCTGTTTCTGGTCCTGATGGAGTTCCATCTATTATTCTAAAAAGATGTGTTTTTAATTTATGTAGACCATTATCATTCTTGTTTAATTGTTCTATGTCAAGTAATTGTTTTCCATCGATTTGGAAATTGTCTTTTATTGTACCTCTTCATAAAAAAGGTCCTAAAGGATATATTGCTAACTATCTTCCAGTGGCTAGACTCTCTTGTTTGAAGCTATGGTTACAAATTGTCTGTATTTTCAGGTTAAATCAATCATTTCTAAAGAACAACATGGTTTTGTAAAAAGTAGATCTACTACTACGAACCTGATGGAATTTGTTACTGCTGGTGTAGATTGTTTTGAGAATCGTGTTAGTGTTGACTGTATATTTACTGACTTTAGTAAGGCATTTGAAAAGCTTTCACATGAAATACTTTTAATAAAATTAACAAAAATGGGCTTCAATGAAATTTTTTTACACTGGCTTCAATCATAACTCAGTGATAGATCATATAAAGTTATTTTTAATAATATCATATGTTCGGATCATAGACATATTAGGTTTGATTTAGTCAATTTTGAACAAACACTAATAAAATATAGACCGAAAAAGAAAACAGACTGGATTTCCTATAAGGAAACCATAAAAGAAAAACTTGAGTCGGTTCCGACCAATATCAGAACTATAGATGACCTGGAGAATTGTGCTAATTCCATCAAGGAAGCAATCACAGAGTCATTTGAATACAACTGTCCAATGCATATCAAGAGCAGCAATAGACAGGTGCAATGGTGGAATGATCATCTCTCGGATCTACGCTGAGAAGTTAGAAGATTATTCAATAAATACTCTGATACTGGAAGAAATACTCTGATGCTCTGACGGAATACTACCGTGAAATCAGGAAGGCAAAGAGGGCATCGTTCAAAACTTTTTGCGAGGGTATATCTGAACTGCCGGTAGCAGCAAGGTTACATAAGGTGCTCTCCAATGGACCTCCTAGAGATATAGGGTTTCTTAAAAAACTCGATGGTAGATATACGGAATCCAAGGAAGAAACGCTTAGGCTATTACTCCAAGCACACTTTCCTGGATCACATGACGTAAATCATAATTATGATCCAGACCGGAGGGGTGATGGACAATCAAAAGAGGTATGGAAGGAAGCTACAACAATTGTAAGTAGGGCTCGCGTAAAGTGGGCCATAGAATCCTTTAAACCCTTTAAATCACCAGGCCCGGATGGAATATTTCCAGCACTTCTACAACAAGGAGAAGAATGGATAACCCCCATACTAACTAGGATATTTAGAGCCAGTTTAGCATGGGGACACATACCAAGCTCTTGGACGAATGTTAAAGTCGTGTTCATACCAAAAGCAGGTAAGAAGATAGATGATCCAAAATCACTAAGACCCATCAGTCTATCATCATTCATAGTAAAGATGGAAAAGGTGCTAGAGAGGTTTATAAGAGACACGGCACTAACAACAAGACCTCTACATGCACATCAATACACTTACCAAGCCGGAAAATCCACATAGATGGCGCTGCTAAATCTAACGGACAAAATTGAAAAATCATTGAGCAAGAAAGAAATAGCAATGGTCGCTTTCATGGACATTGAAGGTGCCTTCAATACTACATCGCATAGGTCAATTATAGATGCCATGCGAAACAAATGTAAACCAACATTTACAGTATTTCGATACTCGTTATTTTTCCTCATTATTCTGTTCTACTTAAGTAATATTGTTTTTTTCTTTATATAATAATTGCTGTCATAATAGTTTAGTTTTTCTATTCTTCTTGAAGGGTACGGTCAATTTTTGTTAAACGTGAACGAAATAATTTTTGAATATTTAAAACTACTATTAATTACTACTATTTCTTTTTAATTTAATTTTGAAAAAACTTAATATAAATATAATAATAAATCCTGACTTTTTGTTTAAATAATAATATGATTATAATAAAATAATTATAATTTTGATATTAAAAAAATATAAATAATTGCGTTTTTATTTATGTAAGACTAGGTGTCTTACACAAAGCAATACAACACTCAATCTGCAGATGGACAAAAACAATGCTAGCAACCAGGAAGTTAGAAATGACTCTTGGAAGCGAAAAGATCACTGCAATGACAACAAAGGGATGTCCACAAGGAGGTGTAATGTCACCCCTTTTGTGGTCTTTGGTGGTTGACAAACTGTTGGTGAAACTACATAACGCCGGGTTTGACTGCCAAGGCTATGCGGACGATCTGGCGATTGTCATAAGAGGAAAGTATGCAAGTGTACTGGGGGACCTACTACAGAGCTTTTGTAAAATAGTACAGAAATGGTGTGAGGATGAAGGTCTGCTCGTAAATCCCACAAAAACAACAATTGTACCATTCACACAAACGGAAAATGGATACACTAAAACGTCCTACCCTCTTCGGTGAGACGATCAACTTCTCTAATGACACGAAATTTCTGAGAATAATCCTGGATAAGAAGCTCAACTGGAATTCACAGTTAGAGAAGACTATTAAAAAAGCACAGCTATCATTGTGGATATGTAGAAGAGTCTGTGGGAAGACCTGGGGACTATGCCCAAAGATAGCAAATTGGATATATCTCGCAATAGTACGGCCGACAATAACATATGCAGCAGTGGTTTGGTGGAGGAAGACTTCTCAAACTAGTGTCCGGAAAAAACTAACGAAGCTACAAAGAGTACCTTGTCTGGGCATTACTGTTGCTATGAAGACAACCCCAACATCAGCGATGGAGGTAATGTTAAACCTGGCCCCACTTCACAAAGTTTTTGAAGCGGAAGCCAGGCTAGGGGCACTGAGGATGGCAGGCTCAAGTAGCTGCGAGTCCCAGTATTTAGGGAGTCATCCTGCAATTGTGGAACACAACGGTAAATGCAACTTACCTAGACATGCCCAAAGATGACTGCATTGCAAAATATAACTTCAATAAACCATTTACCATCAAAATCCCCGAGAGAGAAAGCTGGGAAACTGGAACTCCGGAGGAAGCAGAAATAGAATGGTTTACTGATGGTTCTAAAACTGAACATGGTGTGGGATCTGGAGTATGTGGCAAAAAACCCAGATTCAAGATGTGTAGAAGCATGGGATCACTAGCAACGGTATTCCAGGCAGAAATATTCGCTCTGATTCTCTGTATAAAAGAGAACTTGCGAAGAAAATATGTTAATAAAACAATTAACATATACTCGGACAGTCAAGCGGCGTTAAAAGCCCTGAACTCATATCAGATTCGCTCTGAACTGGTATGGGAATGTCTTTAAAATTTGATTACTTAGGCATCGAGGGAAATTAGGAAGCTGACGTTCTAGCGAAGAGGGGGGCTAGCACCGCATTTATAGGACCAGAGCCATTTTGCGGTGTCTCCAAATGCCATTTTAAATCGCTACTGAAAAACGAAATCTCCCGCTCCCACGAAGAAGAATGGCGTAGAAGTGAAGCTATGCGGCAAGCAAAACTATTCATTTCAGGCCCTTAAAAAAATAAAACGAAAGAACTGCTTCCAGGTAGCAGAAGAAGAACCAAAACTATAGTAGGATTCCTAATAGGCCACTGTAGTTTGCCAAAACATATGAACATACTAAGTATATCAGATTCCAGTGTGTGCAGATTCTGTGAATTTGACGAGGAAACTGCAGAACACATAATCTGCCAGTGTGATGCCTTAATGTCGAAACGCATAAGGTACCTTGGCGGGTATGTGATATCTCCCTCAGAAACACAAACATTATCACTCAATCAGCCGTACAGCTTTTTATGCAGTACAGGACTGATACAGACGTGATACAAATTGAAAGGGGCGTCACAATAAGCCATTAGGCTGCAGTGAGTTGCGCGGTTAGTCGTCCACCCGAACACCTAAATCCTACGGCGGAGGGAAGTAGTATCGTTCTTTTCAGAACAAGAAGCCAAATGCAAGTGGTAGCTGGTGAACTCAATTCTAATTTTGAATATTTTCTTATTTTTTAATATATTTTAATTTTTGTGTTATAATATATTTTATTTTTTATTATTTTATACTATTTTGAATTGGCAGATGACGGCGGAGGGAAGTAGTATCGTTCTTTTCAGAACGAGAACCCAATGCAAGTGGCAAGTGGTACGTTATTTTCACTTCTTGTATTAAGCAGTATGTATCTAATATTTACTAATATTTGTTTGTTTTCGGTGTTGGAAACATCAGAGCTTAATCCACTGCGGATAGTAAATAATTTCTCAGCATGTGGAGAAAGTGCAAGAATTCAAGCATATAAAATAGACGAAAGATATACTTTTATTTATGTTTTAATTATGTTTTTCACTTTTGGTTCTATACTAACATATATCTTCTATATGCATGATTTCGCTGATCCGACACGTTATCGGTCTCCTTCGTGGATCCCCATCTTCATTACGGGTAGATGTAGGCTGGCGTTAGAGATGAAAAGATGGATATGGATTAGATTCCCAATTACTAAATTAACAGGAAAATGTCTCCTTACTCCACGAAAGCACAAAGCATAAATCAAGTTTATGCATTTTATAACATTTCTATTACTTTTTTTCACAGAAAGTAGTTTTTTAATTAAAACGGCAAGGCTAAAAAGTAAAAAATTACATATTACGTCAAAATGTCAGTCAATATTTTTTGCATTTCAGTTTCATTTTTCCAACGTGCAGTGTGTTCAAATACACGATTTTTCAAATTTGTAGATATTCTAGCAGTTGTTGACGAGCTCAATTTAAAAATAATAATAAGTGATCTTAAAATGGATATGCTTTTTGAGGAAGTATGCTTAATAGGAAAAAATATACATATATTAAAGCTTGATGAGCTATCACACATCAACAAAAATACATGAAACTATTTAATTATCTTCCGGATGTATGCATATTATTAAAATAATTTCTTATTTATTCAGTATTCGTGCTAAATAGTGCATTTACGAAAACAGTTTTTTCTGTAATGAATGCAAAGTGGAGTGAAGAAAGAGGAAAATGCCTAACTAAGTCAATTAAAAGTGAATTAATTATAAATTTTAAGCAAAAATTAATGATAAATATACATACAAAAATAATTATTAATAAACTAATTTAATTAGGTTATACTTTAGTATCACCAAAATGAATTTATATTTATAAACAAAATATCTAGTAATACTCGAGAAGAGTATATTTGTGTTATTTTTTTAATAGTATTGTTAATTATATAATTTTTTAAAGATTGAGCATATAATACAATACTCATGAAATGAGCATTTTTTTATACTTTGATTTTTTTTGTGTATGTCCTCCCCTGGAATTTCTAAAAGGTGGCAAGCCTACTCACACCCATAAGACAATAGCAGAAATATTTTTTTAATGTTATATGTGAAGTTTGACTGTTTAAATTAGAATTTTTAAATTTCAAAAAGTTTAAAATATATTAAAAAGTTTGAAATACAAAATAATCAGTATGGATGTTAATATTGAAAAAAGTAAGTTAATATTATATTTTGTACATGTACAATATTTTATTATATATATTATATTTTACTAACTTTAAATTAGCTAACTGAAAAACGGGAACAGAAAAAAATTTAGTTGTTGATCAGATTCAAATTCAACCACCGAATTCAAAAGAAAAATTATGTAAGAGATCTCAAAAGAAATTCGTAAAAACTCAAAAATATTTTTAAATTTTTATATTTTTAACTTTACTTTTTAGTTTATACATATACACCTGTACGAAGTAAACAAAACAGAAAGAATTCAAAAATTTAGGTTAAAATTCCCAAATGTCAAAAATTTAACCATAAATTTACTATAAAAAGTTAAATTTTATCTCTTGCTCTTTCCTTACTGATGACTAGTATAGCGAGCTCGCTCTGTTTGACCGATATCGGGTACATGAAAGCCATACTTCATTGGGAAATTATTAGAATTTTGTTTTAGGTGAAAATTAACTAAGTCCAAAATATTAGTTTTGAGATATTTGACTTTTAATATTAAAATTCAAGTATAAAATTAGACTCCTTTTGATTTGAACTAATTATAATTTTAGATGGTAAAATAATCTAAGCTATTGATATTTCATTAATCAATAAGCCTATGTGATAAACATAGTGGGTTCTACACAAATTTTTTGAGACTAAGTGATATTTCATTGACAATGAAACGGACTTTGTTTTTATTTTTTTTTAATTTCATTCTTTCAGTATAAAAAATTGTAAAAAATTACAAGCAAAACTAAATTGTACTTAAAATCACAGCACAGAATTTAGAACTCATTTTCGTCGTAACTACTTTCAATAGCTGGTTCTGCATTTCGAACAGATTTTAATGAGCTGTTCACCTTATGGTTTCAAAATGTCTTTTAATTGCATTTTTGGTTTTATCTAAGCAGGAGGATGTTTTACTTAACGATTCTGACCTTTAATCTTACTAGTTATTGTACATATTTCTTTTATATCGCAATTAAATGGACAATGCGCACAAAGTGACGAGGAAAAATATTCGACATACTCTAATATTGTTACCTTCTTTAAGACATTAGCATTTAATCAACTTGCCACGAAATTTTGATTTTTTTTTCTTGGCCGATGTATAGATAAATTCAGTAAATTTCAGTATATATTTTTTTTTGTATTATACTTTCCAATAGCCAAGTAAAAAAAGACAGTGAAGGGAATCTTATAACCGACCCCCCAAAGTATTCTAGAGATATGGGCTAACATATATCTAGAGATATTGAGCTTTTATGTAGGCAGATACTAGTGGTAGTCAACACTACTGAAGTGATTACATCTCATCGTCCACTCAATGTCCAGAGCGAACCAGTTCCAACTCTGGAAGATGTTCAATATGCCATCAGCTCAACAGACTGAAGAACAACAACTCGCATGGTCAAGATTGCATTACCTCTTAACTCTTTAAATCAGCAGGTGATGATTTGATATAGTGCATTCATCAAGTTATTGTAAAAAATTTAACAGAAAAAGAATGCCAACTGAGTGAGATTTGATAGATTTGATTTCTAAAACTATCGTGGCGTCAGCATCTTGAATGTAGCATACAAAATCCTGTCATCCGTTAGTTGCTTGCGCATGAAACCCTATATTAAACACAACCCCGGTCGATACCAATTATTATATAGTTAAATAAAATAACTATTTCTTTTGGGATCCAGTACAAGACTGTCTTTTTATATTTCATAGAATAGAGTTAAACTTAATAACAATGATAATTATAATATGTATTCAATATTACAGGGTGATATATACATAACATTTTCCCCTTTTTTATTTGTAACTTAATAACGACAAATATGATGATTAACTTTAACTTATTATAAAATATATTTTAAAATTCATTTTTTTTTTTTTTTTTGTAATTTTTTAAAAAATTTCAATTTAATTCCTTATGTAATTAATTTAAACATTTTGAATGTACTTAATTTAAACATTTTCAATTTAATTCATTCAAAACAATTTCAATTAAAATTTTAATCATTTTTATCAATTGGTTTCAGTTTTAAATTGTTATACATAAGTTTATTATTAATTTTCTACTTTATTTTATAATTTATTTTTGTTACAGATACAATTCGTTATAATGTTCAAAATCTGCTATATCTTAATCGTTTTGGTGGAGTAGTTTTTCTGTTAGATCTTCTAGGATCTACAGGAGTACCTGAACTATTATTATTGCCAACTTGAATATTATCAGTATTAACTTTATCATAAGAACTAGAATATTCTCTTAAGTTATTATTTGATTTTAAATGAAAAGAATGAAATTTATCATGTAAACTAGATAATTTAAGTTGATTTTTATGTACAAATCTAATACGATTTTCAATATTAATTAAATATGTCAACGGACTAACTACTTCACAAATTATAGCTGGTTTCCAATGTATTACACCTTTAAAATGATTTATAAAGGACTTTTTCCCCTTTTTTAAAAAATGACTGTATTTTTATCAGTATTTTTAGATTTAGTTGTGAAGAATTTTTTATTTTCTTTAAACACTTTTTCTTTATAATTTATATTTGATTTATTATTTTTTTGTAAAAAATTCAAAACTGTGCGAGGTGTGTATAAAAAAATCAATTTGTTTGGAGCGACCTTAGTGCTTGTAGATGGCGTATTATTATAATTTATTAATATGTTATTCATTTTTTAAATATAATTTGTAGCATATGTTTTTTCTTCATATAGATATTTTTTCAAAATATTTTTTATGGACACCACGTTCCGCTAATCCATTACTTTGTGGATGGTACGGAGGTGATTTTAATAATTCAATACTATTTTCTAACGCAAATTTTTTTAATTCGGAGGAATTGAACGGAGGACCATTATCTGAGACCAATTTTGTTGGTAGACCAAAAATTCTAAAAAAGGATAATAAAGATTCTATTACTACGAAAGCATGTGTCCGGTTTAATAATTTTACTTCAATAAATTTACTAAAGGAATCTACAATAATAAGAAAGTTTTGTCCCGAAAAATAAAAGAAATCAATATGAACCCTTTGCATTGGAAATACACTTTTTTCCCAATTTGTTTTCACTATTTTCTTTGGTACTCTTTGAATAACCTGACAGACTTCACATTTTTTAACAAATTCAACAATACCTTTATCAAACCCAGGCCACCATACAATACTTCTACCTAGCATTTTCATTCGGACAATTCCTAAATGGTCTTTGTGTAACGTATCAAGGATATTATTTTTAAGCGAATCTGGAATTACTATTCTATCTCTATAATATAAATTTTTATTTTCAGTGCTTAAACTATCTTTTATTTTGTAATAATACTTAAAATGTGACACGAAAGATTTTGGCCAACCTAGTTTTGTAAATTTGTATACTGTATATAAATTTTTGTCCTTTTTTAATTCATTGCGAATAGTTTCTTTATTTACAATTAATTCTGTTACCTCTGACAACGATTGAATATTTTCTAAATCTGTTCCGTTGGGTAAAGATAATCTTGATAATGCATCTGGTAAAGCCATCTGCTTGGCCGGACGATATTGAAATTCATAATCATAATTCGATAATATGACTGCCCATCTTTGTAATCTTGACGCAGTTATGTTTGAAATACCTTTTTTAGGATTAAATATCTCTTTTAAGGCTTGATTGTCACTACAAATAATAAATTTATGACCATATATATATTTATGGAATTTTTTAACCCCAAATATTACAGCTAGTGCTTCCCTATGGACCTGAGAATAATACACAGGCTTTTCTTTACCATCAACGATATGAAGCAATGCTGCACCCACCCCTGTGGGACTAGCATCACATAATAATATAATCGGTTTTTGAGGGTCATAGATTTCTAACAGATTATGTTGTACTACTAACTTTTTAGCTTTTTCAAAAGCTTCTTGTGCACTGTTTGACCATTTATATTGTTTATTTTTTTCTAATAAATCATATAGGTGTCGAAGTTCCATTGACAGGTTTGGTATAAATTCACTATAATAATTTAAAAGACCTTAGAACGATTGAAGTTGTGTGACAATTGTTGGCGCAGGAGCTTCTACAATAGTTTCTACTTTTATAGGGTCAGGACGAATCCCTTTTTTCGAAATTATATGACCTAAATATTTAATTGAATTTTCAAAAAAAAACACTTTTTTCGAAATTAATTTTTACATTGTTACCGTTCAATCTTTTTAATACTTCTATTAATTTATTTTTACATGATTCTACATCTTTATCCCTCACCATAATATCATCTAAATAACATGGTGTTTTTTCTATACCTAACAAAATTTGATCCATTACGGATTGAAACATAGACGGGGCACTCTTAATTCCAAATGGAAGACGATTGTAACGATATAAACCTTTATGAGTGTTTATTGTGCAATATTCTTCAGAATTGTCTGATAATTCTAATTGTTGGTAAGCGCCTGTTAAATCAATTTTGCAAAAAACAGTACACCCAGCCAGTTGAGCAAAAATGTCATCCATTCGTGGTAATGGATAGTGTTCTGTTTTTATAAAAGGATTTTCTAATTTTTGAACCAGGTTTAGATGCAATTGCAATTGGTGAAGCATATCTACTATATTTGATAGGTTCTATTATTTTTTTCTCACATAATCGGTTTAATTCTACAAGACTTTTAATTTTATATGGAACCGGATAAGCATTATGAAAAATTGGTTCAGCCCTGGTTTCCATTACAATTTCCGCTTTAAAATTTTTAATACAATTATTTGATTTAGAATCTATTACGTTCGGAAATTGTTTTTTTATAATATTTAAAATATTGACTTTTTCGTCATTTAAATTAATTATTGAATTTACATCAATATTACCATTTAAAAAGTTTCTCCAACTTGGAAATAACTTATCTAACCAAGGTCGACCCAATAGTGGTTTAAATTTCTTTTCTGATTTTATTATTATCAAATCTAATATAAAAAATTTATTATTTGAATTTAAACTCACCGACACTTCGATTTTTCCTACACAATCTAATTTATTACCATTAATTGCTAAAAAAGAATTATCAATTTTAATTATTTTTATATTTTTAAAAAACAAATTATACAAATCTTGACTTATTAGTGAAACACACGCTTCTGAATCAACTTCCATGGATATACACTGTTCTTCTATTTTTATATCCACTATAGCTGGTGCACTACTAATGTTATTGATTGCTGAACTGCAAACACATTTGCTTGATGAGTGACGGACTTATTCATTATTTTGATTTCTGTTCATTATTATTGACTTTGACTCCCTTATTTTGATTGACTGACAAGTTGCTTACTGGCCAACTTTTTACTGGATACTCGTACTTTTGATATTTGTTCTCAATTATACTTTGATTTTTATTGACTGACTTTTCACTGACAATTGTTTGATTTTGAATAATTTGACTATTAGACAATTTACATTGGCCATTACAAATTTTTGATTCACTATCGAATATGGCTCCTATTGAACTTTCATCACTGTCAGATATTGCATCTGATAATTGTTTTATATTTTTTTTCGAGTTTTTATTTTGTTGGTCACGAATATTTGATCTTGATGAAGTTGGTTTGTTTCTACATACTTTTGACGTATGTCCAGTTTTATTACAAATAAAACATTGCCACGAGACAGCAGGACACGTTTTAACATCATGATTTCTACCACAGCGGTAACAACTATTGTTATTATTTTTATTTGTGTTCATCTGATTAAAACTTTGCCATGATTTATTTGGTTTTCTAAAATTCGTTTTACGAGTATTATAAATAGCATGAGCACCATTATATGAATCCATTATGTGATTTTCATTTTCTGCAAGTTCCCAGTTAATTGCAATTTCACAGGCTGATTTCCAATCTAAAGTTTTTTCTTTTAGTAATTTTGATCGTAAATTTTGATCTTTTATACCACATACAAATTTATCACGTAAGGCTCGATCTAAAAATTTATCAAAATTACATTTTTCAGCTAATGATTTCAACTTTAAAATGAATTCCTTAATGGTAGAATCACCTTGTTCTGCTATATAAAATTTATAAGATTCCGCTATTTCATTTATTGTTGGTTCAAAATATTCTTTTAATATTTTTACTAATTCTGAATATTTTTTTATTAAAGGATCATCTGGTGAAACTAATTTTCTTAAAATTGAAAAAGTATCTGGACCAATTTGTGTTATTAAATATGAAGTTTAATCATCGTCAGCAATTTTGTTATTTTTAAGCCAACAATTCATACGCATTTCATATTCAGTAAAATCACTTCCAATTAAAAATGGTTCTATATTACCAATCATTGTAATAAATTTTTCTATTATAATTGGTTCACTTTTACTTTCACTTAAATTTTTTGTGTCAATTTTTTCAATTTTTTCTTCTCCATATACTTTTTCCAAAAAAAAATTTTTTTTTTTCTTACAATAGACTAGACTTTTTCAATAGCTTTTTTTCTATAGATTTTTCTTTTATCCTCGTCGCCAATTATTATATAGTTAAATAAAACAACTATTTCGTTTGAGATCCAGTACAAGACTGTCTTTTTATATTTCATAGAATAGAGTTAAACTTAATAACAATGATAATTATAATATTCAATATTACAGGGTGATATATACATAACACCAATGTGGTATCAGAACTGGTAAATCCACAACAGACCAGCTCTTCAAGCTTCGTCAAATTCTGGAAAAGGGAATTTAATGTAAGTACACACCTTTGATTTCAAGGCTGCGTACAACTCGGATGGGAGATACAAGCTCCTACATACTATGGTAAGATTGGATTTCCTGCAAAACTCAGCAGGATCACGCTAGCATGTACGTGGTGCGCAGTACGGTGTGATAACAACACCTCCAAAATATTTGAAACAAACCGAGGCTTCAGGCAAGGTGTAGGTGACGCATTATAATGTGACCTACTCAACATCGTACTTGAAAAGATAGTTTTCTTGAAAAAGATAGATTGTGCCGCAGCGCATTTGATTGCGGCAAAATCTGCAACAAATCAACCCCGATCATTGCTTCACTTCCGAAGGCTTTACTGACAGAAACGTCAGTGAAGCCTTCGAAGCTGTGGAACAATGTGTAAGCACATTGGGTCTGCAAATAAACGTGGGCAAGACGTTTCGGCCCATGCTAACTAATGCTGTAGTGCCGAGTAAGTAAGTAGAAGAAGTAAGATTTACTTAACTTTATTAGTACCCTTGCAAGCTTGACGTTTAATTAATTTTATATAAACATAACCTCAAAAATGAACAAAATATCATCATTTTCAACAATATCATTTCAGAAAGTTTTAATGCATTCCAGTCGGTGTCAAATTAGCAAAATCGTATTCGTGTTATATTATGTAAAAAAAATATAAGCAAAGATTAGTTTTTATACCCTTTTAATTTCTAGATTAAATTAGTCGTTCTTCGAAACATTTTAATAATTTTTAAAAAATTTGCATCATTTTCCAAATAGAATTAATTTTTTTTTATCAAATAGAATTGAATATATTTTTCAAACTAAATTAAACATTTTTAAAATTGAAAAACTTTTTAGTTTTTTTTTCCATAATTTTTTTCATAAAATAATAAATTAATGTAATTTATAATTATCAATATATTTTGAAATTAATGTTCTTTAATAATGATCATTTATTTAGAATTAAAAATGTGTTTATAAATATAATATTTTTTAATAGGTTTTGTTCTTAATTTTAAACAAAAGCTATTGAAATTTATATTTCCCCATCTGTTTGAAATATGTACATTCGAAATTTTACGTTTTAACTTTCTGTAAATGCATATAGAAATTTAGTAATTTAGTATAGACATAGAGAATATTTGTGGTAATTTGCTATTATTTTTAATTTCTATAGCTGGTATCTTCTGATGCTTAATTTAAATTAAAAATATTAATTTACTTTGATAATTTTATGGGATTTAATTTTAAAAATGATTAAGGGGGAACATACGAAATTTCTGGTGTTTTGCTCTTCTTTTCGTCACTTTGTTTCATTAAAACTAATTAATTTTATATAATTTTTTTTTAAATTATAAACTTTAATGTCTTGTGGTGCGCATAACTTTGAGATTTTGTAAATATTTTTAAATTTAAGGACTTAATTTTTAATTTTAAAAATACTATTTTTGCATTTTTGTATGTTATAAATGACATCATAACTATGTAACGACGAAATCTTTAAACACATGTTTTTTTAAATTGTTCGTTAAATATTGGAGCTCGCACTAACGTTGCTATTTTTTTAATGTTTAGCTAAATTTTCTTAAATTTTAACAATTAGTGTAAAAAACACTTTTTTTATTGAATTTTAAATAGTTTATAAAGGGTGTTGAAAATTGAGGTATCATTTTAATTTTAATAAAAAAAGACCTTTTTTTAAATATTAAATATATTTTTATTTTAATTTATTACAAATAGGTTCCGGTTAATAATGAAAAATTATGTAGGCCAAGTGGCACCCCCCTACTGGCTCGGCAGGCAATCTTTTACCAAAATTCACAAGAAGAAAATGAGAATTTTTTTAACAAAATAATCTTCACCGACGAAGCTCATTTGCACCTCAATGGCAACGTCAATTAACAAAATTGCCGCATTTGGGGTGAAGAGAATCCAAGGGTTATCTTAGAGCAACCATTACATCCACAAAAAGTTACGGTCATCGGACCATATTTTTTTGAAAACGCAAATGGAAATGCGATTACGGTCAATGGAAATCGCTACAGGGAGATGATCCGAAGCTTGTTGTGGCGGGAAATTGATGATTTGGACGTAGAGAATATGTGGTTTCAACAGGACGGTGCCACTTGCCACACAGCAAGAGAAACAATGGATCTTTTGAAGGAAAAGTTCGAAGATCACATTATTTCTCGTAGAGGAGGATTTGGCCACCAAGATCGTGCGATTTGACACCGTTGGATTTTTTTGTGGGGTTTTCTGAAATCAAAAGTGTACAGCAATAATCCCACAACAATTCAAGAGCTTAAAAACAACATTATCGAGCAGATTTCAACCATTGGCAACAGTTTTTTCAACAACGTGATTCAGAATTTTGGTAAAAGATTGGGAGCCTGCCGACCCAGTAGGGGGGCCACTTGGCCGACATAATTTTTCATTATTAACCGAAACCTATTTGTAATAAATTAAAATAAAAATATATTGAATATTTAAAAAAAAAAGTTTTTTTATTAAAATTAAAATGATACCTCAATTTTGAAGACCCTTTATTATATAATATTTAATTGGCATACTTCTAGGCGTAAGAAATTAAGCTTTATTAAGAGAGAGCTTTCCATAATGAGCTTTGCGACAACTAATCTAATGTAAATGTTACTATGTTTTACGGTTTTACATGACTCACATAAATAAGTACAAGAGTAATATTATTTTTAACTTTGTTTTTGAAAAAACTATATTTGTTTGGAAAAATATATTTTGTGATAATTTATTTGTTGTGAAAAAAATTATTTATGACAATAAAATTTTAGTTTTGTGTGAATATTTGTTAAAAACATTATTACTAAAAATGCGTGTAGTAAAAAGTAAATCGTGTAATTTTCGTGCTAAAAACGAACAACAAAAATTATGAAAACGTAAGTAAATATTTTATTAATTTGCTTATCCTATACTCTTACTTAAAAAAAATCAAATTATTATATTGTATATTTTTATTTTCAAAATACCGTACAAAATAAAATCTAATATATTGTACTAATTACTTCGTAGAATACAAAAAAGAATAATAAGACAAGTTGCCCCATAGTTTGTAATGAAAATATTTTAGAAGAAGAAATTATAGAAAATGAAACCTATAATAATTATATAAATTTTTTAGGTATGTTTCTGTTTAGTATATAAATCAAATTTTTGTACCGTGATTCGTGATATAAACTGTCTATTGTGTCGTTTCTGAACTTTAATCCAATAAAATTTTATATAACATCATTTTATTGACAACGAGCTATCTGTAAGGAATTAAAAAATTAGTTTTATTTAAAAGTTCATAATTGGAAATTTATTTGTCATAAAGTTAAGCCTTTTTATTTTATATTTTATCAGTGCGTTACTTAAAATTCTGCTGAAATTACTTAATTATGGACTCTTTAATAAAATTATGTTATAATAAATTTTAATGGTCAAACATCATATTCATAACAATACAAATTTAATTCCGAACTTTTTAAATTAACAGATGATGTTGAAAATCATTCACCATTCCTTAATGAAGAAACAAAGTTTTCTGGCAATGCTATTGTTCAGGGCCGGCGCTTCCTTGGAACAGTATGAACAGCTTGACGGGGCGCTGAAATTGGGGGGCGCAAAATCATTAAAAATAAATTTAAAAAAATAAAATATTTTTTTTTTTTCAAAATATTTTATTTACCGAAATTGTGAACAAATATTTTTTCACTGTGTAAAAATATATTTTAAAAAGGCAAAATATAAATTTTTTGTCGTTGCACAGTAATTGAACACTGTGCATAATCAATATGGAAAAGAAAAATATCGATAAAACCCCCTTCCGTTTCTTATATGAAAAAAAAACCCCTCAAGCACAGTATATTTTTACTGTTCATAAAGAATTCTTCAACCGATGATATGAAAATATAAATTTGTCTTTATACTCTTTCTTCATACAAATTTCTCACAAAAAAAATAACTTAATATAATAAAGTTTCTCTTAAAAAAGAGAAATATAAAAATTGTTGTCGGTGCACAGTATTTGAACACTGTGCATAGTCAATATGGAAAAGAAAAATATCGATAAAACCCCCTTCCGTTTCTTATATGAAAAAAAAACCACTCAAGCACAGTATATTTTTACTGTTCATAAAGAATTCTTCAACCGATGATATGAAAATTGAAAATATAAATTTGTCTTTATACTCTTTCTTCATACAAATTTCCCTTCCGTTTCTTCTATAAAAAAAAATGTATGTATTTAATTAGGCTTATTTAAGTGTAAAATTTATACATAGATATATTAAAAATTAGATATACATATTAAAAATTATTTAATTTTTTTTTATTATTTAATATTTCAGTTCGAAGATATATTTTCAGTATAATTAATTACCAAAAACATAATATTTATGTATTTTAATGATTAACAGACTTATTAATTTTTACGAGGAGTAACTAATAAGTATGATGGAATACAAATACAAAATTTTTCTTTATAATTAGTGTAAATGTAAATTAAAAAGTCTAAATTCTCGTCGCTTACTTTCTTGTGTACACCATCTTGGCCTGTACCTTTTTTCACAATCTTATGATTTACAAAGTATTAGCTTCACAAACTTAAATTTTTAGAGAGTTTTATCGTTTTATCGTGGTATACCTCGTTAAAAAAATGCATTGCAAATCCTACCTCTTGGGTGATGTGGAATGGAAACGGATTGCATTCGAAAAAGCCCTATAGAATCATTAGATTTTATAGTTGAAAAGAAATTAGAGCCGATATTACCAAATGTAGTTGTAGCTCTTAGAATTTTATTGACAATACCAGTCACAGTAGCTTCCGGGGAACGTAGCTTTTCTAAATTAAAAATTATTTACGTAGTATAATAGGACAAGAAAGACTAGTAGATTTAGCTTATAGAATATGTATAGAAAGTCAATTTCTGAACAACTTGGATTATAGTGACTTATAGACGATTTTGCGAAATTAAAAGCTCGTAAAATTAATTTTAATTAAATATTTAATGAATTTTACAATTTAAAGTAGCACGCTTGAATTTTAGTGTTTTTTATTTATATTTTATTAATTTTTTGTTATTGAAATTTAATTTTTTGTTATTGAAATTCGTACGCTGGATTAGTACGATAGAAATATTTATTTATTTATTTTTTAAATATTTATTTTTGAGAACTATGCCTACGTGGGATACCACCTTAAAAAAAACGCATTGCAAATGTGGGAACGGATTACTTACGACAAAATACTGTTTTTTTTTTTGGGCGCTATTTTAGAAAACTGCACCAGGCGCCAAAATCGTTAGCGCCGGCGCTGCTATTGTTGATATGGTTTTTTTTTTTGGACCAAATAATATCAATTTGTAACCACAATTCATTGTTTAAGTGCTCTATTTCTGACATTGCATTGGAAACAGAAATAAAACATGGTTTTTTCGTAAAATACCAACTTTTATGTAAAATGTGTGGTGTAAAATTATTTTTAAAAACTAGTCCAGATGATGATATTAAAAATGACGTGATTTTTAATGCTGTTTTGGGAACAGTTATAAGTGGAAATGGATACTCCCAATTAAAACAAATTTCATCATGTTTAAATATTTCATGCATTCGTGAACTATAGAAATTTACATTATAAAGTAGAAATATTCATATTAAAGACCTCTGAGGAAACCAAGCATGATGTTGTTAAAGCAGAAATAAAAGAAGCAACAGAACGTGGTGATATAGACCAAGATGGTACACCGTTGCTAACAGTTTTTGTTGATGGATGTTGGGCTTAGCGATCATATAGGACAAACTATAATTCCAAATCTGGTACAGCTGCAATTATTGGATTTTATTCAAAAAGAGTTTCGTAGGCGGGTGTTGCCAATAAGTATTGCAAAATTCGTGCTGTGAATTCAAAAAATCAGAAGGAAGTGCCAGTTCACAAATGCAATATAAATTATAGGAGAACATCGACAGGTATGGAATCATATTTGCTAACTAAAGGATTCAAAGAGAGTGAAAAGCTATATAATGTACGATACCACAAATTTATCGGCGATGGAGACAGTAATGTTTATAAGAAAATAGTTGAGGCAAATCCTTATAAAACAGTGACTGTAAAGAAAATAGAATGTAAAAATCATCTTCATAGAAACTTCAGAGCTAAATTAATGATTTTACCTACAAAAGCAGATTCAGGATCACCAATTGAATTGAATCGCGAAAAAAATTGAAAGCTGAGTTGGGCAGAATTGAAAAGGCAGTAAAATGTTCGGTTAAATTTATAAAAATTGAAGATATATCATTTAACCAAAAATGTGAGTTGCTTCGGAAGGATATACGAAATATACCTAATCACGTATTCAAAAATCACAAAAATTGTGCATTATATTTTTGTGATAAGCAAATGGAAATTCCTAAAAATGTTATCCACACCACATATACTTTCGTTTATACTAAATTAGAAATGTTCTACAATATTTTGAAAATAATAATAATATTAACTGATAGATACAATTAAGAAATAGTATAACAATATTGTGTTTTAAAACTTCTTAATTTAATATATTTACGATGTTTTGATAACTATTCATTCTATAGGTAAACGCGTCAATTATACTATATGTAGTTCATATGGTGCTCGAGTAAATGCTGCTGTGATTCAACACAATACGGGGGAAATTGTTTCAAAAATATGCTTATCTAATTTATCGAAACCAGCTAACAATCAAGTCATACAATTGGAAACCTCACGTAAACGAAATCGTGAGTATAAAAAAAATATTGCGAAAAAAAGAAAACGAAGCTATGAAAAAAAAAATTCAAGTTATGGCCCCGACATTGTTGAAGAACCACCAATATCCACAGAAAAACTTAAAATTGAAGTTAAAAACATTAAAAATAAATTATATCAAAATTGGACTATACGGAAGGATATTGAAAGTCAGACGAAATTCAAAGACGATTCCCTTTATTGGCTAAGTATGAAACTAAAGTTTAAATACCCCATAATTTTTTTTCACAATTATTTTAATTTCAATAAATATTTCAAAATAGGTTTACGAAGAAACATGCTTACAGCTTCGAATTTTGGACGTATTTGCCGACTAACTTCAAGAGGAAAAACGTCAAATGTAGTGAAGGATATTTTGTATTCAAAGTTGTCAAATCTACCAGCAATAACACATGCGCATTGAAAATGTATCTGTACCTATGACTCAATTGAAGATAAAAGATAAAAATAAAAAAAATGTGGACTTTTTATTTCCAATGAAATGATTTTGGTGCTACACCTGATGGCCTGATAAATGATGACGGAATTGTAGAAATCAAATGTCCTTTCTCAGCTTATAATATAGATCCAGATGAAGCTATTTGTAAGCTTAAAAGTATAATTTTTTTCAAAGTAGACAAAAATACTAAAGAAGTAATTAGTTTGAAAAACAATTCAAAATATTACTACCAAGTATAAGGCCTATTAAACATCACTGGTAGAAACTATTGTATTTTTGCCATGTGGACTGGTAAAAACTATCGACTAAAATATATTAAAGTATAGATAGGGATTATGTATTTTGGGAACAATGCAAACTTAAATTAAAATCATTTTTTTATGATTGCTATATATTGGAGTTAGCAGATCCACAATATCCTAAAAACATGAAGATTTAACATCGTGAAATCACGATGAAAATTTCATTTCATTTAACTAGCGTACTAAGCTTAAAAAAAATTAAAGTGGGTAAAATAGTGGAAAAACTATGAGTAAAAAAAATTTGAATGAAGCTAATAATTTAATTAGTGAATAATATAAAACAATTATTAAACAGAGTTATTCAATAGAAAAATTAAATAATGTACACAAGTTTAAAAATTTAAATCAAACCATCAATTATTAGTAAACATTAATAACACCAGAAAACCAATTCGGCTTTAGAGGAAAACATTCAGCAATTCATGCTTTACATACATAAATTAACATTAGGCGTTGGGCAATAAATAAAAAAGAATGCGTGGGAGCATTTCTTATTGACTTAAAACACAGAGCAATAATATAACAGGGGAACAAACCTGAACAAATAAAAGGTCGATTTTTTCCCCCATATAAAATGCAAATTTCTAATAGCTCCATTCTAATACATTCAAATGTGATATATTTACACATTACACGCAACCGCAAAGAGTGATACGAGAGAAATTGAAATTATTTTATGAGAGAGTTTTTTGTTTTATGTTATTCTTTTTCTTTCTAATGTTTATTTTTTTATTGTTTAAATACAAATTTTTTTTTCGACAAATAATAACTTCCTATACAACTGAGATGATTTTGATATAACTTTTCCCAATTATAACACTTTTCTTTTAATTTTTAGCTCACTTTTCACTACAATATTAGTATATAAATTATAAATAATTAAATTACAATTAAAATTTTGTTATATATGATATGAGGGCCTCAAAACTATAGTGGACCAACCCACAAAAAAATTTTTTTTTTGTTTTTTTCGTTAAATCTGTTATAAATAATCTCTAGAATTTAATAAAAATAGTTTCCAGTCCCAGAAAACTTATTTAATTTTTTTTTTTATATTGTTTTGGTTCGGAAAACAATATTCGTATGTAAATAAAATATATTCGTATGTAATTATATATATTCGTATATAATTAAATAATCTATTAGCTATAGTGGACCAACCCACAAAAAACTCTCTTAAATAGAAGCTGGTGCCAAATAATATACAGCTCATTAAAGTACTAGAAAAAGTAAGTATAATGAGCAAAAGTAAATATAATATAAATTTTACAAGCATTTAAAATATTCTTATTTTTTAATTTGCATTTACTTCGAAAAGTTTTTCATGTGGTTTGGTCCACTATGGTTCTGAGGCCCTCATATGCCCAAGCAAAACAACAAAATGAACACCATAAAGAAAACGAAAAATAAAATTAAAAAAATAAAGAAAAATCTAATAATGAGAAAAATCTGTCTCTCATTTTTTACATTCTTGCACTGCAGCTAGTGCAAACAAAAGAAATACAATGAAAGGTGGAGCCATTAGAAATATAAATTTATTTAAAATGCAAAAGAAGAAATAGTCATTTTTTATATCAGTTTGGAGGTCTGTTATATTTATCGTCTGTGCGTAAAAGAAGTTTTTAATTATATTAGGCTGAAAGGGTTAATTTACAAATTATTAAAAAAAAATCAAATCACTTAGTTAAAATGGTAGAAGAAATGATGCAATTCCAAATTATAAAATTCCAAAATTTGAAATTCCATATAAAAAGTTTTCATATATAAAATTCCAAAATATTATGGAATGAATTCCGTAACTCCAGCAAGCATTAAAATTTAGCTTTTTTTTTTAAAAAAAAACTATTCAGCAACCACGCTTTAAGTTAAAAGCTTGCATTTAAATAAAAAAAGAAGTGACTTTCCTGTTTAGGATTTGAACATAAATTAAAAAAGCACTATAGTTCAATATTTTCAATTTTAATATTTATTTTACAAAATATAAAACAAGAATATATGTATATTTAATTTTTTTTACTTGAACTACAAATTTTAATATAATTTAAGGTTTGTTTTTAAGTTTAAGATCAACTTCGAAGTTATTATTAATTTATTAATAAGTGTTTTTAGTTTAAGATCAACTGCGAAGTTATTATTAATTTATTATTTAGTGTTTTTAATTTAAGATCAACTGCAAAGTTAATTTTTTATATATTTTTTTTAAAATTAAATAAATGTTTATATTGAAACTATTCTAATTAATTGAAATTTAAGTGTACTATAATATTTTCACGGCACTACTTAGCAACTACTTCTCGATTTCAACTTTATTTTAATATTTTCGCGACTGTTCGATTTGGCTCTTTTATTACAAGTGAATTAATTATTTGATAATATACTACAACGATCATGCCATTTCGATCACAATATAAAATATAGTACAATAGATCCATATTATGGCATGATGAATGATCTGTGTTGATTGGTTCATTTTATAATATTTTAGAGAATAGAGAGATTAGTTTTATTAAAAACAAAGTTTCAACCGAGAAATAGTTACTATGTGCCGTGGATAAAATAATGGAAATCATTCCAAAACATCCTGGCACCCGCTGAAAGACCTAGTTCTTTCAGGGCAAGGTAGTGGTACTAATTTTGTGATGGGTCGAGTATATACACCGCTTGAAGTTTTCACCGTTGCTACTCGAAGATGTCCATCAGGACCTGGATGACACTGCTCTATGCGACCAATAATCCATTTCGACGGAGGAAATCTAGGCTCCTTTACTAATACTAGATCATCATCAGGTTTTAGGTCAGTTTCGGTATGATGCCACTTAGGACGTTGTTGAAGCGATGTCAAATACTCCTTATGCCAACGATTCCAGAATAATTGGCTAAGACTAGTCAACAGTTCCCAATTCTTCAGCGTTAAGATTTTTATGTTGGAAATATCAGGTTCTGGTACAGCTGTGTAAGGTTGGCCGATGAGGAAGTGAGCTGGAGTGAGTGCATCGATCTCTGCATCAGAGCTGGGGCATAGTGGCCGTGAGTTGAGTAATGCTTCAACGCATGTTAGCAACGTATACATTTCTTCATACGTTAGGATATGATTGCCAATTACTCTTCGAAGGTGTAGCTTTACCGAACGCACTCCAGCTGCCCAAAGTCCTCCATGATGTGGAGAATGAGGTGGAATGTTTTTCCAAGATATTCCATCTTGGGTAAGATGATCAGCAACCAGAGTTTGATGTTGTTCAGATAAAACTTGCTGATACATCTCGTTCAACTGTCTTCCAGCACCAATAAAATTACTTCCGTTGTCACTGATTATTTCGATTGGCTTTCCTCTACGGGCAACGAACCGATGTAACGCTGCAAGAAATGCAGCTGTTGACAAATCTCCAACTAACTCTAAGTGCAATGCTTTGGTGACAAAGCATACGAATAAAGCTATGTAACCTTTTGTAAATTTAGGGTTTCTCCCTCTAGACAAACGCAATGAAATTGGACCTGCATAATCACAGCCGGTTCTTGAGAACGGTATTGAATAGGTTATTCTATTTTTAGGTAGTTCAGCCATTAATTGTTGATTTGCTGACTTACGCTGTTTAAAGCATACTACACAATCATGCACGATTTTGCGGATCAAAGTTCTGCATCCAAGAACCCAGTATTTTTGTCGCAACAGAAAAAACATGTGCAAGTGTTGGTTATGACATTGATGTGCTATTAGAAATGTTAGACAGTTTGCTTTTGGAATGATAGGATGTCTAGCAGCATATGATAATGTGGATTGATCGATTCGTCCACCAACCCGCTATACACCCGATGAATCCAAAAAGGGTGAAAGAGACAGATTTCGGCAGAAGATTTGATGATTTCGGCAGCTGTTTATGTTGAGCTAGAATATTAATATCTGATGCGAATGAATTACCTTGAATATGTTTGATGATGTAAATTTTCGCTGCATCTACCGAAATGACGATTAGTGTGCTAGTAACGCAGATTAGTAATGAAGCGGTAGACATATGCCATACTTCGAATTATTTGTCCCGATGATGATTTACGTTCCAGCAATTTTGGCAAAAAATGTGAATCGTTGGTGGCTAAAATATGGAAATGTTCAGGTGCTCTTTCTTCTAATTCGGATGATGATATGCTGAGTTCTGTGGTACGATTGAATTGCCAAGATTCAGGTGACTGACGTAACCAAGTCGGACCATGCCACCATAAATCAAAATCTATCAGTGTTGATGGTAATAAACCACGACTCGCACAATCAGCTGCATTACTAGCTGATTTAACATGATTCCATCGGTTACGCGGCAACGCTGTTAGAATTTGTGATGTTCGGTTACCTATGACTGTAGACCAACGTCTAGGAGGCGATGAAAGCCAATGTAATACGATCTGGGAATCAGTCCATGCATAAACGTCCATTGTTTCGAGCTCTAATGAAAGTTTAATTTTTGAGATTAGATTACACAACAAAACCGCACCGCAGAGTTCTAATCGAGGGATTGAAATTTGTTTTAAAGGTGCAACTTTTGTTTTAGATGCAATTAATTCAACATGAATTTGACCTTTGACCATGAAGTGAAGAACGGCAACAAACTACAGCGGAGAAAGCCTTTTCAGATGCATCACGGAGAAGGCCTTTTCAGATGCTGGGTACCAACGAAGACCTAGTACCTTAATGGCAGTATCATCATTAAAATCTAGTGGAGAAAGCTCACGTTGATCTTCCGGAATTGACACCAAAACGGGCCAGCAGTTAGTGCTCCATTTTCGAAGTGGAAGACCAGCAGTTTGTAGGACTGCAGATAACTGCGCTTTTAGTTCCATTAATTTGTCAACAGTGTCAGCACCAGTCATCACATCGTCTACATAAAAATCATTAAGCTAAATTTTTGCGATTTGAGGAAAATTATTCATATTATCTAGTGCGAGTTGACGAAGAACTCGTACGGATAGATACGGAGCACAAGACGTACCATACGTTACAGTGTTTACCTGAAAATGTTGTAATGGTTGAGATGAGGATGAACGCCACACAATACGTTGAAAGGTTCGATGTTCTTCAGACACCCAAATCTGGCGAAACATTTTCTCAATATAACCCGTGAGCGCATATTGATGGCGTCGAAAGCGTATACACATTGAAAACAGTTCCCTTTGTATGGGTGGCCCAACTAATAGATTTTCGTTTAGTGACGATTTAATACCATGTTTTGACGACCCATCGAAAACGACACGTAATTTTGTCGTGGTACTATCAGCTTTAAAAACCGCATGATGTGGCAGATAGTAGCATTCGCTGGTCGATGCTTGTGGTGATTGCAATTCTGACATATGACCCATTGACAAATATTCAGACATAAATTGCTCATAGGTTCGATGAAGCTGTGGGTTAGTTTTAAAGCGTCGCTCCATTGCTTCTTGGCGACGAACAGCAGCACCAAGCGAGTTACCGAAATCAATCATTTTGTCGGTTTTAAAAGGTAGTTCTACAACGTATTTTCCATCAGATGCGCGTGCGTGAGTTGACGCGAAGTGATCTTCCGTTCGTTGTTCATCAGGCGTCAATTGTGATGTGGATTGAATTTCTTCAATTTCCCAAAAACGTTGGAGAGCCTGATCAATATCCAGCTGTGTATGTAATGATAATACGGTATGAGATAATGAATTTTCATTATTTGAGTAAGAAACCAGGTTGGAGATATCACCACCAATAACCCAACCGAAAATAGTTAGAAACGCATCTGGGCTACCATTTACTCCAGGAATAGGCTGGGTTTGTAAAATTTTAAAGAATTGGTCAGCACCAGCTAGTATATCAATAGGACTAGATATATTAAAATTTGGATCAACTAGATTTAATGACCGATGATTTTGTAATTTATCTATATTAAATGTGCACGTAGGTAGTGCTGTTGTAATTGATTTAAGAACATATGCACTTAATTGGATAGATTGTTCATTAATGCGAGAATGAAGTGTAATCGATGTTACACCAGCTTCAGTTGATGCTAATCCGCTAACTGGGATTCGAGCATGCTTACGCGTAAGGCCTAGACGTTTCACACAGGCTTCTGAAATGAAGAACACTTGTGAACCACTATCTAGCAATATTTTACACACTTGCGGTGTCGAAACGCATCGATTATATGTGCTAGTGCAGTTGGTAATACTGTAACGGAGCGTTGTGTAGTTGTTTGGGTGGTGTGATGATTGACTACATGATTATGAGACGGGACCGACCGTGGGCTCATGTCTACTACTGAATTTAGCGAATTTGTCGAATTAGGCAACAACTTATATTGTCGACGACGTTCATTTCGAATGACTGAATTACCGACATTATCTTTTCCATTGTGAGAATATTGATTTGATGAATTGAATGAGATTGGATGAATAAGTCTATGATGCCGTTTTTGACATCGACAACAGTTAAATGTTGACTTGCATGTAGATTCTTTATGTCCAGGTCGAAGACAATTTAGACATAATGACTGAGAATGAACGAAAGAGCGACGATCATTGAAGTTAAGATTAATAAATTGTGAACAGGTGCTAAGTGAATGATTCGATTTACATTTTGGACATACGGAATTCGAAAAATGAAAATTCTTGATTGGATTAGATTGTGAACGAGTATTGACTTTAGGTTTAGACAATTTGTGATGTGTTTCCAATGACGAGCAACGATGTTCGAGAAATGATATAAATGCCTCAATGCTCGGAAATTCCTTGTCTTTTGAATCAGTCCATGAGAGAAATGATTCAGACCACAATTGCTGCGTATTCTCGTCCAGCTTATTAAGCAGAATATGAATAAGCCATAGATCGCGATTTTCAGCTTTACTTCCTAAGGCACGTAATCCTCGTAAAATTTCATCAACGCTGTCGGCAAATGGTCGTAAATTATTTGCAGTCGGTTGTGATATAGATGGCAATTGTAATAATTTGGAAACAAAAGAGTGAGCTATACGTCCAAATTTAGTATAACGGCTTATAAGTTTCGCCTAAGCTTCCATATAGTTGTTATCTGTAATAGCTATATGTTTTAATAAAGTCGCTGGCTCATTAAGTAAAAAACTTTTTTAATACTGAAATTTCTGGCTTGAAGTTAATATTTAGTTTGAATGATTTGATTTAGAATAATTTTAACGTGAAGCTAGATAAATGTTCGAAATGAACCACAACGCGAATCGACAAGTAGATTTTATTTAATTTAATTTAAATTTTACGATATAAAATAATTTTAAATATCTTTTGAAAAAGTCCGCGTTTTTTTTCGTGTACCGTAATAGTTAATTTATTTTAATAACTGCCCGAAATAATTGATTATAGATTATACTATTCCAGAAAGCAATAATAAAAATATTTTAAATTAATTTAAATGTCCACAACTTTAACAAAAAAAAAAACAATTTCATCCACTGTTCAAATTCTAGAGTTCAAATTTTTAAATTTAATATAAATTTTTCTCTTAGTATATAATTACAATTTAATATATATTGTTTTTTGTTTATGCACTAACTATGAATGTGATTGCAATGTGCAATATAAATTTATTATTAAATTAAATTGTCTTATTATTTCAAAATTTACCAAATTTTTTCTCACAGTGCACTTCGACAAAAAATTTAGAAATTGTTGTTGTAATATTTTTTTGTTTGAATTAAATATTTTATATATAATGATATATATGAATTGAATATTTTATAAATTTATATTTTATGTAATATATTATAAGAAGCGTAATGCGATAATGTTGTGTAATATGTATAATTTGATGTGGTATATGATGTTAGTACAATATAGAAATATAATTTGAATATTAATGTAATAGTATATTGGTTAATTATATATTGTAATGAATATTGATTATGTATTAATATTAAATTATATATATTTTAATTTAATAAATATAAATTATACCGACTTTATCAGCTGCAAACCTTTTTTGTATTGCCTGTTGAATGATTCCGTAAATACTTCACGACTGTAATAGTGAAGAATACTTTTTATTTTTACACGATTTTTTCCAAAAGTTTATATGTTTATAAGTTTGTATATAACTACGTATTGTATTTTGTATTCACTTTTTACAGATTTTGTCACACTTTATGCACTTTTATAACACGTTTTTATGTTTTACACTTTGTTACTGATTAATTTCACTACTTTTATATTTTTTTTACAAATTATCCGGATTTTGAAGGACCAAATTCTATGTTTAGGATTTGAACATAAATTAAAAAAGCACTAGTGCAATACTTTCAATTTTAATATTTGTTTTACAAAATATAAAACAAGACTATATGTATATTTAATTTTTTTTACTTGAACTACAAATTTTAATATAATTTAAGGTTTATTTTTAAGTTTAAGATCAACTTCGAAGTTATTATTAATTTATTATTTAGTGTTTTTAATTTAAGATCAACTGCGAAGTTATTATTAATTTATTATTTAGTGTTTTTAATTTAAGATCAACTGCGAAGTTAATTTTTTATATATTTTTTTTAAAATTAAATAAATGTTTATATTGAAACTATTCTAATTAATTGAAATTTAAGTGTTCTATAATATTTTCACGGCACTTAGCAACTACTTCTCGATTTCAACTTTATTTTATTATTTTCGCGACTGTTCGATTTGGCTCTTTTTATTTGATAATACTACAACGATCATGCCATTTCGATCACAATATAAAATATAGTACAATAGATCCATATTATGGCATGATGAATGATCTGTGTTGATTGGTTCATTTTATAATATTTTAGAGAATAGAGAGATTAGTTTTATTAAAAACAAAGTTTCAACCGAGAAATAGTTACTATGTGCCGTGGACAAAATAATGGAAATCATTCCAAAACACTTTCCCGTAGCGATGAGTTGTAAAACAAAGTAAATACGTAACAAAACGTTGATTTTTAAAAGATGGGTTACTTATCCCAACGAATTAGAATATATGGAGGGAGCATAAATGTTCCATCTCTTTTTAACTCATAGTAAATTCCATATATCAAAAAAAAAAATTATGAAGCCGTGAAAAAATTACTTCCTTTTCTTCTGCTCGCCAACCTGTCAAAATCAAATCGTCTACCGAATTCTTAAAAGCCTCATATGCCATTTTCATATTTATTGACTATTGAATTAGGTACTTGAATATATGGATAGGAGAATAATTAAATCTGATAAAAAGTTTTTACTAATCGTAAAAATTAAAATTAAATTACTGTGTGCACTCTTTTTTTGATAATTAGATAAATTTTAGTCGAAACTGAGTTGATGTCCAACGATCTTTTCAAAACTCATCCGACGAAATTTCTTGTCAAAATATCAGCTGATAATTTTTATACCAGGGTCGGTTCTTTTTTATTTAGTCTATTAATTTTTATAAAGACAAATATGAATAAAATTTTAAAATACTGTAATTATTTCAATATTTCCTATTGTTCATGCTTCATAAATATGATTACATCGGCAGATAATGAAGTATATCTGCAGTCTGTGTTTGCAAGATATAATTATTTTATATTTATGTAAATTAAATTTTACTACTTTGTTATGAGGAATATTAGTAGTTCTTGTTTTCGCTTAACTCTTTTTATTAACCTTTAATTTCAATTTTATTTTCATTTTTTGTTGCTGGAGGTAAAAGACATATTTGATGCATCTGTAGTTATTTTGTTATAATTTAAATATCAAGAAGCAAAACGCATTTTAATATTTTTCTACAAATAATATTCAGTATTTTTTATATTCAGTATTTTTTATTACAAATTTTTAAATTTTGACAGGTTGGTTAGCAAAAAAGCGAGACGACTATACCCGGCGTGGCTTCAATTTTTTATCTTTAGGCTCCATCCATATATTCTATATCGTTGACTTATCCAATCCAATTTGATGTTCCACAAAATTTTGACTTATCGAAATCTTTTTTTTTATCACAATGTTGTTTTTAAAATCTAAAATCAAACCTAATTCAAAAATCAAACTAAATCATATTTATTTCTTCAAATTACAAAAAAAAAATCATTACAAAAGGAAGTACATATATATGAATGAATCAATTAATAAAAATGATTGTTTTGCGCAATTCTTTTTAAATATTTAAGTTTTGTATAATTTTCGCGATGTTTTATTATTCTTTTAAGGTTTTTATATTTTTTTTTTATTTACAGGTGGACATTCTCCTGATTTTATTTTTTCAATTGCAGTTTTCGAAATTATAAGTTCCTTTGATAAGTTTTCACCGCATTTTTTTTCCAACTACAGCTTTAAGCCGACGATGCCAGTCTTCAGCACTATTCTGGGTATAAGGAAAATTTTGTTTTGCTGAGCTGGCCACGCTCCAAAATTCTGGATTATATCTTGGTGTTTTTTTCTTGTTGTCTCCATTGTTATAGTTTGTTTTTAACCACTTTCCTAGTTGTTTAACTTTGTCAAACTCTTGAGCATTCAAGAGAGATATGAATGCTAATGGGTTAACTGTTTCCATACTGGGACGTAAGGTTGTGTTTCTGGACTTGGCGCCAAATTATTTGTTCAAAATGGAACAAACAGTCTTTGAAAACGGTACTGGGGAAGAATTCCTTCGCATCTAAAAATATTGCTTTTTCAAAATCAGAAATGATGATTTCTGGGTTTAAATGAATATTGAATTTACACGCTATACTTAATAATTCAAAAAAAACTCCGTGTAAAGTTTTTTAGATTTTTTTGTCATTATAGACAAAAAATTAATGGAACAGTTTGATTATCAATATGTCCATAAATGGTAAATAACTGTGACATAAATGTTGGCACAATGTAAAACGTTCCATAAACCATCCAACATTTGGATTCCTCTAGAATTTTTAAACTTGAAAATGTGCCAAGAATTTAAAAATAATCTGTATCACATTGTTTTTCGGATAAAACAAAAAGTTCCCCATCTAAATATTTCAAGTTATCAGTAATATTTATTTCAGTTATCGAGTGCGGTTCCTTTAACGATGAGGCTCTGATCCGAGTTATTTTAGATTTTTGAGCTTGTTTTGTTGCCAAATAAACTCTGCAATTCGGATCACATCCTACAACACTTTCCCTTATAACTTGTGATGGGAGAAGAGAAGAATCTTTGGCTAACAATTTAATTTTTTCGTTAGCAGCGGACACATGTAATTCATGTGCTAATGGATCATGTATATGATCAGTTGGTGCGATATAGATTTTATGATGCCCATTTTCTAAAAATTTATTCACTTTACTTTTATACTTATAGTTTATTTTTTTATCACATCTCCAATTAAATATATTGTTTTTATTTTTATCTTTTAAATATACGCATAACCATTTATAAAGAGTTGATCTCCACCTTTATTAGATTGTATAATTTTACATTCCATTTTATTAAATTAAATTAATTAAATTTATTAAAATTAAATTAAATTTATTTTAAGTTAAATATATATTGAAGTAAACTCTACTGTAACGTAACTGTAAGACTTTCTTTTTTAATGATAACAAAAATCGACTGATAATATCAAATAACAAAAACTTTGTGATGAAATTAATAAAGAATATTATTAGATGCAAATATTCTTTCCATAATGCAGTTATATTATTTGTTATATTTATAGAATAATTTGCCACAAATTATTCTATAAAAATAACAAATAAAATAACTGCATTATGGAATTTTATATTATGGAATTATTTATTTTGGAATTTCGTTGTTAGAAATTCCACATGTGGAACTTTGATTTTTGGAATTATATAAATGGCATTTCGAAAAAGGTTTTTTTTTGGAATTGCATACCCAACCCAAATAAAAATGCATCATTTGCACAAAAAAAATTAATGAAGTACAAAGTTATGTTGATTCTTGGAAGTTAAGAATTAATTATATCAAGTGTGAAGTTATTCTATTCAGAAAAAGCCTAGACAAAGAATAAAGACATTAGAAAAAGTTGGAGACAGTTTCATATAAAGACAAAAGACAACACTAAAATCACCAATTAAAAAACTTCATATAATACATAAATTATAAGACTTCATACCACAAAAAGCATTTATGGCAGCAAAACACTTTTATATGAAAAAGGAATAACATCTATCGTAAGAGTCAAAGGGTATCAGGCATTAATAAGACCAATTATACCTGTCCAATATGGAACATTATAAGTCCATCATGTATATATAAATTTTAAGAAAATTTGAGAGAAAATGTATAAGATATTGCAATTGCACTGCTAAATTTATCAAACCAGAAAGGGTAATACAAGCATTATATTTCAAATAAAACTAATTATGAGACTAGCAAAATTAGTAAAATAGATCATTTTTTATAGACTTGGTTAGAAGACATTATTCTAGAATAAATAATTTTCGAATACAATATACAAATATCTAAAACAAATGTAAATTAATAAAAATATAAAAAATATCAATTAAAAGTTAAAAATAAATTTGAAAATTAGAATAATAAGAACTAATAAGAAGAGACGACCCGGAATAAGTACGAAATTAGTATAATTTTGTATTAAGTATTTTGTGAATATTGAATAAAACACATTTTAAAAAAGCAATGAAAATAGTATAATATATTTTATTAGATCTTTTAAATAGTTTACAAATAATTAGTACACAATTAAAGGAAAGTAAATGAACGTGCTAAAAAAATTATCTATATAAAACATTACCTATAATTAAATTATTATGAATAATATAATAAATAATTTTAAAATCATATAGGTA
Organism: Rhamphomyia laevipes; assembly: GCA_963920725.1. Lineage (NCBI taxonomy): Eukaryota > Metazoa > Arthropoda > Insecta > Diptera > Empididae > Rhamphomyia > Rhamphomyia laevipes. The sequence goes on from OY987255.1 coordinate 30,467,740, forward strand.
TCTATTAGTGTAAATCTGAAAATTAAATTAAACACAAATTACAATTTTTAAATTACAAACAACAAACTAAACACCACACAAAGTAAAGGGGCTGCAATATTAATAAAATAATACCCAAATTCTAATGGAATATAATTACATATAATAACCTAATATAAAATTCAAATATTGATATTAATTATGTACAAAAAGATGACCAGAATATAGATACATTATTATAAAATCCGTACATATCCTTAATATTATTGAAAATACTGAACATATACACAATCAAGTAAATATATCAAGTAATGAAAATTCAATAAAAGTAGAAAGATAAATTTCAGAAGTTAATAGATATGTAAAATAAGAGAAACTTTTTAATATTAAATTAATGATGTTTCATAAAAATTGAAAGACATATGAATAAAAAAAAATCAAACATAGCAAAAACAGAGAATCAATTTGGTTTCAAAGCAAAACCTTCAGAATTACATGCGGCAAATATTTTGACTTAAGACATATGTTGGTCAATAAATAAAAAACAAAAAAAAAAAAAAACTAAAACATACATATGTAAAGTAGTTAATAATCTGCAACAGGGAACAAGTTAATGCAAATTTATATACAATTACATGACCTATTACAAAAACTGAATTAAAAGCAAACCGAAGCGGGAACTTAGCATTCGAAATGTGATCTAATTATTTATTATGTAAATAAAAATGCTTTGATTCTTGAAAACTAAAAATCAATCAATCAATTATTATAGCAAATGTGAACTAATACTGTTTAAAAATAGCTTACACAAAATAAATACATAAAAAAATAAATATTAGAAAAACATGGAAAGATTTCTATATTAAAACAATACTAAAATTTCAAACCAGAAAACAATTAAATATGTATCTATGTAGGTGATAACTTAGCTCAATGTAAAAACCGTCAAAATTGATAACATAAACATCATTTTGATTGTACTATTCTCCGTACAATATACAACTTACAACCCTGTCATCACGTCTATCAACATATTTTTTGGTTTATAATGTACAATTTAAAATATAATTATAATAAACAATTATTTAGATATGATAAATATGTAACAATATGAATTTCAAAAGATATAAATAACTTTTGGTGGGTAAAATTAAATGATGTGACTAATTAAAATTTAGTGTAAGTTTTATTGTTTTTTTAAATAAATATATTATAAATTTATTAAATAATAATAGTCGAAAACAATATATATAATAAAGTAATAAAGATAAATTTATAAAATGTTAAAAACTTAGAGCACTCTAATTGCCAGGAAGTTAGAAACTATTACATAATATTAAAATAATTTTCATTTAAAGTTGTGTAAAAAATGATATAGGCAAAAATTATTTATTAAATAAACACTACCAAAAATAGTTTCTGTACGGCCTAAATTTAAGTGATTTTACGATATGTATGATTTTACGATAAATTATTAATCAACTGATACTTTACAATGTTTACAATTCATTAAGTTAACAATTATTGTTTACTAATTCATTAAGGCACAAGCACAATGTAAAGAATTATCATTTTCGCGTAAATCTACAATGGTAGTTAAATTTAATTCTTTATTTACTTTACTTGTTATAATAATTAATTATTTTGCAGAGGTCGTACCAAAAGCTGTTTGGCTCTTTATATTCGATTGTAACATTTTTAAATAATAATCATGGGCTGTACGAATTAATTAATTAACGCACAATATATTAAACAAATTAAAAAAAAACTATATGTACATAGCATAATCATCAAAAATTCTCTCTTTCCACATGACAAAGTGGTGTGGTGGTTATGGTTACACATTTTAACTGATATTCTCTTTCTTTTTGTTTGCTGTTTACTGTTTTACATTTATACAAAAATATCTCAAGATCATAATTTTTTATGATATCTTTAAGATCATAATTTTTTTTTTATTATTATTATACGGTATTAATAAATTTATTAGAATATATAGGTTAAAAATAAATAAATAAAAAAAACATTTTTTAAAAATACTTTCCTTTATAAATATAGTAATATGCGACTAAAAACTAATAAATAATACTAAAATTATATAATCTTACATTCTTGTATCTAGAGTTTCAGTAATGGTCAATTGTAGTAGGGTTAACTGCAAACGTACTAGATTAGAGATTCAGTAAAGGTAAAATATAGTAAAAGGAAAGTAGACCCCTTATAAAGGGAAGTATAACTGATCAAAATTAATTATGAGAATTAATAGAATTTATCAGAATGATATTTATAAGGGGTCTACTTCCCTTTTACTATATTTTACCTTTACTGAATCTCTAATCTAGTACGTTTGCAGTTAACCCTACTACAATTGACCATTACTGAAACTCTAGATACAAGAATGTAAGATTATATAATTTTAGTATTATTTATTAGTTTTTAGTCGCATATTACTATATTTATAAAGGAAAGTATTTTTAAAAAATGTTTTTTTTATTTATTTATTATTTCATACTTTTTAGTCGGTCAAATATTTTAAGTTTTACACAATATATTTGACCGACTAAAAACTGTAGAATTTTTATATTGTTTATATATTTTTATTATGATATAACATATTATAGTAAAAAATATATATTTGAGCGGTTAATAATAAATAGCTTTAACTCATGTTTCACGAAAAGTCACTTGCAAAATTAACGGCTCATATATATATATATATATATATTTTTATATATACATATGTATATTTTTTTATTTTTGGCCCCATATGGCGCTCTTTACCTGAAACATTACCCAACGATATGTACTCATCGAGGCCTTTAATTTCATACCCCACATGATTATTTTTGGGCCCCATTTTCCAGGCCCCAACATAACCCTAATTGCCCTAAACACTACCATTACTTGGCCCAAAGATATTTACTCTTCCAGACCTATAATTTGATACCTCACATGATTTTTTTTATTTTTAGGCCTAATTTTTGGGGACCCCACATGCTCCTAGTTACCCGAAACACTACCCATCGAGATGTACTCATCAAGACCTTTAATTTGATACCCCACATGACTTCTTTAAAAATAGGCCCCATTTTTTGGGGACCCCAAATGGTCCTAGTTACCCGAAACACCACCCATCGAGATGTACTCACCAAGACCTTTAATTTGATACCCCACATGACTTTTTTGAAAATAGGTCCAACCCCCGCCCCCTCGCCAGACCATGAAAATTATGTGGCACCGACTGGGTAAACGCTGGAGCTTAAGTTCCAAATTTGCGTTAAATCGGTTAAGCCGTTTAGGAGCTATGCCCAGGTGAGGAAAATATGAATTGTAAATTTAATAAAAGGATATTAATAATAATTTCAGGCCCCACATGATCCGCGTTGCCCCCAAACACTTCCTTTACTTACCCCAAAGATATCTACTCTTCCATACCTTTAAATTGATACCTTTCATGATTTTTTTTCATTTTGGCCCCCATTTTTGGGGGGCCCCACTAGGTCCTAGTTGCCCGAAACACTACCCAACGAGATGTACTCATCGAGACCTTTAATTTGATACCCCACATGACTTTCTAGAAAATAGGCCCAACCCCCCGCCCCCTCGAAGGGCCATAAAAGTTATTAAAGTACCGAGTGATTAATAACGCGAGCTTAAGTTTCAAATTTGAGTTAAATCGGTAAAGCCGTTTAGGAGATATGCCCAGGTGAGGAAAACATGAATTGTGAATTCAATAAAAGGAAAGTAAAATAGTTCACATTTTGTTTGTTGAATTGGCTGTTTTTTTAAATTTTAATACATATATAAATATAAAGTAATTTTAATATTTTGAAATATATGTAAGTAAATACAAAATTATGTTTAAATTTTAGTTAAGTTTGTGTGAGAGATAATACTTATGCACACATAATATTTTTACATTATAATACTTTATCAGAAAATAATTAAATAAAAGATTAGTTTTTATATTTTTTGGAATTTATTTTTAATTTTGGTTTTATACATTAATTTTTTTTTTTAATTTAGATTGTATATTTCAGATTGTATTACCATTTTCCAATTTTCATTGACATTGCTGAAACCAAAATAAAAAAATTCAAAACATGAATCTATGAGAAATGTAGAAATCCTCTGCAAACCAGCAAGCACATTCATATTTTTCAATAATTTTCAATTGCAAAGAAGACTCATTTCCGTAACAATTTGTATCGGAGGCCCGGCTCTAGCGGTGCTGGGCCCCGATGCAACTTCTTGTTAAGCGCCCTTTATAGCAAATTATGTCAGAAATACAACAAAAATTTCACAGTGAAGTATTATAATTATACAGTATATTATTATTAAAAATTAAACATTAATTCATAAAAAAAGAAATATGTACATATATATCAAATAAATCATTTTAATGAATTTACTGTAAAATATTTAATGGATCAAAACTATTTATTGTAGTTATAGTTTCTTGAAATATACACAGTTCGTTACATGAACATCTTCACCATCAGTTAACGCAATGTACATTTATTTCTTAGAATTTCATTATCCAAATTATAAATTTCATTAAAATTTATGAGAAATTGAAACTTTTCTGCATGACGACTATTCATAATTTCAAATACTTCGACTATAGAGTTAATTGCACTGTCAACAATTGGAAGAAAAAATAAAATTTTGTACTTTTTTTCGGGTATGTCGACCTTTTATCTTGACATTCGTAGTTAAACATACGTTTTTTACGCCGGCGTAATGGATTTTCTTTAAATTGAATAGCTATGTCAATATAATATTGTTAAATTTTCATCTAAACGAAATTCTTTATCTTTTTCAATAAAAAATAAAATATTAACATATCCAAACATGACTGGAACAACAACAGATAATCAACTGAAGACAGAACTGAACTTTCAATTGAAGAAAACGCGTTTTTATCTACCATACCGAAACCTACACTACTAAAAGCCGTGTCATTACAATACATGCAAAAAAAATTTGTAGTCAGAGAAATTATAATATTATACGTCAAAATTAAATACCAAGCCGGTAATACCAAGCGCTGAAAGTTCAGAAGAAAAAGTTAAATATAATAGGTAAATAATAATTGTTTAATACCTAAAAGTAGTTAAAAGTGTTATTAAATAATAGTAGATTAAATTAATCTAAAAAAATTGTGTGGGCAATGTGTATTTCTAGTGTAATTTGTGTGATAAAAATTAGCACAAATTCTAACCTCAAAATAAATTTTTATTCATATTTTTTTTTTTGTAAATAAAAACAAACTATATATTTTGATAGTTTTTAATAATAATTTAATTTTTAATAATCAATAAGTGTGCTAAAAGCAATTTAAATTACCTAGGTGTACATAATTAAGTGCATTTTTTTAATATAAGGTTTTTTGTTGGATCTGTGAATATGGAAATGAGGTATTTAAATACAGATGATGAAATTAATTTATATTTAAAAATTATGTTAAATAACTTAAATATAAATACACAAATATTTGCAGACGAGAACGTAATTAATTCAAAAAATGTAATGAATTTTCCTTATATCACATTTGCGTGGAATTCAAAGAATATTGGTAGAGCATTTTCCTAATTTATATCAACTTTAATGTCGCAACCATCATTAGTTGTTTGGAAAACCTTAATTATTAATTTATACTATGATGGAACATATTGAAACTTTAGGAACATTTATTAAACAATCCACTGAATTAAATGAAAATTCATTATTTCTAATTGATTTTAATGCATCATTATTGTGTCAATATTTCTTTGGAACACGTTTAATTGAACAAGCTGATAAATTTACAAATGAAATAAATGAAAATCGTACATTAACATCAAATTTATTAAAAACTTTTGGACAAACTATTTTTAATAAACGTAGCATAATAAACGTATTATGAATGCGTTTTTAGAAATTTCATATTATAGTGGATATTTTGATTTAATTTTATGATATTATTCACCAGATTCATTAAAAATTGATCATTAACAATTTTCCACAAAATCTATTCATAATTATTTGACAGCAGAAGAACGGATTTTAATTGAACAAAGAGTTGTAAATTTCGGTAAAAAAATATGTAAAATAAATATGAATCGTATATTTTTACAACAAACTAAAACGAAATTGATATTTCAACAACTAGATTTACTGCATGAAGATAAAAATAATCAATTAAATATATATTAACAAATACTATGGATGATACTGAACAGATCAAAGCCATTTTTATAAATCTTACAAATAATTGGTTAATCAAATATTTAGCCAGGCAACAAAAATATGAAATTTATGAATTGATTATTTAGTTTTAAGAACAATGATGTAAAAGATTTGATTATTTTTCTAGAAAATCATGAAGTTTTAGAAATGATTATATTACATTTATATAAAAATTTAATTGAATGTTTTCAATCTAAAAAATCTATTTTACAATTAATTGATTTGATGAATTAATTAAATCAATTAATCAGAAACAAAAAATAAATACAATTTTAAAAATTATTAATGAGAAAAATGAAAATTATTTAATAAAAAAATATTCTGCAGAAAATATTGAAGGAATATTGAATTTAATTAAAAAAATATGTAGAGTAGATTAAGTATTTTGTTTAAACAAATAATTATTTTTAAACAAATTACACTTTATCTACTTTAAATACTTTAAAAAGCAATTGTGTGACTTATTCGCAGCACAGATTTTTCATTTTTTCTCAACAAAAACCAAATTAATATTAAACATATTTTCAGGATACTTCACAAGAGAATATTGGTTATATTTGTATAGGATATTGACACAAATTTCACACTGCCAATTAGGTTTGGTAAAAGGGGCTGTATTACAGCAATTGAATTGATAACCTATTAAAATTTAATATATAATTTTATTTTCAGATACTTAATGAACATTTTAAACGTATCACATTAAAATGTAGGAAAGGTGGCACAGGATTTTATTATTATTATATTTTATATTATTATAATATTGTTAACAAAATTTGTAAATAAAAAAGTATATATTTGTTATAAAATATAAATAACATGAGTTTTCTTTTCATTTCAATACAAAATTTTCATATCAACATATAAAAATTTTGTAATAAAGTCTGACTAAATTTTGCACGCATGTGTTATTGCGAAATCTCATTACATGGCTTGTAAAATAGTGTAGGTTTGACCATACCAAAGAAAACTGAATTCGGAAATCGCCTACTTTTCTTCTCTCATTTAAAATTTTTTTAAAAATTTGAAAAAAATTTAAAATTAACTGATTTTCATTTCAATTTTGGATTTCAGCGCCCTTTGTTCATGTGGCGCCCCGATGCTTTGCATCTTCTGCTTCATCCGTCAAGCCGGGCCTTAGGACCTCTAATGCTCAATAATTAATTATTATAACAAGTTAAATAAATCTGAATACTTTTCTTGGCAAATTGCGATGGTAAATTTGCTATTTCACTTAATATTATTACATTTAGATATATATAATTAGAATAATTTTTTATGATTTTTTTGTACAAATGGATTGATTTGTAAAAATTCGTTCGTTTCAACAAAATCTTAAATACCGCCATTACATATTTCACCATTTAATATTTAATTAAATATTTCAAAATATTAAACTATTAACGAATTGAACTATTCGAATTATTTGTATTCTTACTACAAGTCATAATTATAATTCATAATAGTTTTTTTTTGGATTTTATTATAAGTACGTTTCACAAATAAATGTATTGCTATTTTTAGGAAATTCTACCATCAATAATATATTTTTACAAATTGTTAAAAAAAAACTAAACATATACTTATAATATATTTTCAATTTATTATTTGTGTATTTCTATGTCCACGCGTTTATTTGTGCAATTATTGTGGACAGTACAGCTCCTATCCTAGTTTCTTACTAGATGATTCTGCAAAATCCGATTGCTTGAAATGTAATCTAGAAATCACAACATTTCCACTTCAAACAAAATATTCTTAATTTATGGCTTTTAGTCATTCTTTTATTAAATTGCTTTCCTTTGGAAAACAATAAAGCGACACAGGATTTGCTTGTTCTAACACTTTTTTATAATTATTGTACACAGATGTACAAAACGTACGCGGCAATATTATTAAATTCGAATAATGCTTCCACTTTAAATACACTTTTAGACGTTTAATTGGGAGCGGTATGTTAGACATCATCATACAAATTTTCAGTAAGAAAATCTTGCTTTTTTTATTAAACTTGGAACATTAAAATCTAGCATATGGAATTTGCAAAAAAATACACCACAAAATCTTGCGATAACAAAATTTTTAAAAATGTTTGACCTTGACCGAAAGTCCAAATTTTCCCAAAAATCGTGATTTAAAACTATATAAGAAATTTTGAAAATGTTTTAATAAAAATAAAATCATTTTAATAAAAATCTTTTAATACAAAAGAAAATTAATTCACTGAATTTTAAAAATGATTTTTTAAATAAGGAGCCATCAATAAGATGCTGTACATGAAAAAATTCAATGAAGAATAATATTCTGAGAAAACCGCTTCAAAAATTCAATTTTGCTAAGGGTGTCCCTTTGCCTTAAAATATTTTTTATTTTTTTATTTCTTTTTATTATATTTCTCTCCTTCGGTATATGTTCCCCGCAATTGGCTTTGTCCACGCGATGCTTGGCCACAAGTAATTCTTTCGAGAGGTCCCTTATTATCTTATAAACTCCAGCATGGCGTTTTCCTTCTACAACTTTAAGTCGTCGGTGCTATGGTTCGACACTGTTTTGGGAAGAATTCCGTACCCCTTCACTAATAGACAAGAACTCAGGCTTATACTTTGGACGTTTATCGAATTCGAAGAAAATTGCGCGCACAATTTGTATCAAGATTTTGTTTAATTTTCATGATAGCATTTGTAATGCAAGATTTTGTAATGTAAGCTTTCATACCCAACCCGTTTAAATTTAATTATTTTTTTTTAATTTTATTCTTATAAAAACTGGTATACTCTAATACTAATTAAACTTTTAAACTATTTTTTTTTTATTTTTTTGTACGCAGAAAATCATAAATATATTATTTGTTTAACACTTTTTCATACAAAACATGCGGAATAAATCAGATAGTTAGGTTAGCAGTTGTCACATTGCTTCTAATGGTTATTTATTACCTTAATAATTAGCATATTAGCTCATACATATTTAAATTTTGAGTGCTAATTATGATGGAGCTTATTTTCATTTAAATGGCTGGAAATACGTTAACAAACTAAATTTATTCTCTTAAACATCCAGCAAGGCACTTGTTTAGCAGCCATTACATTCACCTCTATTATTTTTTATATAAAAGTAATGCTGGAACCATTCTTTGTTAATTAATATTTCGCTAAAGCTATACCACATGACAAAATAGACAAAATTCCCCGTTAATTAATATTTCGTTATATCACATGACAAATAATTTTTATTTATTAGTTAAATAAATAAAAATTTTAAAAAAAATGGAAATCTAACTTAGGTCCAATTATAACTGAGATAAGGTGATTTATGAAAAGTGACATTAAGTTATGAAATGCAAACTTATTCGACTTTATTCATAACTGAAAAATTTCTAAACATTTTTGAGTCCGAAATATATACCTCATATTTTTCTTTTTATACTATATATATAGTTACTCTCGCCATTCGTGCCGCGCCGCAATAAAGTATAAATGTTAGAAAATATATGGATGAAGTCAAACTCGCCGCAGTCATGCTGCTGGTGGCTGGTGCCGCACTGCCGCAACAAAATTGGTTTAATTTCAATTATTCGCCGCGATGTCGAATTGAAATGGCACTTTGACTTTCCGTTACTATTGATTATTTGTTTGAAAATTTTATTTTCTCAAACTAATTAACTTAAATTATTTCGTTGATTCAATTCAACATAAAAAAGGTAAGATAATTAATAATCTTTATAACAAGATATATATATACAAATTATATTTTAATTTACAGGTTATTCTAAAAATGAGAGTATATATCTAAAAATAATAATAAAAAAAAATTGAATAATTTATTAATAAAATGGATTTTGAGGAATTATTAATTGAACAAATTAAAAATAATGATATTATATATAATAAAAAATGCGGGGATACAAAAATATAGCCACAAAATCTGAAGTTTGGGAAGAAATTTCTATAACTTGAGGTAAACCTGGTAAGGAAATAAGTTTTATTAAAATTCCGTATTAAATATAATAAACTTTTATCTTTTATATATTTACAGTTCCAGAATATATTAGTAAATGGAAGAATTTACGGGACAGGTTCTGCAAAATATATAAAGAAAAGAAAAATATTGCACCAGGAAGTGGTATATCAATTCAAACCATACAATGGGAATATTACGGACACTTATCCTTTTTGACGGACCATATATACAGCCACAAAAGTATTATTTTTAAACTTATTATTTTACAACTTTCTGATTTGTTAATTATTACTAATTGTTGGTAATTTTTGTTCAATGACAAAAAAAAATGATTTTAATTTTGATACAATATTTTTGTAAATAAATTAATGTCGGCTGGATGCCGCTTTGAGTGTGCCTACCCACTAGCGGCCACCAACGGCATTTGACATTTCAAAACGGCAAGTGGCGACACTAACTACTGGGTTATACTATACTATTTCAAACTATATATGTATTTAAAATAAATTTATCGTATAGGAGTGAGTGTATTTACATTGTATATTTTTAGTATCTAAATTTTGATCTTCAATATTTTTTCGTTTTTTTTCTTTCGAAGATTAAAAAAATATTGGTATCCGGCTAGTTTATCGCAATAACAAATTCATAGCAAAGTTCATCGCCCGCAATTCATCGCAAGTTATACATCGTAAACAATTCATCGCAAGGAAATATTCATCGCGAAGTTTATCGCAATAGAAAAATTTGAAAAATTGCCACCAGTTATATTCTTGAGAAGCATGGCTCATAATTTTGATATTTGGAAGGGTTACAAAAATGTATGATGATGTCAATTTAATTCCTATTAATCGCACCTTTTCTTATTTTATTTTTTATTTTTGTATAATACACGTAATAATAATATGTTCTATTTTTATGGTAAAGAATAATAATAATAATAATATATTATTATTATTATAATAATATGTTCTATTTTTATAATATGTTAATAATAATATGTTCTATTTTTATGTTTAATTTATCATTATTTGAATATTTAACTCAATTTATTATTATCTAATTATTTAACTCTGGTAGCCAGAACAATCGCGCGATTGTTCTGCCTACCAGAGTTAAATAATTAAATAATAATAAATTGCTTGCGATGAATTGCTTACGATGAATTGCTTACGACGATGAATCGATTACGATGAATTGCTTGCGATGAATTCGTTTGCAATGAATTGCTTGCGATAAACGAGCCTAGATCTAGAATCAAAAAATTTGAAAATAAAAACTAAAAAATGAGAGAACTTCAAATTTTTATATAAAAAATATGCTTGGACATGAGTTCGTCGTAAGTAGGCCGAAACAATGAATTCACCTTTAGGGCCGTTTTTTCAATGAAAGTTTAAACTTAAGTATAACTAAACCGAGTTTAAATTTAAACTTGGTTTAAATTATGATTCATTTGCTCAATAAAAAGTTTGCAATAGCAATACCGGCAACGGTTCCCTATTTTATCTGTTATTCTGTTTTAGATGTTCTGTTTTAGATGTTCTGTTTTAGATGTTCTGTTTTATCACTGTTCTGTTTTATCACTATTATGTTTTATCACTGTTCTGTTATATCATTGTTCTGTTATATCATTGTTCTGTTTTATCATGTTCTTTTTTATCATGTTCTTTTTTATCATGTTCTTTTTTATCTTGTTCGGTTTTATCCGGTCACCACCGGCAACTTTGACAATTGATTTAAAAAAAAAAAAAAACTGCCTATTTGTTTATGTTTTTATGGTTGTGAATTTGTGGTAAAATATAAATGCAAAATAATTAAATAAAAAAAAAACAATGGAGTCCCGAAAAAGATGCCCAAATTACAGTAGTGTAGAAATAGATAAATTAATTAATATTTTAAAATAATATAAAAATATAATTCAATGCAAAAAAACAGATACTATTTCTTCCAGAGAAAAGAGAAAAAATTTCATTTATTAAATTTAGCACGTATTGTACAGTGCTTTTTGACAACCGAAATCTAGCAAAGAAATCAAAGTCATCCCATTTATTAAAATGGTCAATTATTTCATTAAATGTTTTTGGACGCCGGGCCTAGTTTAATGTGTTTGTAAAATTTAAAATGTCCTCATCATCATCCAACATATCTTGGTAATCTTCCATTTAAAATAAATATTTAAAATCACTTTTCTTAATAATAATTTCTTTTCACAATTAATGCCAAAACAATTATGTCACAACAAAAATTTTTTTCATTAATTTCACATTTGAATTATTGTCATCGCATTGTTCCAGCTGATAAAATTGACATACATATGCGTAAAAAACGCACACTATAACAGAATAAAGATAAACTGAGTTTAAACCACGAAAATCGGTAGTTTAATTTTATCTAAGTTTAAGGGAGATAAACTTAGTTTAAGCGATTGAAAAAACGAATTTTCGAATTAAACTTAGTTTAACTTTAAACTAAGTTTAAACTCGCATTGAAAAAACGGCCCTTAGTGTTTAATTTAAAAATCTTTTAAAATCTAAAATAAATATTATATTTTTATACTCATAGGTAAAAAACCCAAATTTAATGTTGAAATTACGTTTCGTTAGTAAAATGCAGAAAGCTAGTGGCCGCCTGGAATGTCTTAACAGCTTCTTCTTTTCCGTTCTTCTGAAATACTTCAGCAGATTGTTTCATCATCAGAAGAAGATGATAATAATAATAATAGTAATAACTCGCTCATTATTTTTTTTTTTTATATATTTATATATCACTTATGTATATGGTATATCTATTTTATATAAGTATATCACATAGTACACAATACAAACTAAAAACAAAAAATTCTAATTTTATAAAATAAAATCAATCAGTTTGCTATCCACTGTCATGATTTCGTAATGGCTAGAATGGTAATCAAAATTTTTAATCGAAGAAATAATATCGGAGCAATGTTAGCATAGTAAAATTTACTATAAAAATGCATCAGTGTTTTGAAGTGATTACTTGGTAAATTTTAAAAATAAATAAATAAAAAAAACATTTTTTAAAAATACTTTCCTTTATAAATAGTAATATGCGACTAAAAACTAATAAATAATACTAAAATTATATAATCTTACATTCTTGTATCTAGAGTCTCAGTAATGGTCAATTGTAGTAGGGTTAACTGCAAACGTACTAGATTAGAGATTCAGTAAAGGTAAAGTATAGTAAAAGGGAAGTAGACCCTTTATAAAGGGAAGTAAAACTGATCAAAATTAATTATGAGAATTAATAGAATTTATCAGAATGATATTTATAAGGGGTCTACTTCCCTTTTACTATACTTTACCTTTACTGAATCTCTAATCTAGTACGTTTGCAGTTAACCCTACTACAATTGACCATTACTGAGACTCTAGATACAAGAATGTAAGATTATATAATTTTAGTATTATTTATTAGTTTTTAGTCGCATATTACTATTTATAAAGGAAAGTATTTTTAAAAAATGTTTTTTTTATTTATTTATTATTTCATACTTTTTAGTCGGTCAAATATTTTAAGTTTTACACAATATATTTGTTCGACTAAAAACTGTAGAATTTTTATATTGTTTATATATTTTTACCATAATATAACATATTATAGTAAAAAATATATATTTGAGCGGTTAATAATAAATAGCTCTAACTCATGTTTCGCGAAAAGTCACTTGCAAAATTAACGGCTCATATATATATATTTTTATATATACATATGTATATTTTTTTATTTTTTGGCCCCGTACGGCGCTCTTTACCTGAAACATTACCCAACGAGATGTACTCATCGAGACCTTTAATTTCATACCCCACATGATTTTTTGGGCCCCATTTTCCAGGCCCCCACATGGTTCTTGTTGCCCCAAATACTACAATTACTTGCCCCAAAAATATCTGTTCTTCCAGACCTTTAATTTGATGCCCATATGATTTTTTTCATTTTTGACCCCATTTTTTGGGGGCTTACTTGGTCCCAGTTACCCGAAACATTACCCAACGTGATGTACTCATCAATACCTTTAATTTGATACCCCACATGACTTCTTTAAAAATAGGTCCCATTTTTTGGGGACCCCACATGGTCCTAGTTACCCGAAACACTACCCATCGAGATGTACTCATCAAGACCTTTAATTTGATACCCCACATGACTTTTTTGAAAATAGGTCCAACCCCCGCCCCCTCGCCGGGCCCGACTGGGTAAACGCTGGAGCTTAAGTTCCAAATTTGCGTTAAATCGGTTAAGCCGTTTAGGAGCTATGCCCAGGTGAGGAAAATATGATTTGTAAATTTAATAAAAGGAAATTAATAATAATTTCAGGCCCCACATGACCCGCGTTGCCCCCAAACACTTCCTTTACTTACCCCAAAGATATCTACTCTTCCAGACCTTTAATTTGATACCTTTCATGATTTTTTTTCATTTTGGGCCCCATTTTTGGGGGGCCCCACTAGGTCCTAGTTGCCCGAAACACTACCCAACGAGATGTACCCATCAAGACCTTTAATTTGATACCCCACATGACTTTTTAGAAAATAGGCCCAACCCCCCGTCCCCTCGAAGGGCCATAAAAGTTATTAAAGTACCGAGTGATTAATAACACGAGCTTAAGTTTCAAATTTGAGTTAAATCGGTAAAGCCGTTTAGGAGCTATGTCCAGGTGAGGAAAACATGAATTGTGAATTCAATAAAAGGAAAGTAATAAAAATTCCCCAAATTTTAAAAACAAAATATTTAAATTTATTGAACAACTTATTTTGTCTATTATATTATTATTAACTAGTTCCTACAAGTTAAAATAGTACCATAGTTATAATTCATAGATATATGGATTGTAGAATTATATTTTATTTATAATATTGTAATATATAGGATGGTTGGTCATGTGTGTGCCAATTGTCCAATATTTTGTAATTAATTGCCTTTTGATTTTATTAACTTTAACTATCCATTCCATATATTTTTTTCGGGATAATATTTTTGGAGATTTTATTAGGGTTGTGCAAAATTAAAATAAAATGCTAACATTAGGGAAGAACATAACTCATTAGCAGATAACTCACAGATATGTTCAATATGTCACAACCCAGTTATTTGCAATTAACAGCATGTACTTTTATTTGTAATAAACAGTACTTACTAAAAAACACTGCACATCTTTTAACATTTCATATAAACATGTTGCAATAACATGTCTCCGACCTTTAAAACATGAAGAATCATGAAAACATTTAAGTGAAATCGATATTTTTTGGGTCCAACTCCTTTGCCACATTAATAGTTATTTTAACTACACGTAATAAAATTTTAACATTACACATTTCGTAAGGACGGTACCATAAAATTTAAATGCAACGAAATTAACTTTACTATACACGTTGTATTGATTTAAAAGAGTCATAAAATACTATTTTAAAAATATATTCATTCAATATATAGATTATGGGTTCTAATTGTACCCAATGTCACAATATTTTTGTTTGTTACATTACATTTTCCGTTATTGGTAACCGTATTTAATTTGTATAACGTTATTTTTGCATTAACTGAACGTATAATCATAAAATTGAGAGAAAGCCACAACCGTTGTCGTGTAGTAATTTAGGACTTCTAATTTATATTTTTTGTTTTAAGAAAAAGTGCACTTTATATAAATTGTATATTTTTTTCTTTTTCGTAATTTAAATATTTCATTATAAAAATACAAAATTTTAAAATTTCGGCCATTCTGTAAAGGTATATATACATTTCTTGGAATGTTTAGAGTTTTTGAATGATACTCCCAGGAATATGCCCATATATCTATATGAACTTTAAGAATATGTCCAGATCCAGAGTACTCGGACAGCCGAGGATAATCAATCCTGGAATATGTCCAATAGGTACTGAGATACTCTGTATATAAATAAAACATATCTCAATCACAGTCATTTTTCTAAAAGTAAATAACTGCATTTTTGTTCAAATTTAGTTTTTTATGTAAATCGAATTAAAATAACATAATTTATCGATTTGAATCCAAAAACGTTTAAATCCTAAAAATAATATTATAATTAGGTGTATACTTATCTGAAAAATTAAATTTGACCACAACTCAATAACTGGAGTTAACAACCGAGAATATTCTTTATTTTAAATGACAAAAACTTTATATAAGTTAAAGTTATCTTATTATCGTTTTAACAGCGTATTTTCTGTATTCTTCAGTGTACTCATGCGTTTTATTGAAAACAAAATAACTTTAGTTAGCAATTTTTTAACAACGACAAATAAGTTGTAGTTAAATAGTTATACATAAAAAATGATTGTAGTTATTAACTTAACCTGGAAAGTCATGAAATAATTTTTTTTTTTTTGTAATAAAAGTAATATCTAAAATTATTTAGTTTTTTTCATTTTAATTCTTGTATAGGGAAATAAGAAAACAGTATTGTCAGTAATTCTAAACGTTTAATTACTTTATCGTATTTACAATTTTTATCTGGTCGCAAAAATATCTTTCGATTATTCTTCAAAGGTGCTATGACAAATATTTTTTTTTATAAAACTTTGTATCAAGTATTTCTTAAATTACTGGAAAGAAATATATATTTTATTTCTTCGTTATTCATTTATTTAGTTTCATTAACCTATACATGCTATAATTTTTAATTTCTTTTTTAAACTTTATTATTCATATAGATAGATAGATTATTCTTTACATATAGTTTACTTATTATTCATATAGATAGATTATTCTTTACATATATTTAATATATTAAGAAAAAACACAAAATTAGCTCTTACACGCTTATTCAAAAATATGAATGATATATAAATATACATATACATTGTATATATAGACATACAGACATATATTTATATCTAGTACATATATGTTTTATACAACATTATTCCTTGTATATATGGGCAAAAGTGGAATGCAAAATAAAACTTGTTAAATTTTCAAAATTATGAATGATGTATTAAAAAATTTGCGCTCTTAATAAACTGAAAATATATATACATATTTAAAATAATTTCACAATACATAGTATGGACAAATAAAAAAAAACATTCAATTTTCATTTATGCTTTTCATTGGAAACTTTTAACTGAATACATCTTGAATTAGACACATAATTTATAGAACTATTTAAATTTGTATATGCACCTTTAAAATTTGTATAAAATATTATCTTATAATAAGTAATATTAGTATATATATATATATATATGATGTTTTTGGTAGGTAAAAATTAACTTGTAAACCTTAAAATCATACAAAAATATCTATACCTTATATTTCTACATTTTTTTTATTTTACGCGCATTCATATATTATGCGCCAATAATATAGATTTAATATAAGAGGAAATATTTTAATATTCGAATATTCATTTAATTTATAAATACATATATATAATATACTTAAAATTTTGAAATTCTTTATTTATTCCTAATATAATATTAAATATTTAAAATAAATTATTTATTATAATACTTTACAAAAAAGTAACCATATATATTATATATATGTATAATTTATATTTTTCAAAAGGTAAAGATAAAAATATGAATTATACTTTTTAAGGTGTGTCAGCTCCAAAAAAATCATAATATATGTATACTTACTCTATTTTGAATAGGCCTTTGATTTCTTAAAACTTCGTGTAATCCAGATGCAGCTTCAGAAAGTACAACTAGAGCATGGTTTGGTATTTGATTTTGACTAAAAGTACTGTTATCCATACCTAGATATTTGATTTATTGTTTATCTATTAATCTAAATAGATTTTATTTACGAACACTTTTTTTTGTAGTATTATAACCGATAAAAATCATTTTAATTTATTATTTACAGCAATTTAATTTAAAATTCGAATCTACAAAACATGAAAGTAAAATATATACAAAATGCAAACAAATTACACAGTTTTTATTCTTAATAACGTCGACACAGATCGTACATCTATAAGGTTGAGAAGTAACTGATGAACCAAAATATTTTTATTCCAATTTATGATTCGTTATTAAATGGTACTGCCGCACCTTTATCAACAAACCAATGAAAAACCATTCAGTTTCTATTGGAAAATTTCAGCCAATTAGAGTCTTTTAAATGTGCTTTGATTTTATTGGTTAATAATAATTTGTTAAAATGTATACACAGTCAGCAAATAGAATTGCTTTATTCAGCTTTTAAGGCAAAAGCTCCAATTGAAAGCTTTTGCTTCGACATCATTTCGCATTTTGTGTAGGCCATAAAGTCATAATTTGTATTCTAAGGGTTTGTAGTTGCGTTGTTGCAAAACCTTCGACAGTGTGTGTTCTCACAAGCCATGCACAAACTTTTACAAAATTTTTGGTTTAGTCCGACGTAATATTCAATATGGCCGCGCGGTGTTTGTTTACATTTTTTATCGTCCGGAAAAATTTAATTTTAGTAGGTAAAAAGTTACTTAAATAAAATTTTGTAAAAAAAATAATAATAGTAAAGTGAGTGCAAAATAGTGATAATAATTTTATATACCAATATTTAGTTTTAACGTAATTAAATCATAAACAAAAATCACAACGCCGTTGTTGTGATTGTTTATATAAAATAAATAATTTTTATTTTGTGCAATAGCAATAATTTTTATTTTATGCAATTTTGATATAGTAATTTTATACATCAGTAATTATAATAATAAATATTTTACATTTTTACATGGACTTGTTTTGGAAATATCATTAATTGTACTAAGAATCATTGGAATTTTCTATGCAACCGGGATAAATCTATTTCAAAACAAAATAAAGTAAAAACATAAATGATCAAAAAGCATATTTACATTAAATAAAATATTTTAATTAATATTTTAAGGATATAAATACAAAATAAATATTCAATTTATTCCTAAAAATAATTTTGTTTTGTATAATTTGCATAAAAATTATTTCAATTATTTTCATAAAATATGAAAGTTAATTAAAATTAAATATAAATTATTTTGAATCTATATTCAGAAATAATGATTTTGTCGAATTTATTAAATTAATAGAATCAATATTTATGATAATATTGATTCTATATAACAGAAGAGCTTTGAAAACTAAAACGATAAGAAGAAGTTTCAGTAGTTTCATAAAATTTGAATATTTAGCAATTTTGTTTAACGCAATAGCATAATTTAATTCAGCTACCTTTTTTCATATATAATTGTATTGAATTTATAATTAAAATTCAAAATAAATGATTAACTTAATTATAATAATAAGATAATTACTGATGTACTATATTAAAATATAGTAATTTTATATGAAATTGATATTAAAAAACCTATTTTTAAATTATATTACAAAATCTGTTATATTATAAAACATTAAACTAGTTAATTAAATATTTATGGAAATTAAAAATTATATTTTTTATTTATTATAAAATAAAAAACCTTTATTTTCAGCAAAAATCTAAACAATAACCATATAATTCAATATAAAATGATATTATATGTCGGACTACAACTCGTGTAAATGTATTAGTACGCCGACGATGTACATGGCTTGTATTTATACACTGTCGAAGGTTTTGGTTGTTGCGTATGTATTATCTATAAATTGAAATACAGTTGAATAGCATTGTGTGAAACAAAAAAAGTACTGCTGTTGGATTTTTGACGACTATTAGTGATAATTTCATTATTCATGATTTTTTTTTCTTATGTTAACCCCGAGAAACCATAAATTGTCATGACAAATTTTTGTCAATATTTTGTCACAAAATTGTATATACATTTTGTCACCAGAGTTATACTGACAAATTGTCGACAAAAAAAATGTTGAATAATTGTGGTTGCTCACCGACCAATCCCCAGTCGACAAATTGTTGACATATATTTGTTGAAAAAATGTGGTTGCATACCAACCACTCCACCAGTCAACAAATTGTCGACAAAATAATAACAAAAATTTGTCAAAGGCAACACTGCGCAAAAAATAAAATAAATGGTCGGTTATTTCAATTTCATCATCACGTATATATTTATATTTTTCAGGTAAGTAAAAGTTTATTTTTTATATATCAGTAGTGCTTTCGGCGTTTATTTTATAAAATAAATATTTAAAGATGGGTAAAAAATTAAAAATTTCGTGCAGGCAGTATAAATATAAATTAATTAAAAACCAACTAAATAAAAATGCTGAAAATAGTAGTTTAGAAAAAAATAATTTCTCTGGAGATAATATATGGACTGTTTCAAATACAGAAAACATTGCCAATATTGAAAAAAAAATTGAAAATATTTGGGCAATACCCAGCACATCAAATAATATCGCGTTTAAAATTACTGAAAAAGAAGTGGAGAGTGAATTTTTGGTAGATAATTCGGCAAAAAAAATAGAAAAAAATTTAAAACATGAACTTAGGAAATGGGCTCTGCAACAAAAAATTAGTTTACGAGCACTCACTGACTTACTGCACATTTTGGCAAACTTCGGTTTAGAAGTACCTTTGGATGGCCGGACATTATTGAATACTCCAAGAATTTCATCTGCTTTCATTGATGTTCCACCAGGGAAATATTACCACCATGGTGTTGAGGAACCATTACGACGCCAACTGGACGCAGCAAATTCTGAAACTATTCAGGAATTAAATATGATTGTCAATATTGACGGTCTACCAATAACAAAAAGTTCAACCAGCACACTATGGCCAATTCAAATTAAAATACCAGAGCTAAATAATTTTATATATTGTGCTGGGATATATCATGGTCCCCAAAAACCAAAATGTTTTAATACGTTTTTAGAACAATTTGTTTTAGAAACCAAAAATTTATTAATAGCAGGAATTTATTATAACGATCGACAGGTCCCAGTGAGAATTCTTGGATTTTCATGTGATGCACCGGCTAAGGCTGAAGTAGCATATATTAAGCCGTTTAATTCTTATTATGGATGTGCGAAATGTATAACAAAAGGTTATCATAATCAAAAAATATATTTTCCTGAACTAAATGAAGCTCTTCGAACAGACAAAAGTTTTAGAGAACGTGAACAAGACGAACACCACAAACGAGAACGTTCTATTTTAGAACAGTTACCGATCAATATGGTAGAGGACTTTATGCTGGATCCTAAGCACGTAGTATACCTTGGTGTGATGAAAAAATTAATTACGTTTTGGATGGAAGGGTCAAAAGTTAAAAACAGAGTCGTCATTTCTAAGGGACAGTTACCAGCAACACGAATTTTTGAAGAGTCCGAGCCGAATTTGTTCCAATTTGTGAAATTAAATAAATTAAAAATTGAACAAATTGATGAAAAAATTAAAATCATAGCTGGTCAAATTACAGAAGATTTTGCTCGTACACCAAGAAGTATAACACATTTCAAAATGTGGAAAGCTACAGAGTTTAGGATGTTCTTACTGTACACAGGTCCAATAATTCTGAAAGACATCTTAGATGATGATCTATACAACAACTTTATGTACTTACATGTAGCTATTTCAATTTTGTCATCTAGCAAATATAATTGTAATGAAAAGTTGAATCTTGCGAATACACTTTTAAATGATTTTGTGTCTCAAGCGGGTATTTTGTATGGACAAAATTTTTTGGTTTACAATATGCACTCATTAATTCATATAGCAAATGACGTCAAAAAATTTGGACCACTTGAAAATTATAGTGCATTTTCTTTTGAAAACAACTTGGGCCAGTTAAAAAAACTTATGAGGTCAGCCAACAAACCCTTACAACAAGTACAACACAGATTGATAGAACTGGAATATTTAAATAAAACAAATGTTGGAATAAAAAAAGGACTAACATATGAATGGACAAAGGGTCCAAAAATCAACGAATATAATATTTACTACAAAAAATGTTTTATGCAAAATCATTCTTTGTTAGTTAATAATAAGGACAATGTAGTAATGACTCCAGATGAAAAAGTATTTGTTATTAAAAATTTTGCTTATAAGGATTCCATGGTTGTGGCAATTGGTTCATATTTGTCTGATCCAATTTTCCTAGACTCGTATATGGTTGGTCTTCGTAAATTTAAAATTACCCAATCTGATAAAAATACAGAAATTATAGTTTTAAACGATGACATCAGAAAATGTTTGAAGATAACTATATCAGATCACCACTTTGTAGTTCCAATGCTACATTTAAATTAGTTATTTTTACAAATAGTGCGCTACCTAAAAATATAAAAATTGAAGAATATAAATAATACAATAAATTTATTTTTCAGCATATTTACAACATTACTTACAACTTCAGAATGACGAGCCAAGATATATTTTCGCAGTTGGGTGAGTTCCTTGATTTCGATGAACAAAATAAACCGCTAGGTATTGTTATAGATTGTATAAGTATACTTCTTTACAATCATTATTTATTAATTATTTTTAGAAAACAGCACAAATAATTCAGGCTCGAGGGGGGATATAATAATTACAGAAGAGTACGGAAAACAAATATGCAATGCAGTGGAAATAATTGCCAAAATTGCGATGAAAAATAGCGAAAAATTAGGTAAATTAAACTGTAAAGTAATATATGAACCGTTTATTTTGAAAGTAGTATAGATAATTTTCCAAAAAATATTATGTTAATAATTTAATTTGTTTATCATTTTTATAAAATTTATTGAAATTTTGAAATCTATATTTTTATTTTACAATTAAAATTGTTCATAAATAAAATGTTAATTTTAAATTATAAACAAATTAAATTCTTAAAATATAAATAAGTGACTAATACTAATATTAGTCACTTATTTATATTGCAATAATTAACTTGGATATTGTCTTCTCATTCACATGATAATGTGATATTCACATTATCATTCTACATACTAAACATTAAAATTTATTTTAATTTTTAAAATTTTAATTAACTTTGAAAGTACAAGAGAAAATTTACATCTGAATACTAGTTTTTTACTTATGACACAAAAAAAAACAAATGTATTTTTTTACTTATGGTTATGACACAAAAAAAAAAAAAATGTATTTTTTTTTTACTTTTGACACAAAAAGAAATGTGAAGTTTTTTAAAAAATTATAAAAAAAATTCAAATGGGTTAATTCGTTAATTCAGGAAAAACTTATTGCAAACGAATTCGGAATGTATTTTAAATGACGAAAATGGAATCTAAAATGGGCTACTTCATTTTAGATTCTATTTTTAGAGGATATATTTCTTTTTTGTCGAAAGTAAAAAAAAAAACAAAGATTTCTTAATGAGTAAATAATTATCACAAAATTTCCAGATATCTTAAGATACAATCAAATAAAAATTGAACAAAACTTAAAGGAAGTAAAAGAATATGTTGATCAATTGGGGCAAAGAATAAACGACAACAATAAAGAAAATGAAACCACCGAGGAAATTTTACCAATACAAAACAAAGACGATTATAATACTATCGCATCTAAATGTGAACTAGATTTGGTATTTAGGAAAACTTTAGTAAGTAAATTAAGAATTTCAGTGAAAAATGTAGTTACATATTAATCCAACTCCAACCTTTTATTATTTTAGACCAAAAATATTACTTCTCTTGGAGGATCCACCGTTCCACATGCGGTTCGAAAAATTATTAATAAAGTTTTTTCATTAGAATTTCAGAAAGAAATAAATTATTCTGGGAAAAATAAAAAAATAAAACTAGGAGATTCGATTTTTCTCAAAATAATATTAGGTATAACATACAATGCAATTTATGCTTTACGTTTAATAATTTTTTTTTAAATTGCAGATGCTGTAAAAATTAGTAGGCAGAGAGATTTTGATGAGGAGACTGCGTTAAATGCCTTAAAATTTTACTTCCAAAGGTCTGGAGAACGTTTTAGGAATGCCACTAAAGCAAAAAGCCTTCATTTATAATGCTTTTAAAAATATTAGTATTAGTTTCATTTTTTTTATGTCAGAAGACAATGTTTTTTTTTAAATTTACCACTCTGAATTATGTTAATTTGTTAGTTTAAATGTAAATAGTTTTTTTTATGTCAGAAGACATTTTGTTTTTAATTTTAAGTCTGAAGTGTGCTTTATTTTTTTACTTTTAATGTAAATAGTTTTTTATGTCAGAAGGCAATTATATTTTTTAATTTTAACAGTCTGAATTATGTTAATTTGTTAGTTTAAATGTAAATAGTTTTTTTATGTCAGAAGACATTTTGTTTTTAATTTTAAGTCTGAAGTGTGCTTTATTTTTTTACTTTTAATGTAAATAGTTTTTTATGTCAGAAGGCAATTATATTTTTTAATTTTAACAGTCTGAATTATGTTAATTTGTTAGTTTAAATGTAAATAGTTTTTTATTTTAGAAGACATTTTGTTTTTAAATTTTAAGTCTGAAGTATGCTTTATTTTTTTACTTTTAATGTAAATAGTATTTTAAAAAAATAAACATTAAGATTACTTTTTAATGTAAATAGTATAAATATGAAAATATAAACAATATGAAAATAACAATAGTAACAAACATATTTTTATTTATTTATCGACAAAATTGAGAATTAATTGTTGACATAAAGTTGACAAAATTGTCACCAAATTGTCGACATATTGGTTGACAAATTTGAGAATTAATTATTGACATAAAGTTGACAAAAATTGTCACCAAATTGATGGGATATTTGTTGACAAAATGTGACATATTCTTCACCAAATTTATGACATATTGGTTGACAAAAAGGCCACAAAACTATCACCAAATTGTTGACATATTTGGTGACAAAAAGTTGACAAAATCATCACCAAATTGTCGACATATTGGTTGACAAATTTGTCGCCTGAGGTGTCGAAAGTAAGGTAAACCCTACTGACATTTTTTCAACAAAATTTGTCACAAATTTCTGTCGACAATACACCAGTTTTTGTCAACAATTTGTCACATATTGTTGACATATGGTTACTCGGGACTTGTAGAACTGCGGAAATAATTTGGTAACAGTTAGTAACTTATATTAACTAACAATTAGTATTAGTTATATGGTAATGTCATTGGTATAGCAAGTGTGAAATGTTTCAATTACTATATCCTTTAGATTTACTATAAATTATTATTAATTGTCCTTAGTACATTAACATTTATTGTTATTGTCGTTAATATTTTTGCATCAGAAAAAATATATTATATTTACCTCAAGTTTTCAGTATACTAATAAATTTCAGCAACAACATATTTTAATATCATTAAATTGTAAAATAATTGAGTGCTATGTGGTCTCAAGTGCTTATGCTACAGAGCACGCTGTAACGATTTGAAATTAAAAATGTATAAAATTCCCGGTTATTAAATATAATAACCCGTTTTTTAAATATACCTTTACCATACTGATGCTGATGACCAAACAAAATTAAACAAAATGCATTCACATTCACAGTAATCTTAATAACAGATGCTGAAGCAGGTAGTAGTTTGGGATTCGTTGTATATCTTGAATAAATTCGATCCATTATACTGGCAATATTTGAATAGGTACTTAAAGTTCACCAAGAACCGAGAAATCTGTATGCAAATAAGTAAGTGGTCATGTAGACTTTACACCGATTAAATAATTTACAGCTTTTTGTGGAATTTTTTTTTCCGCCAATCTAATATTATAATATATTATATTTACTTTATGGAATAATTTATATATATATATATTATTATATTTCTAATAAATTATAAAAAAATCGTAGAACAAATTGTTTGTAGATTTCAAATAAAATGGGCAAAACAAAACCCTTAAAAAACAATGAATAAGTGTATCCCCCTCTTCATATAATCTAATTTTCTACACTTTTCATTAGTTTCTTCAATGTCATTAATATCGTCCTGGTCGATTACAAAATTTTCATTTTTCTTATTAATATTAGTTGTAGTTAAATTAATACCATCACAATTTCCATCAACAACATCACAATTATTTGTTAAAATTCCTTGAATTTTATTATAATCTTTTAAAGGATTTAAATATTTTTGATTATGACTACTACTACTACTACTACAATTACTAAAATTGTTATTATAATTATTATGATTTTTTGTCGTTTGATGCTGCTAATGTTATAGCTGCTTTGAAACACACTTTCCCATAGAATCGTTGTTAATTTTATCCTTTTTAATAGTATCACATAACTGAAGATAATTTGAAACCTGTAATAATCCAATCCAATTGTAATCCAAAAATTGGAATTACATATTTAAAAACAAATTGGAAATTCTCAAAAAATGAAAAAAAAACAGATAAAATAAACACTAACAACATAAAAACACAAATTCACAACATTAAATAAACAAATTAATAAAAAATTTGAACTTGATAAAACACATTCAGAAATTAATTTTGTAAATTGATTTTTACCATCATTTTTATAAGTTTATTTTTAATTTAATCAACTAAATGTAAAAAAAAAAATTCACTTAATTTAATTAATTACAGAAGAATTAAATAAAAATAGTGCAAAATTAAAATTAAAATTAATAATATCTAAGAATTTATATAGAATGAAAATCGGAACATTAAAACTTCCCGTTTATAACTTAAGTCACGATCAATTATTTTACTAAATTACTATTTAATTCATATTCACTTTTACAAAAAATATAAAAAAAATCACTAAAATTTATCGTACATAAAATTTCTACCACTTTTCACTATATTTGTTTTATTATTTATTATAAAATTTTTATTGAAAATATTTAAAGTAAAATTAAACAAGTTACAAAAACATTATTTTTACATTATTTGTACTCTATTCAGCCAGTTTATAATTTTATTATAGTTTATAAAAAAAATTTAAAACCACTGTTTTTTTTCGTATTATAATTTTATACACTTTAATATAAATTTTTGTACACACAAAAAAAAATTGTCTTTTTTTACAACAAAAATTTTTGTAAGTAAATAATGTTTCTATAATTTCGACCACAAAACGAACAGATAAATCAAATAATATTTATCACATTTAAATTTAAACGTCACTATTTGTAATACCGTATTAATAAAATTAAAAGTCTCGCGTTACCAAATTATTTTCAGTACTATTTATTTAAAAAAAATGCTTTGTCTATTTTAATATTATATTTATTTATATAATTTAATTAATAACTGAAAATTCTTTCAAAGTTTTTAATTTTTTAAAACAACATTTAATTTTACATTAACCGATATGTTAGTTCGCGAAAAAATTTTTTAAGTTAAATAGGTATATTTAACTTTACCGACTGCGCCATATGTGATGTTATCTTCTTTTAACACCAAAAACTTCTTTTTCAATTTAAATAA
The DNA here is from genome assembly GCA_963920725.1 of Rhamphomyia laevipes. Classification (NCBI taxonomy): domain Eukaryota; kingdom Metazoa; phylum Arthropoda; class Insecta; order Diptera; family Empididae; genus Rhamphomyia; species Rhamphomyia laevipes. The sequence continues at coordinate 30,495,194 of OY987255.1, forward strand.
ATAAACACACACTTAAAAGCTTTCTTCTTTAATTATCTTTATTTAATTATACTTTTTACTTTAATTATACTTTATCTAACATTTTTTTATTTAATGCAAATCCTAAATATATAACCCCTTAACAATAGCACGATTTTCGCTCAACTCAACTCTGTTTATCAACTTTTAAAATTCAAGTCAACCCATGTTGGCAAAACGTAACCTTGATTTTTATTCTCACAAATAAATATCAAGGTCTCATTACCGTATTTCAATTACCTGTGAATTAGACTTTGCTTAATTAGCAAAAGTGCTAATTAATCAAGTCTGTTTCCGCTGCAGTTATAATTTTGATTTTATTAATTATTTGCTATCAAATAATTAAGCGCGTGTTTTGCACAAACAATTAAACTACAGGGTGACATGTATTTTATACAACACTAGTGGTAACCTGTTAACGCTGGGACTATAATTTCAGTTTTTCCTTAGAGTAATTTTTACTTCACCTGCAGTGGGATTCTGTAAGCTGTGGAATTGATATTGACATAGAGATTGATATAGATATTGTTATTTGCGATTCTATAAATATTTTGATATCGATAAAATTTTATATTTCATACGATGGCGCTGCAATCGTTTGTGGGCATTGATATCTCGTGTTTCCACATTGATATTTCGTATTCTGTAAAGTTACACATTGATATTTTTCGCCCACACATAGATACTTTTATCGACAGCCATATAGGCTGTGTAAATTAAAAGTGAAGGTTATTTAATAATTATTTCAATTATTAAATAATTTTTTTTATTATTCTATATCTATAGAATAGCAATTTAAGCTGCGGAATTAAAAGAGAAGCTAGTAAAAAGTGTTTAAAGGTAGTAAAGGTAGTAAAATATTGGTACCATAAAAGATTTTTTTATTCAATTCAATTATTAAATATTTATGTTATATGTTTTTTGCTATAGAATATGAATCAAAAAAGGAGGGCGAATGGACAGCTTGAACGCCTTATTGATGTTTTATTTATTAATAAGGATTTGGTCAAAAATAAGCTGTCCGGGCCAGCAGCTCTTGGAGAATATACGCGAAAGTGGACTCAATAACGTCACAACTAAATTCTTTGGGTGGGCCAATAAAAAAACCCTTATGGATGGCGTCAGAGCTGGAGGGACACGAAGTGCCAGGTTTTAAAAGCAGCCAGAGCTTTATAATATGCCTCTGGTACGGGTGTTGGACCAAAGGCAAAAGATTTAAGTCCGATGGAAGAAATTTTCTTAGAAATTTGTGGCCAAGCAGCAATTGAAGATGTGACTAAAGCATCGGTCGGGAACCGGCGGCTCTGGAGCCGCATGCGGCTCTTAGCTTCAAAACCTGTGGCTCTTACTTTGAATAATATTTTTAAAAAAATTCGCTGCTGCCATCTAATGTTTTCAGTATGTTTCTGAAATCATCACCTAAGACACAAACGAAAAATATTTAAATTTAAATAAAAAATCGATTGCTCAGCAATCTTTTCTAAACCAATAAATTACCATAGCAACCATTTTCTTCAATTATTTTTACTCACGGTTATATAAGTTTCGTGAATTAGTTTTCTAGTGTTTTTTGAATTGGTAAGGTTTTATTGCTGTGCATTACAAAAATTTATTAAATAATTAAAGTTATTAAATACAATCGATAATTTAAGTTTTGTTAATAATTCAATTGAATTATTGAACCACAATGAATGCAAGAAAAAGAAAAATCATTGATGAAAACAGAAGTTTCAATCAAATGTGGACTGAACGATTTGCATTTATAGAAGTTAATGGGAAACCTCAATGTTTGATTTGCAATTTAAGAATGCAGAACAATAAATCAAGCAATATAGAACGACACTTTGATGGAAAACATTCAGATTTCAGCGAGAAGTATCCAGGCGGCGATAGTAGAAAAAAAGCTATTCAAGAATTACAAAATAAAACAGTACTTCAGCAAGGATGTTTTTCAAATTGGGTAAAATCTTCATCAACTTCAAATGAAGCAAGTTTTGAATTGTCATTAGAGATCGTGAAAGCTGGAAAGCCGTTTACAGATGGTGAATTTATCAAACAGTGCATGTACAAGGTTTCTGATACGCTCTTCAAAGATTTTAAAAATCATGATGATATATTAAAAAAAATACAAGATTTACCTCTCTCAGCTAGAACTGTTAAAGAACGTATCATAAATATATCTGCAGAAGTATCAAACATGCTACTTTCAGATATTAATGCTGCAGAATTCATATCGCTTGCTGTTGATGAATCTACAGATGTTACTGACATATCGCAGTGCTGTGTAATGGCTAAATATATAACATCTTCAGGTGTTCAAGAAGAGCTACTTGAAGTATTGCCACTTAAAGGACACACTACAGGTGAAGACATTTCGGAAAGTATTGTAAAATGTTTAAAGAGTAAAAATATAAATATTGATCGTAGCATCCATTGCAACGGATGGAGCACCGGCGATGATTGCAAAAAATAAGGGCTTTGTTAAATTGCTCTCCAATTATATTTCTCACGAAATAATTTCATTTCATTGTATTTTGCACCAAGAAGCTTTAGTTGCAAAATCGTTAGGAATAATACCAAACCTAAAAAAAGTAATGGATGTAGTTATACCAATAATAAATTTCATCAAGGCTCGAGCGTTGAATCACAGATTATTTACTGCACTTTTAGAAGAAGTCAATGCTAAATATAAAGATTTGCTTACATTTACTGCTGTACGTTGGTTGTCACGAGGCAAAGTGTTAAACCGTTTTTCCGAGTGTTTGCAAGAAGTTATTATTTTCTTAGGCTCGAAAAATTATAACGAAGAATATTTTAAACTTCTTACAAACTATGAATGGCTTGAAAATTTTTACTTTTTACTAGATATGACAAAACATTTTAACAAACTTAATATTAAGTTGCAAGGAAAAGGAAATACTGCTTTACAGTTATTAGAAGTGTTATATACTTACTAATTTTCACCATCAATCTTAAAAAAACAAATTAAATAGAACACAAATCGATTGATATGAAAATATTAGAAAAATAATGTCTTTATTAGATTATGAATTGTTATTAAAAGTAAATATATAATGTTTATGAAATATTATAATATATGTATTATATTATTATTATTATTATTAAATTAATTATTATGGATGGCTAAAAAGAAGTTATTTACGTTCACGTTCACGTTCGTTCGGTTTGAATGTTTTTCACGTTCTCTTCACAACTATCCAAAAAACTATAGAGACGCTAAAGAATAAAAAGTGCGAAGATTATTCGTAACTGCAGTTATTTAGTAAAAATCATATAGTAATTGCAAATGTAAATGTAAATGTAAAATAGAAAAATAGAGCATGTTGCCAAAATTCGTTTACAGCTCGGCTGTCCTGACATACAAATCGTCCTCGATTTCAGGTTGATCTTTACCAACATCAAGATATTCACCAACTTCATCATCATCATCAGGTGTTGGACAACACCACAATTTCATATTATCAGATGAAAACACACCAGCATAGTTACGATTTTTTCTCTGAGCACCCGGTATGTCCTCCACTAAATATCTATCTTTACCTAAAGTTTTGGTGACAATATAAGGTCCTTTAAATTTTGCTTGAAGTTTCTTTGAATATCCAGTACTACCCGGTTCATTATCCACGACTACAAGATCATCGTGGTGATATATTTTTGGCTTACAATGTTTTTTATCAAATCTTTCTTTCCAGGCTTGACGTTTAGTATTAATATTTTTGGCAGCTTCATCTCTAATTTCAGCCAATGTCTCAATTTTATCATTAATTTCATCATGTAGGTGTAAAATAATTTTATTTTGCAGGATATCACGTGGTTTGAAATCAAATATAATTTCATGTGGACTTTTTCTAGTAGTTGATGACGTCATTGAATTAAGCGACCATTGAATGCTTTTTAAGCATTCATCCCATTTTCGTTCGTTCACAGCACTGGTTGATATTGCATCACATAACGTTCTATTTACTCGTTCAATTTGACCATTCGCCCTAGGTGTTCGTACAGCAATTTTTATGTGTTGTATTGCATGATCATTACAAAAATTTTCGAATGCTTTTGATGTAAAAGCTGAACCGCGATCTGAAATTATACGTGCTGGTGTTCCCACATAACTGAAAAATTCATCTAAATGCTTTATTACTGCAACTGTATTTGTAGTTTTGACAGCTTTCAATGATACAAACTTGCTAAACGAATCAGATATACCAATTACGTACAAATTTCCGTGACTGCTACGTGGAAACGGTCCTAAGTGATCAATATGCATAGTTTGAAATGGAATTGGTTCAATGTTATCATAATGCATTTCACCTTCAAGTTTTCCACCAGGCTTTTTATGATAACAGCATTCGACGCATGATTTAATATATTTCGAAACATAATCGCGCATTTTCGGAAACCAATACCATTTCTGAATTCTTTGTAAAGTTTTTTCAATACTTAAATGACCAACTGTATCGTGACATTCGCGAACAATACGCCATCGCACCATTTTTGGTACTATCCATCTTTTTATATCATCAAGTTTTTTAAATAATCGGCCATTTTCAACACAATATTCCTTTTTTAAATGCTTATCTACGGGTACAGCCTTAAGCTTTTCAAATATATTTTTTAAATCTTCATCCTGTAATTGCATTGTTAATAGCCAATCAATTTCATTAATTTCTACATTCATGATTTTTAATGATGCAGTTTCCATCTCAGTTACACTATCTTCATTAGGCATTCGACTCAAAGCATCTACGTGAGTCATTCGACTTCCACTTCGATGTTCAAGTGTAAAATCAAAATCTTGCAATCTCAACCACCATCTCGCAATTCTAGGTATTAATTCTTTTTTCTGCATGGTAGTTTTCAGAGATGCACAGTCCGTTACAACCTTAAATGATTTTCCAAGTAAATAATATTTAAATCGTTGTAATGATTCAACAATGGCAAGCGTTTCCAGCTCATAACTATGAAATTTATTTTCAGAATCTGATGTAGTTCTACTGAAATACGCAACCGGCTTAAATATTTTATTTTCTAACTGCAACAATATACCAGCAAGACCACCTGCACTAGCATCAGTATGAACTTCATGCGTACCATTTACATCATAGGAAACTAACAACGGTTTATTTACTAATATACATTTTAACTTTATAAATGAATCATTTTGATCTTTCGTCCAGTGAAATTTAGTTTCTTTTTTTAATAACTGCGTCAATGGTTTTGCTATAATTGCGAAGTCTTTAACAAATTTTCGGAAATAACTACAAAGTCCTAGAAATTGTCTTACTTCTTTTACATTATTTGGTTGCTTAAAGTTTTCAACAGCAGCTGTTTTAGCTGTACCAGGATAAATACCATTAGGAGTTATTTTATGTCCTAAATAATCAATTTGATTTTGTAAAAAGAAACATTTTTTTAAATTTAATGTTAAATTATAATTTCGTAACGTAACAAAAGTTTTACGTAATTTTTCTAAACCTTCTTGTATTGTCGAACTACCGATAAGAATGTCGTCCATATATATTTGAATATTATTATCAACTTCAGATTTAAATTTTGACATTAATTGTTGAAAAACTGTTGGCGCATTTTTAAGCCCAAATGGCATACGCTTAAATTCATATAAACCGTTCGGTGTAATAAATGCTGTATATTTGCGACTATCTTTATTAAGTGCTATTTGATAATAACCGCTATTTAAATCTAACGATGTGAAATATTTAAAAGAACTTGCCATCTGAAGTTCTTCTTCGATATTTGGCGTAGCACATAATTCTTTTTTGGTATACGCATTTATTTGTCTATAATCAACGCAAAGTCGATCTTCACCATTCTTTTTTTTAACTAACAGTACTGGACTTGCATAATTAGATTTCGATACTGTTACGATATCTTTATCCAGTAAGTCATCAACAATTTCTTTAATTCGTTCCTTTTTTGCGTACGGTACACGATATGGTTTCTGTTCAATAGGCTTATCTGTATCTAATTTAATTAACATTTCTGTTTCAGTAGTCAAACCAATATTTTTCAAATCGTTTGGAAAAAGAAATTTAAATTCATTCAATAAAAATAGCAATGAATTTTGTTCGATATCGTTCAATTCCGAACCGTATTGCAATTCACTTTCAATAATTGGTTCGCGTTCATATATACGTTCAATAACATTTGGTTTAAAGATTCGTTCTAATAATAACGTTCCGTTCTCTTTTACCATTCTAATGTCAGGTAAATCTATTACATCTCTGCCAATTAACATTGGAACTGGTACAAAATCGTTATCTACAATATAAACTGTAGCATCAACATTAATGGTGTCAATACAAATATTCAAATTCATTTTTTTATTTGAAATGTATTTTCCACCCAGACAACCAGTTATCTCAATTTTACACGATAGCTTTTCATTCGCTAATTGATCAGCGTATTCTTTTTTAATAAAAGTAAAAGGACTTCCCGAATCAATTTGACCAACTAATTCATATTCACCGATTTTTATTATTTTATGATAAATAGTTGGTAATTTTCTACAATTTAAAACACCAACTTTGATTTCACCAGGACATTCTACTGGTTCACCTTTTTTATGAACCTTACCACATTTGGAACAGCGCGGTCGTCTTGTTGGTTGAGGGCAATCTTTCGCAAAATGTCCAGTTTGAAAACAATTAAAACATTCTAATTTTTTATTTGAATTATTAAAATTTTTATTAGTATTACTAAAATTTTTATTAAAGTTATTAAAATTATTAAAATTTTTATTAGTATTTTCGGTAAATGCATTATTTGACTGTAATTCTTTTCGTTGAAATTGATTAAAATTTCGCGGCTTAGTTTCTTTTTGAATTGATTTTCTCAAACTAATGCACCATATAATTCGTTCTTTCAACTCTTGAAGAGTTTCAATAAGTTGACTTTGAAACGTTAATTGTAAATCGTCATCTCTCATACCGATAATAAAATATTTTATAACAGCATTATCTTTCAATCGTCCTTTAAAACCTAACCGAGACATTTCATCAAAATATTCAAGTAACGTTTCATTATTTTTTCGTTTTCGAGCTAACATTCCCATATGAACATCAGCTTCGTTCATTACTGCCATATATTTTTGTTGAAATTGATTTAAAAATTCAACCCAAGTTGTACACAAATTATCCATTTTGTCATACCACAGTCTAGCACTACCTTTAAATTTTGGTCCGACAGATATCAAAATTAATTCATCCGATATTTTATAAAATAATTTTAATTTCGATACCCTTTTATACCATTCTTCAGGTGTCAAACCAATTTCGTCGTCCGGATTAAATTCAGGTAAAATTTCCATCACTTCTTTTAAACTAAAATTAATTTGATTTGAATTTACCTGTTTGTTGCCAATCATACTATTACTATTATGAATAGGTTGCATTAAATTTTGTTCAACTGCTTCTGAATCATCTTGTATCACTGTAATAGAATTATTATTTTCTATTTCATCAGCTACCAAATCGCGACGACGTTCTACATGGTGCTTTAGACGATCAATTAATTGTTTTTTTGTTCCCGTACACGGTAACGAAAATTCTTTTAACTTTTCTTTTAAAGCTTTCACAGTCATATTTTCAAAATTTAACATAGCAATATTGTTAGCAACAGGATCACACATTTTTTTTATATATAGCTTTTGCTAACTACACGAAAGTAAAATAATTGACAAATGTAGATATATTTTTTTTAATATGTATATGCTTTTTATAAACTGTTGCTGATTACACTACACAATATTTACCATACCAATACACAAATATATTTTACCGAAACCGATTACACATATAATAATAATAAATATATTAATTTTCTTCGTTTCGTACAGTTTTGAAACACCAACTTGAAACGTGCGTTTATTTTTTTTTATTTTTTTTACTTTTACTAAAACGACTTCAAAATAACAACTTTAAACGTGCGTTTTTTTTTTATTTTATTTTATACCGGCTACTTTAAAAAAAATATCAATTTTAAACGTGCGTATTATTTTTTTTTTTTATTTATATACCGATTTATATGCACTTTTCAGATTTTTTTTTTAATTTTAAATTTCAATTACACAATAAATAACTTTTTTATTTCAGATTTTTTTCCTTTTATTTTGTAAATCCCACTTCTGAATTGTTATATACTTACTAATTTTCACCATCAATCTTAAAAAAACAAATTAAATAGAACACAAATCGATTGATATGAAAATATTAGAAAAATAATGTCTTTATTAGATTATGAATTGTTATTAAAAGTAAATATATAATGTTTATGAAATATTATAATATATGTATTATATTATTATTATTATTATTAAATTAATTATTATGGATGGCTAAAAAGAAGTTATTTACGTTCACGTTCACGTTCGTTCGGTTTGAATGTTTTTCACGTTCTCTTCACAACTATCCAAAAAACTATAGAGACGCTAAAGAATAAAAAGTGCGAAGATTATTCGTAACTGCAGTTATTTAGTAAAAATCATATAGTAATTGCAAATGTAAATGTAAATGTAAAATAGAAAAATAGAGCATGTTGCCAAAATTCGTTTACAGAAGAAGTTCTTACTTTTGAGCAAAAACTAGAGCTGTTCAAGGTGGATATATCTAACGATCAGTTTGTATATTTTGATAGTTTAAGAAATTACAGATTAAATTTAACCGAAGAGAAAACAGATTGTAAAATATTCGCTGATATAATCACAACAATTTCGAATTCATTTGCAAGCAGATTTCAGGATTTCAAGAAGTATCAGGAAACATTGAAATTTATGTTGCAGCCATTGCAGTGCAATTTAAAATTAATAGACATAAAAGCTTTCCCTGGTATATCTATTGCAGAACTTCAGCTTGAGCTTTTGGAAATTCAAAATAAAAGTATATGGGTAGAAAAACTTCAACACATGGTAACACAAATTGAAACATATCAACCAACTATGGAGGACACGCCGCAGGACATAATATTCAGATGCTGGAATACATTCCCGAATAAATATTCAAACACCAAGAGCCTTGCACTTGGCCTTTGGACACTCTTTGGTTCTATGTACAATTGTGAACAATTTTTCTCTTCCATGAACTACATTAAAAATAACTACCAGAGCAGGCTGACAGATGAAAGTTTAAAAGCTTTGTTACAATTAAAAACCACCAAATATGTGCCAAATTTAAAAAAGTTGGCTGGAATGATACAAGTTCAAAAGTCCCACTAATAAATGTTTAATATTATTTGATTCATAACTTCAATATTATATTATCATAATTTTCATAATTTAATATTATATTATCATAAACTTTAATAAATACTGAAAAATTAAAAATATGTATTTTGTTTTATTTATTATAAAGAAGGAAAATCCTGCCATTAAATAAGATAAGTCATTTCGTAATATACAAATTTTTTAATGCTACACAAGTTTTTAGCTCGAATATGACTGTGACTGCGGCTCTTAAATTTCATTTTTTTGAAATTTTTTGTTGATTTGACTCTTTACTTAAAAAAGGTTCCCGACCGCTGGACTAAAGTAAGGCATATGTTAGGGTTTACATCTGAAATCCATTCACCTGAATCAGCTGAAGCAAATGCTGCAGAAATTGTGGTTGATTTTAGAATATCGTAACACCACCACCGAGGAAAAGGATGAGATTTGGAACTGAATTAGTAGATAGGAAAATGGACAATCTGCTGGAAACAAACAAAGAAAAAAAAATTATGAAAAGAACTAAATACCAATTTTAGTTCAATTAATAACAATTTATGTTCAATTGCTATGTCATTACAAACATTGGCTTAAAAAAAAAAAAAAAAATAATAATAATGCTTAAATATAAATACATATATTATAATTTAAAACTATTAGAGTTTTTTTTTATTACAATAACTGTTTATTTCAAATTAATACAAAACATAATTTTAAATTATGTAAATTGGTTAAGTATAATTGAATTTCGTATACGGATACAATTATAATTAAACTGCTAATGAATTAATTATATAAACATCTCTATCCCAGGTACTTATTTTCTTGAAACTATAAAGTCGAACATCAATACGTCATCCATTGACAGCAAAACGGAATACGCGATCAATTGCTGAGCAAAATTTTTTGAAATTTTTTAGTACCTCATTCCAGCAATCTTTAATCAATAATTTTAACCATATTCGAAATAGGCTTCGTTAAACTTCCGCCAATATTATTATAAATTAAAATATGAGTTGGGCTGTAACTGACCGGTCGCTGACCCAGTGTTGTGACTGTCTCAATTACTGGTCAAGTACATGCTTTACCAACACGTGGTAACGTCGAGCTGTGGTATAAGAGAACATGGCAATTAGGTCCCCCTACCTGGTGCTGGTGGTGGATGACGACCTGAATAGTAATTTCGCTCAAGTAATTGAGAAAATATCAAAATCAGGAACCCACAACAAAAATAATGAACAAAGCAACGTTTAAAAGTAACACATGTCCATAGAAAAATAGAGGAACAGGTGAAGGATATATTTTCCAATATAAATGGCAAAAAAGGAGAACATCTTAAATTTGCTTTCTAATAGTACTTGCCGATTTGAATCCGAAAATAGGCAAAGTAAACAGTGGCAGGTAAGTGCAACTTGCATTATAACTCCAGTGAAAACGGCAAAAGACCGTCACCATTCAATCTTGTAATCAAAAGTAATATTTCGAATACAACAACATTAGTAAAGCGCCATGGAAATCACCAGGAAATAGAGTACCGTACTAATCAGCAAGCCTATTTACAAGACCCAATTGCGATTCGAACTACATTATGGTAAACGCGGTACAAGAGCTGGCAAATGGACTTAAAAATGCAAACGACAGGGAAATGATATTTCCACGAGTAAAAGAAAGATACGAAAAGAAACTTAATAACATGCTAACTTGTGAGCTCCAGAGCACACAAAAGTATGGTTCACAAGGTACTCCAATCACCTCTCTTTTGGATACTGGTAGTGACCGACCACTTGCAAGAATTAACAAGGCATCCCGTTCAAATCCAGAATCTTTCAGTAAAAAATGAAATCCAACTTACTTTCATAAGTAACGTAAAATATCTGGAGATCATTCTAAATAAAAAACTTAATTGGAAAACGCATTTCTAAGAACAAAGTAATACCTACAAGATAAAATTGGGGTCTCAAGCCTCAAATGATCCGATAGTTATACATCAGTGTACTTCGCCCAATTCTAACCTATGATTCCCTAGTTTGCCTTAAGACTTTACTTAAACCGGGATCGAATTTTTCATGAAACAATTTTTAGATTTTGTAAAGTCGGCCGTCCCAGACGTTATTCTAGTTATTCCATCCAGAACTGATTGAAGTTCGGGTTCCGTGATTCCGCCTTCATACCAAGACCTTCATACTGATGGTCCCAAACAGAGTAACTGTACAGGAGCTGGCGTTTTCTGTGATGAACTGAATCTGGAAGAATCCATTCGTCTGAACAACGGTGCCACAGTAAGCAGATGTGGCAGCGACAAAAGACATATGTAACACTCTCCTTGAAATTGGAGTCACAAGCACGTACTTGATAATCTGCTCTGGTGGCGGTAACTTCAATTACGGCAAGATCTAAGCTGGTTTAAGAATGCAAACACAATCGTAACAACCTAGCTCAGACAAACAAAATGTACGTCAAATGGGTGCCAAGCCATGGTGACCACTGCGGAAACGAAAAAAGCCACGAGTTAGCCAGAAAAGGTGCGCAATTGGAGCTTATATGCAATCCCTAAAAGCGGACCTAAAGCAATGGATTGATTATACTCATCTCCAGCAAGCGCGTAATAATGGGAAGGTCACAAAGAATCTCTGGAAAGTTCCGAATGAAGAAGTCACCAAGAAATATCTACAAAGCAGCAAAAGCTTGATATATATAGCGACCGCGCTTTTAACAGGACACTCTTTGTTAAGGGATCACGCCTTTAAGATACGGTGATCCCAATTAAATATATGTAGTGGGTCCAGTGACATACGCGAGGCTATTGAACACTTTCTATGTCATTGGGTGCGGTCAAGAATTCAGCCGCTGCGCAACTAATGCAACTTCAAAATATTGAAAAGCAGCCAATATGCAAAAATTTTGACTGCATATTTATACGACCGGCTGCAAATTGTTAATATTTGACACTAAAAACTATATTTTAAATTATTTAAATTTATAAACAATTGAATTACTTATTAATCCGACAGATTGCGCTGCTTTTGCTGCAAATCTTAATTAATGACCGACTAACTGCAAAAACTGAGCAGTGGCTGAATTCTTGACCGTCCTCATGAACCAGCGACGCAGATGTATTGGTTCCTATTATATGAACGAACTGAATGAAGTAGGGGTTTTGGGATTCTCTGCTTTGGTAGAAAGAGTTGTTGGCTCAGCCAACAATCATGGCATGTATAACATGAAGGTTTCGAGGGGTATAATGGACTTATTTTTGGCTTAAGGGCATGCACCGTAGAGGTTCCCCTCATGAAATTATTATACAATCATTCAAATTTAATAACATTTTATTTAACAAAAGAAATGATGGCATCATACAAGCAGCTGATGAGGAGGTTCATAATACAAAAAATAAATAATCATATGATAAAGAATGCAAGGCAGCAGTGAGGAAAACCAAAGCAAGAAAAATTATGATGCTAAGAAATACAACAAATAAAAGCGAAATATATAAACAAAATAGGCAAGTATCAAAAAAATTAAATAGACAAAAGAAAAGGAATATAGAAAATAAAAGACCTGCTGCAGGCAGCATAAGCTCAAAGAGATATAAGATATTTCTATAAATTACTGAATAATATTTAGAATGGATAGCCAAACTCAAGTTAATGCAAAAGCAAACAAGGTGAAATACTGTACGAAGAAAATAGAATATATTATAGAACTACTGAATTCACAGAATACATCGTATACCGAATATCTCAAGAAATGTGCTCGGCAGAACCATTCGTCAAACAATCCTCACTTGATGAAATTAAAGTGGCAATAAATAATAAGTCGTAGGTGAAGATTCATTAACTACTGATTGGTAAATGGGATTCATATTAGATATTTTCCCTATATGTGGCAACTATAGGGGAAGAAGATTAATCCATATTAGCATACAAAGTTTTCATCCAGTGTGCTACACTTGCACAATCAATTAACGTTTAACAGCCTACGCAGAAGAGTACGAGTACGGATTTCGCTGGAACCCGTAATAGGCTGATAATGAAAAAATTCTACAAATATAAAACAGATCCGTATAGACAAGACAAGCATTTGATAGTATAATTCGTAAAACCAGTTTTTTTGTAATGAACGTTTTTGGAATCCCAGATAAATTGACCACGCTGGAAGATACAAAGGCAAAAATTATCGAACATACAAAAATTATCGAAAATCAAAAATTATCGAAAAGTCCAAAATTCGAACATACCAGTGGAGTACGATGGGTTATCGAGAATATTGTTCAATTTTGCTCTTGAAAATTATATTTCTCTACTAATGAATACTGGTAGCCTCGTGACATATTTATTCGGGAATGCACACCATATCCAACATTCGGTTACTTCTTACCTTAGCGGAAGGATGCAGTTCTTAAAGTTATTTGTTAATTATACTCCACATGTAAAAAAAATTCAATTCTTTTTTCTTAATTAGATGTGGACGATTCGTATTTTCTTCTTCTTATTGTTTCTTGACTAATTTAATTTTTGTTTCTCGTATTTATGCATTGTATTTTTAGATTTGTATTTAGTGAATGTTTGAATTTTTTATGGCATGAATAATAGGATTAAATTCATTTTTATTATTTGCTTTTTTAAAAATTTAATTTTTATAGAGAATCAGCAATCATTTTTTATTACATGGGACCACTTTTTATATTTTAAATTATGTAATTGTGTAATGTAAAGGTGGTGTAAATATCTAGCATGTAAAACAGCGTTTACAGCGGGGAATTGAACCAATAACCTCATTGTTGCATGTTACTCAGTTACCGAAATCTTAATTATAACTTTTATTAGTAGTAATTTATTACAGAAACTGGGCATATTTCTGTCAGGTGATATAAGGCATATTTCTGCCTTACATTTTATATAAAATAAAATATTTTGTTGTCAGAGGAATGCGTGTTTAAAAATTGTAATACGAACAACATCAAAAAAAATACATTTTTTTTCAAACGACAAATTTCGATTTAGGCTTCTTTGTGAATATAAGAAATTGCTGCTGAAATTTCGTGGCACCCACCTCCTTCATATAATATATAATATTTTGTTTTGAGTGAAAGGTATGCTGAAAAATTCAGAAGGACATATATACAAGAACAAACATTGTTATAAATCAAAATCGTGTTTTAAATAATTATAAGAATTTTATATACATATAGTTATAGAGTAAAGCAATATAAGAATGATAGGGTTATAAAAGTAGGGGTGTGGTCGCTAATAATCGGCTTGATTATCTCCAAATAAATATATATATATATATATATATATATATATATATGTAGCGATCACGCCACCAATGAAATTTCATTCTTCTTTTATTAAATGCACTCTTCTCCAATTTCCATTTTATACCATCGTCTGATTTTAATTTCTTTTCTTCTCTACACACACATACATGTAAGTAATAGATTTCAATGCGCTGATAAGCGGTAATTAAAAATCAAATAAAATCACTTCTCAGTACACGGTCATAAAGTAAAGTTCTAGTTCAGTCTAATTAAATAAAAATCGAAAGTACAGTCGCGTTGATAAAATATTAAAACATTTTTATATTATTTCAAAAATTAATTATCATAGTTGGTGTGTTCTTAAAATAAATAAATACATTATAAAATAAATTAAATACTGTAATTAAATAAATATTAAAATAAAGAAATACATTTTAAAATAATTAAATACTGTAATTAAATAAATATTTAAATAAAGAAATACATTTTAAAATAATTAAATACTTTAATTAAATAAATATCAAAATAAATAAATACATTTTAAAATAATTAAATACTTGAATTAAATAAATATTATAATAATTAAAAACATTTAAAATAAATAAATAGTTTAACTAGATAAACTTAATTTAGTAAATTGAATAAAATGAAACATTATATTATGTTCTAAGGGTAAGAAAAGAATAAAATAAGTGAACAATTAAATTATAAAATGTGGTAAATTAAAATAGTCTTTTTATTTATATAAAAAAAGCATTAATAACCCCACATTTGGTGACCCCGATCATAAAAAGTTTTTATTTAAAAAAAATCATTTTGGACAAATATAATATAATTAATATAAATTTAAAAAAAATTCGAATAAAACATTCAACAATTAACAGTTTTACATTCACACGTAACACGGGCTAAAAATTTTTTACAAAATTTTTCTTAGTGAAATACAAAATTTTATTAAACCCATAAAATTAATATAAAAATATCAATTTTTAATAAAAATCAGTCCTAATTTTTAAATAAAAAAGTGTGTTCTATTCTATACAATAAAATAAAATATAAAACTGTTAATAAAAATCAAATATAAATATAACAAACATTATTATCAACATTCAACAGCCAACAATCAACCATCATCATCATATCACACCATCATCATCATATCATCCAAAGAGAAAAAACATTAACATCAGCAGCGGATAAAACATCAACATCAACATCAAGA
Organism: Rhamphomyia laevipes; assembly: GCA_963920725.1. Lineage (NCBI taxonomy): Eukaryota > Metazoa > Arthropoda > Insecta > Diptera > Empididae > Rhamphomyia > Rhamphomyia laevipes. The sequence goes on from OY987255.1 coordinate 30,510,929, forward strand.
GTTATGATCAAGAATATCAACCCAGGTGTTTCGTTTACTAAATTTTTTATTACATAAAATTTTGATCTATTTTAAAAAAAAAAATTTTTTTGCAAATTGCATTAGTGGCATTGGCATACATATATAAAAATATATATTAAACAAAAAAAATATTTTAATATAAATAAAAATGAATTGCAAAAATTCAATTTTTTTTTGGTGAATTAATATATATTTTTCTATTTATCCGCAACAATTATATTTTGTTTATACATATATATAAAATAATATAACATTTTTTTTATACTCCAATACCAACAATAAAATTATTTTGTACAGGGTAGTTCCAAAAAAAAAAAAAATCAAATTCTAATTTTATATTTGGAAAATTATTTGGTAAAATTTTTTTTTTAAAAGTTATATCAAAATTGAGAATTTAATTTAACTAATAACAATAAAATTTGAATATTGTAATAAATTTTAATATTTTTTTATTGAAAAATTATGGTGTAACTGGAAGAATTTTGACAAATAATTTATATCAAAATTTATTGAGGTTAATAAATTATTAATTGGCATTAATTAAGTTATCAAAATATCATATATCAGTTAAATATAAATTATTATAACAAATAAAAATTATTATTTTACTATATATCTCAATTTTTTTTTTTTTTGTACAAAAATATATTTTATATACATATACATTATATTCATTGTGAATTTATTTATCACCAACACCAATTAGCCAATAATTTCTGCATTATTCCTGCATTATTATTTCCGCTGAGTACTGTATCCTCATTTCATAAGGCATTGTTTTTTTTTTTCAAATCTGTTACATTTACAATTTCACTTTCTAACTTTTTCTCTTTCGCTTTCATATTCTTTTCTTTTTTGCTTTCGTTGGTTTATCCAAGCCGAAGCACAATTTTCAGTGTTCAAAATTAGGAAAGAATCGCTGCTCTTCCAGCCGAAACGTATGAATCGGTAATAGACATCACCATTAAACGCTGACTCACCATTAAACGACAAATATTTGAAGTAAAAAACAACGTTAATTGCACGACACTCAGCCTCCGAAAGCAAACGGCTTGAGACACTACTAGAAAAAGTCGAACTTGGTGATAGAAAACCATCTGCACTGTTTTGGTCAATGAAACAAACAGCTGGTGGCACTTTCAACCAAGATATCATTAAAAAATTATGGTTGCGTCGCCTACCACAAGCGCTAAATATCGCTTTAGTTTCTGTGGGCGACAAACCAACAGAAGAACTCATCGCAATTGCCAAAAACATTTTTGATGCAAGCGAAGCTTCAACATCAATTAATACAATTTCTAATAATTTTCAAACAACACCAAGCGAACAGCGAGTTAGAACAACGACTGACTAGACTAGAGAACTTATTTTCAAAATTAGATTTTAGTAACAATAACGACAGACGGAACAGACAATCCTCATTTAGACATTCAAGATCACGATCACACAGTAAAACAAAGCAAACAGATAGAAATTTATGTTATTACCATAAAAAGTTCGGCGATAAAGCGCGCAAATGCGCATGCACTAAAGTTTTAACAACACCATCTACAAATGACCACCCAAACTAGAACTCCCTGTTGCTGAAACGGCACAGTCACAGGTCAACCAATCACGCCGGTTATTTATAAAAGATATTAACACAAATAATTTTTTTCTAATCCACACCGATGCCAACCTATCATTAATTCCACGCAAACATTTCACGGACAAAAGACCAAAGACGGACATAGTTTTAACAGCTGCTAATGGCTCGCTAATTCACACTTTTCGTTCGAAATTATTAACTCTAAATCTTGGCCTTCGAAAGAATTTCTCACACCCGTTTATAGTTGCTGACGTTCAACACCCTATAATTGGCGCTGACTTTCTTCAACAATTTGGCCTGCTAGTTGACGTGAAGCGAAAACGTTTGGTCGACTCACAGACCCTCATCCACGTTTCCACAGTTTCACATTCCAATATTAACACAAACATATCCTTCCACAAACATATCCTTGTCCATCAAACAACACTCCTGTCCTAACAAATTCAATAGTTTACTAACAAACTATCCAACATTAGCACAACCCACCAACTATTTCCTTCCCGTAAAACACACTGTTGTGCACCATATCGAAACAAAAGGTCATATACCGTTCGCCAGACCACGACGTCTAGACGCAACGCGTCACAAAATCGCCCAAACGAAATTTCAGCACATGGCTGATATAGGTATTTGTAGACAATCCGACTCTTCTGTTTCATCACCACACCACATGGTCATAAAGAAGAATAACTCTGATTGGCGACCTTGTGGTGATTACAGACGGTTAAACGAAGCTACTGTTCCGGATAGGTATCCCATACCACACATACAGAATTTTTCTATGAACCTACAGGGTTGTACTATATTTTCCAAGGTAGACTTAGTCAGGGCCTACCACCCTATACCGGTGGCTCCGGATGACATCCATAAAACAGCGATCACAACACCCTCGGGCTGTTTGAGTTTTTGCGGATGCCGTTCGGGTTACGAAACGCTGCTCAAACGTTCCAACGATTTATCGATTTAACGATTTAAGTCTGTAGGGATTTAGATTTCGTTTTCGCGTATATCGATGATATTCTCATCGCAAGCAAAACCGAAAACGAACACCAACAGCACCTAGATATACTCTTCAAGCGTCTCTCCGAATATGGAATTACCATAAATTCGTCGAAATGTGTTTTTGGAGTCGATTCCATCGACTTCCTCAGCCACACCATCAATTCTTCTGGGGTTTTTCCATCACACGACAGAATTAAAATAATCAAGGATTTCCCGAAGCCTGATTCAGTAAAAGCAATTCAACCGTTCATCGGCATGATAAACTATTATCACCGATTTTTGCCACATCTCGCTACACTTCTAGCACCAATTCATCAACATCTTACGCTGTTACTTCTAAAGCCAAAATCTCCTAAAAATTTTCACTGGCCTGCAGAGCTGGACCAGCATTTCGATAAGGTCAAGGAAGCTCTGGCTAATGCTACAATTTCGGCACACCCTTTACTAGACGGGCAATTTAGCATAGCGACTGATGTATCTGAAATAGCCGTAGGGGCGGTCCTACAACGACCAATGGGAACCTATCTCCTTCTTTTCTAAAAAAAATATCTCCTGCAGAACGCAAATACTCTGCCTTCGACCGAGAACTTTTAGCTATTTACTTAGCCATCAAGCATTTCCGATATTTCGTTGAAGGTAGACAATTCAAGATCTTTACAGATCATAAACCACTCATTTTTGCTATTACATCCAAAACTGAACGCTGCCCAAGACAAACGCGACATTTAGATTTCATTGCTCAGTTCACTACAGACATCGTTCACGTAAAAGGCTCAGATAATCCAGTCGCGGACAGTCTTTCACGTATTTCAGACATTTCATTCATACAAAACGAATTTAAACGAGTTTTGTTAAAATAGCAAAACACCAGTAAGAAGATCAAAATTTAAAGACACTATTAGATAAATCAAAAGATTCCTCAACGAAATATAAATTACAACGCTTTGACTTCCCAGACGCTACCATTTACTGCGAAAGTTCCACAGGTAAAAATAGACCATACGTTCCTGAATCATTGCGTAAGATTGTTTTTGATTTGCTGCTCAACATGTCCCATCCTGGAATTCGCACCACTCGTAAACTCATAGCTTCACGGTATTTCTGGCCCGACCTAATTAAAGATATCATCCGCTGGACAAGAACGTGTGACGAGTGTCAAAAATGCAAAGTGCACAGGCACACACATAGCCAGCAGGGTACATTTTCACTTCCTAATCACAGATTCGAACAAATACATATGGATATTGTAGGGCCCTTACCAACATCCGATGATTTCAGCTACCTCTTGACTTGACCATAGTGGATCGTTTCACTAGGTGACCCGAAGCATTTCCCATGAAGGATATGACAGCAGTGACAGTGGCTAAAACATTTGTACAAAATTATAGGCAGGCAATTCGAATCCAAATTATTTACAGAGTTAACCAAACTGTTAGGATGTCACAGAATTCGCACATCACCTTATCATCCGCAATAGAATGGCCTAGTGGAACGTTTCCACAGGCAGCTGAAATCATCGCTAAAGGCACATTGCAATAATTCAAAATGGACAATCGAACTCCCTATTATATTGTTAGCAATCCGCGCGTCGATTAAAGACGATTTAAAAGTTTCATCAGCCGAACTTGTTTACGGACAATGCCTTAAATTACCAGGCGAATTTTTCATTGACAGCGACAAGACAACACCGATGAATGAAGAAACAATAACAACACAATTAAAACATATCATGAACAACTTGACACCGACGCCCACACGAACCACCACCCGTAAAGTTTATTTTCCACAAGACCTAAGGACATGCGACTTTGTTTTCCTACGTACGGACACAATAAAATCAGGACTTACGAAACCATACAGTGGACCCCATAAAGTAATACGAAGACTACGCAACAATTACATTATTGACATCAACAACAAACACGTATCAATTTCACTCGATCGACTTAAACCAGCTTTCGTCGATCAGACTTGAGAGGGGGTACTGTAGCGATCACGCCACTAATGAAATTGCATTCTTCTTTTATTAAATGCACTCTTCTCCAATTTCCATTTTATACCATCGTCTGATTTTACTTTCTTTTCTTCTCTACACACACATACATGTAAGTAATAGATTTCAATGCGCTGATAAGCGGTAATTAAAAATAAAATAAAATCACTTCTCAGTACACGGTCATAAAGTAAAGTTCTAGTTCAGTCTAATTAAATAAAAATCGAAAGTACAGTCGCGTTGATAAAATATTAAAACATTTTTATGTTATTTCAAAAATTAATTATCATAGTTGGTGTGTTCTTAAAATAAATAAATACATTATAAAATAAATTAAATACTGTAATTAAATAAATATTAATATAAAGAAATACATTTTAAAATAATTAAATACTGTAATTAAATAAATATTTAAATAAAGAAATACATTTTAAAATAATTAAACACTTTAATTAAATAAATATTAAAATAAATAAATACATTTTAAAATAATTAAATACTTGAATTAAATAAATATTATAATAATTAAAAACATTTAAAATAAATGAATAGTTTAACTAGATAAACTTAATTTAGTAAATTGAATAAAATGAAATATTATATTATGTTCTAAGGGTAAGAAAAGAATAAAATAAGTGAACAAATAAATTATAAAATGTGGTAAATTAAAATAGTCTTTTTATTTATATAAAAAAAGCATTAATAACCCCACATATTGGTGACCCCGATCATAAAAAGTTTTTATTTAAAAAAATCATTTTGGACAAATATAATATAATTAATATAAATTTAAAAAAATTTCGATTAAAAAATTCAACAATTAACAGTTTTACATTCACACGTAACACGGGCTAAAAACTATATAAATACATACTATTTTTTATTAATATACACAAAAAAAATCATTAAAGTTAACAAATTAATATTAAATTTATAAAAATATTAATTTCAAAAATTATTTATTTTTTAAAAAAAAGGGTGTACAAAATTTTTCTTAGTAAATACAAAATTTTATTAAACCCATAAAATTAATATAAAAATATCAATTTTTAATAAAAAATCAGTCCTAATTTTGAAATAAAAAAGTGTGTTCTATTCTATACAATCAAAATATAATATAAAACTGTTAATAAAAATCAAATATAAATATAACAAACATTATTATCAACATTCAACAGCCAACAATCAACCATCATCATCATATCACACCATCATCATCATATTATCCAAAGAGAAAAAACATTAACATCAGCAGCGGATAAAACATCAACATCAACATCAAGAGTTATGATCAAGAATATCAACCCAGGTGTTTCGTTTACTAAATTTTTTATTACATAAAATTTTGATCTATTTTAAAAAAATTTTTTTTTTTGCAAATTGCATTAGTGGCATTGGCATACATATATAAAAATATATATTAAACAAAAAAAATATTTTAATATAAATAAAAATTAATTGCAAAAATTCAATTTTTTTTTTGGTGAATTAATATATATTTTTCTATTTATCCGCAACAATTATATTTTGTTTATACATATATATAAAATAATATAACATTTTTTTTTATACACCAATACCAACAATAAAATTATTTTGTACAGGGTAGTTCCAAAAAAAAAAAAAAATCAAATTCTAATTTTATATTTGGAAAATTATTTGGTAAAATTTTTTTTTGAAAAGTTACATCAAAATTGAGAATTTAATTTAACTAATAACAATAAAATTTGAATATTGTAATAAATTTTAATATTTTTTTATTGAAAAATTATGGTGTAACTGGAAGAATTTTGACAAATAATTTATATCAAAATTTATTGAGGTTAATAAATTATTAATTGGCATTAATTAATATCAAAATATCATATATCAGTTAAATATAAATTATTATAACAAATAAAAATTATTATTTTACTATATATCTCAATTTTTTTTTTTGTCCAAAAATATATTTTATATACAAATACATTATATTCATTGTTATCACCAACACCAATTAGCCAATAATTTCTGCATTATTCCTGCATTATTATTTCCGCTGAGTACTGTATCCTCATTTCATCAGGCATTGTTTTTTTTTTTCAAATCTGTTACATTTACAATTTCACTTTCTAACTTTTTCTCTTTCGCTTTCATATTCTTTTCTTTTTTGCTTTCGTATTATAAAAGTCCAATATTAAACTTCATTTTATCTCGCTCAGGTGTGATTAAAAAATGTCAAAAACAGATGATAACCAAGGCTTTCACGAGACAGAGAGGACGAATACAGACAACACTATACACACGGACGCTATGGACTTGGCAAAAGTTCGATTACCATCATTCTGGCCAAACAATCCGGCAACATGGTTTATCCAAGCCGAGGCACAATTTTCAGTGTTCAAAATTAGGAAAGAATCGCTGCTTTTCCAGTCGAAACGTATGAATCGGTAATAGACATCATAGCTGACTCACCATTAAACGACAAATATTTGAAGTAAAAAAACAACGTTAATTGCACGACACTCAGCCTCCGAAAGCAAACGGCTTGAGACACTACTAGAAAAAGTCGAACTTGGTGATAGAAAACCATCTGCACTGTTTCGGTCAATGAAACAAACAGCTGGTGGCACTTTCAACCAAGATATCATTAAAAAATTATGGTTGCGTCGCCTACCACAAGCGCTAAATATCGCTTTAGTTTCTGTGGGCGACAAACCAACAGAAGAACTCATCGCAGTTGCCAACAACATTTTTGATGCAAGCGAAGCTTCAACATCAATTAATACAATTTCTAATAATTTTCAAACAACACCAAGCGAACAGCGAGTTAGAACAACGACTGACTAGACTAGAGAACTTATTTTCAAAATTAGATTTTAGTAACAATAACGACAGACGGAACAGACAATCCTCATTTAGACATTCAAGATCACGATCACACAGTAAAACAAAGCAAACAGATAGAAATTTATGTTATTACCATAAAAAGTTTGGCGATAAAGCGCGCAAATGCGCATGCACTAAAGTTTTAACAACACCATCTACAAATGACCACCCAAACTAGAGCTCCCTGTGGCTGAAACGGCACAGTCACAGGTCAACCAATCACGCCGGTTATTTATAAAAGATATTAACACAAATAATTTTTTTCTAATCCACACCGATGCCAACCTATCATTAATTCCACGCAAACATTTCACGGACAAAAGACCAAAGACGGACATAGTTTTAACAGCTGCTAATGGCTCGCTAATTCACACTTTTCGTTCGAAATTATTAACTCTAAATCTTGGCCTTCGAAAGAATTTCTCACACCCGTTTATAGTTGCTGACGTTCAACACCCTATAATTGGCGCTGACTTTCTTCAACAATTTGGCCTGCTAGTTGACGTGAAGCGAAAACGTTTGGTCGACTCACAGACCCTCATCCACGTTTCCACAGTTTCACATTCCAATATTAACACAAACATATCCTTGTCCATCAAACAACACTCCTGTATTCAATAGTTTACTAACAAACTATCCAACATTAACACAACCCACCAACTATTTCCTTCCCGTAAAACACACTGTTGTGCACCATATCGAAACAAAAGGTCATCTACCGTTCGCCAGACCACGACGTCTAGACGCAACGCGTCACAAAATCGCCCAAACGAAATTTCAGCACATGGCTGATATAGGTATTTGTAGACAATCCGACACTTCTGTTTCATCACCTCACCACATGGTCATTAAGAAGAATAACTCTGATTGGCGACCTTGTGGTGATTACAGACGGTTAAACGACGCTACTGTTCCGGATAGATATCCCATACCACACATACAGAATTTTTCTATGAACCTACAGGGTTGTACTATATTTTCCAAGGTAGACTTAGTCAGGGCCTACAACCTTATACCGGTGGCTCCGGATGACATCCATAAAACAGCGATCACCTCGGGCTGTTTGAGTTTTTGCGGATGCCGTTCGGGTTACGAAACGCTGCTCAAACGTTCCAACGATTTAAGTCTGTAGGAACTTAGATTTCGTTTTCGCGTATATCGATGATATTCTCATCGCAAGCAAAACCGAAAACGAACACCAACAGCACCTAGATATACTCTTCAAGCGTCTCTCCGAATATGGAATTACCATAAATTCGTCGAAATGTGTTTTTGGAGTCGATTCCATCGACTTCCTCAGCCACACCATCAATTCTTCTGGGGTTTTTCCATCACACGACAGAATTAAAATAATCAAGGATTTCCCGAAGCCTGATTCAGTAAAAGCAATTCAACCGTTCATCGGCATGATAAACTATTATCACCGATTTTTGCCACATCTCGCTACACTTCTAGCACCAATTCATCAACATCTTACGCTGTTACTTCTAAAGCCAAAATCTCCTAAAAATTTTCACTGGCCTGCAGAGCTGGACCAGCATTTCGATAAGGTCAAGGAAGCTCTGGCTAATGCTACAATTTCGGCACACCCTTTACTAGACGGGCAATTTAGCATAGCGACTGATGTATCTGAAATAGCCGTAGGGGCGGTCCTACAACGACCAATGGGAACCTATCTCCTTCTTTTCTAAAAAAAATATCTCCTGCAGAACGCAAATACTCTGCCTTCGACCGAGAACTTTTAGCTATTTACTTAGCCATCAAAAATTTCCGATATTTCGTTGAAGGTAGACAATTCAAGATCTTTACAGATCATAAACCACTCATTTTTGCTATTAGATCCAAAACTGAACGCTGCCCAAGACAAACGCGACATTTAGATTTCATTGCTCAGTTCACTACAGACATCGTTCACGTAAAAGGCTTAGATAATCCAGTCGCGGACAGTCTTTCACGTATTTCAGACATTTCATTCATACAAAACGAATTTAATCTCGTTAAAATAGCAAAACACCAGCAAGAAGATCAAAATTTAAAGACACTATTAGATAAATCAAAAGATTCCTCAACGAAATATAAATTACAACGCTTTGACTTCCCAGGCGCTACCATTTACTGCGAAAGTTCCACAAGTAAAAATAGACCATACGTTCCTGAATCATTGCGTAAGATTGTTTTTGATTTGCAGCTCAACATGTCCCATCCTGGAATTCGCAACACTCGTAAACTCATAGCTTCACGTTATTTCTGGCCCGGCCTAAATAAAGATATCACCCGCTGGACAAGAACGTGTGACGAGTGTCAAAAATGCAAAGTGCACAGGCACACACATAGCCAGCAGGGTACATTTTCACTTCCTAATCACAGAATCGAACAAATACATATGGATATTGTAGGGCCCTTACCAACATCCGATGATTTCAGCTACCTCTTGACCATCGTGGATCGTTTCACTAGGTGGCCCGAAGCATTTCCCATCAAGGATATGACAGCAGTGACAGTGGCTAAAACATTTGTCCAAAATTATAGGCAGGCAATTCGAATTCAAATTATTTACAGAGTTAACCAAACTGTTAGGATGTCACATAATTCGCACATCACCCTATCATCCGCAATAGAATGGCCTAGTGGAACGTTTCCACAGGCAGCTGAAATCATCGCTAAAGGCACATTGCAATAATTCAAAATGGACAATCGAACTACCTATTATATTGTTAGCAATCCGCGCGTCGATTAAAGACGATTTAAAAGTTTCATCAGCCAAACTTGTTTACGGACAATGCCTTAAATTACCAGGCGAATTTTTCATTGACAGCGACAAGACAACACCGATGAATGAAGAAACAATAACAACACAATTAAAACATATCATGAACAACTTGACACCGACGCCCACACGAACCACCACCCGTAAAGTTTATTTTCCACAAGACCTAAGGACATGCGACTTTGTTTTCCTACGTACGGACACAATAAAATCAGGACTTACGAAACCATACAGTGGACCCCATAAAGTAATACGAAGACTACGCAACAATTACATTATTGACATCAACAACAAACACGTATCAATTTCACTCGATCGACTTAAACCAGCTTTCGTCGATCAGAACTGAGAGGGGGTACTGTAGCGATCACGCCACTAATGAAATTGCATTCTTCTTTTATTAAATGCACTCTTCTCCAATTTCCATTTTATACCATCGTCTGATTTTAATTTCTTTTCTTCTCTACACACACATACATGTAAGTAATAGATTTCAATGCGCTGATAAGCGGTAATTAAAAATCAAATAAAATAACTTCTCAGTACACGGTCATAAAGTAAAGTTCTAGTTCAGTCTAATTAAATAAAAATCGAAAGTACAGCCGCGTTGATAAAATATTAAAACATTTTTATGTTATTTCAAAAATTAATTATCATAGTTGGTGTGTTCTTAAAATAAATAAATACATTATAAAATAAATTAAATACTGTAATTAAATAAATATTAAAATAAAGAAATACATTTTAAAATAATTAAATACTGTAATTAAATAAATATTTAAATAAAGAAATACATTTTAAAATAATTAAATACTTTAATTAAATAAACATTAAAATAAATAAATACATTTTAAAATAATTAAATACTTGAATTAAATAAATATTATAATAATTAAAAACATTTAAAATAAATGAATAGTTTAACTAGATAAACTTAATTTAGTAAATTGAATAAAATGAAATATTATATTATGTTCTAAGGGTAAGAAAAGAATAAAATAAGTGAACAATTAAATTATAAAATGTGGTAAATTAAAATAGTCTTTTTATTTATATAAAAAAAGCATTAATAACCCCACATATTGGTGACCCCGATCATAAAAAGTTTTTATTTAAAAAAATCATTTTGGACAAATATAATATAATTAATATAAATTTAAAAAAATTTCGAATAAAACATTCAACAATTAACAGTTTTACATTCACACGTAACACGGGCTAAAAACTATATAAATACATACTATTTTTTATTAATATACACAAAAAAAATCATTAAAGTTAACAAATTAATATTAAATTTATAAAAATATTAATTTCAAAAATTATTTATTTTTTAAAAAAAAGGGTGTACAAAATTTTTCTTAGTGAAATACAAAATTTTATTAAACCCATAAAATTAATATAAAAATATCAATTTTTAATAAAAAATCAGTCCTAATTTTTAAATAAAAAAGTGTGTTCTATTCTATACAATCAAAATAAAATATAAAACTGTTAATAAAAATCAAATATAAATATAACAAACATTATTATCAACATTCAACAGCCAACAATCAACCATCATCATCATATCATCCAAAGAGAAAAAACATTAACATCAGCAGCGGATAAAACATCAACATCAACATCAAGAGTTATGATCAAGAATATCAACCCAGGTGTTTCGTTTACTAAATTTTTTATTACATAAAATTTTGATCTATTTTAAAAAAAAAATTTTTTTTTTGCAAATTGCATTAGTGGCATTGGCATACATATATAAAAATATATATTAAACAAAAAAAATATTTTAATATAAATAAAAATGAATTGCAAAAATTCAATTTTTTTTTGGTGAATTAATATATATTTTTCTATTTATCCGCAACAATTATATTTTGCTTATACATATATATAAAATAATATAACATTTTTTTTATACACCAATACCAACAATAAAATTATTTTGTACAGGGTAGTTCCAAAAAAAAAAAAAATCAAATTCTAATTTTATATTTGGAAAATTATTTGGTAAAATTTTTTTTTGAAAAGTTACATCAAAATTGAGAATTTAATTTAACTAATAACAATAAAATTTGAATATTGTAATAAATTTTAATATTTTTTATTGAAAAATTATGGTGTAACTGGAAGAATTTTGACAAATAATTTATATCAAAATTTATTGAGGTTAATAAATTATTAATTGGCATTAATTAAATTATCAAAATATCATATATCAGTTAAATATAAATTATTATAACAAATAAAAATTATTATTTTACTATATATCTCAATTTTTTTTTTTTGTACAAAAATATATTTTATATACAAATACATTATATTCATTGTGAATTTATTTATCACCAACACCAATTAGCCAATAATTTCTGCATTATTCCTGCATTATTATTTCCGCTGAGTACTGTATCCTCATTTCATCAGACATTGTTTTTTTTTTCAAATCTGTTACATTTACAATTACAACTTTTTCTCTTTCGCTTTCATATTCTTTTCTTTTTTGCTTTCGTATTATAAAAGTCCAATATTAAACTTCATTTTATCTCGCTCAGGTGTGATTAAAAAATGTCAAAAACAGATGATAACCAAGGCTTTCACGAGACAGAGAGGACGAATACAGACAACACTATACACACGGACGCTATGGACTTGGCAAAAGTTCGATTACCATCATTCTGGCCAAACAATCCGGCAACATAGTTTATCCAAGCCGATGCACAATTTTCAGTGTTCAAAATTAGGAAAGAATCGCTGCTCTTCCAGCCGAAACGTATGAATTGGTAATAGACATCATAGCTGACTCACCATTAAACGACAAATGTTTGAAGTAAAAAACAACGTTAATTGCACGACACTCAGCCTCCGAAAGCAAACGGCTTGAGACACTACTAGAAAAAGTCGAACTTGGTGATAGAAAACCATCTGCACTGTTTCGGTCAATTAAACAAACAACTGGTGGCACTTTCAACCAAGATATCATTAAAAAATTATGGTTGCGTCGCCTACCACAAGCGCTAAATATCGCTTTAGTTTCTGTGGGCGACAAACCAACAGAAGAACTCATCGCAATTGCCAACAACATTTTTGATGCAAGCGAAGCTTCAACATCAATTAATACAATTTCTAATAATTTTCAAACAACACCAAGCGAACAGCGAGTTAGAACAACGACTGACTAGACTAGAGAACTTATTTTCAAAATTAGATTTTAGTAACAATAACGACAGACGGAACAGACAATCCTCATTTAGACATTCAAGATCACGATCACACAGTAAAACAAAGCAAACAGATAGAAATTTATGTTATTACCATACAAATTTCGGCGATAAAGCGCGCAAATGCGCATGCACTAAAGTTTTAACAACACCATCTACAAATGACCACCCAAACTAGAACTCCCTGTGGCTGAAACGGCACAGTCACAGGTCAACCAATCACGCCGGTTATTTATAAAAGATATTAACACAAATCATTTTTTTCTAATCCACACCGATGCCGACCTATCATTAATTCCACGCAAACATTTCACGGATAAACGACCAAAGACGGACATAGTTTTAACAGCTGCTAATGGCTCGCTAATTCACACTTTTCGTTCGAAATTATTAACTCTAAATCTTGGCCTTCGAAAGAATTTCTCACACCCGTTTATAGTTGCTGACGTTCAACACCTTATAATTGGCGCTGACTTTCTTCAACAATTTGGCCTGCTAGTTGACGTGAAGCGAAAACGTTTGGTCGACTCACAGACCCTCATCCACGTTTCCACAGTTTCACATTCCAATATTAACACAAACATATCCTTCCACAAACATATCCTTGTCCATCAAACAACACTCCTGTATTCAATAGTTTACTAACAAACTATCCAACATTAACACAACCCACCAACTATTTCCTTCCCGTAAAACACACTGTTGTGCACCATATCGAAACAAAAGGTCATCTACCGTTCGCCAGACCACGACGTCTAGACGCAACGCGTCACAAAATCCGACTCTTCTGTTTCATCACCACACCACATGGTCATAAAGAAGAATAACTCTGATTGGCGACCTTGTGGTGATTACAGACGGTTAAACGACGCTACTGTTCCGGATAGGTATCCCATACCACACATACAGAATTTTTCTATGAACCTACAGGGTTGTACTATATTTTCCAAGGTAGACTTAGTCAGGGCCTACCACCTTATACCGGTGGCTCCAAATGACATCCATAAAACAGCGATCACAACACCCTCGGGCTGTTTGAGTTTTTGCGGATGCCGTTCGGGTTACGAAACGCTGCTCAAACGTTCCAACGATTTATCGATTTAACGATTTAAGTCTGTAGGGACTTAGATTTCGTTTTCGCGTATATCGATGATATTCTCATCGCAAGCAAAACCGAAAACGAACACCAACAGCACCTAGATATACTCTTCAAGCGTCTCTCCGAATATGGAATTACCATAAATTCGTCGAAATGTGTTTTTGGAGTCGATTCCATCGACTTCCTTAGCCACACCATCAATTCTTCTGGGGTTTTTCCATCACACGACAGAATTAAAATAATCAAGGATTTCCCGAAGCCTGATTCAGTAAAAGCAATTCAACCGTTCATCGGCATGATAAACTATTATCACCGATTTTTGCCACATCTCGCTACACTTCTAGCACCAATTCATCAACATCTTACGCTGTTACTTCTAAAGCCAAAATCTCCTAAAAATTTTCACTGGCCTGCAGAGCTGGACCAGCATTTCGATAAGGTCAAGGAAGCTCTGGCTAATGCTACAATTTCGGCACACCCTTTACTAGACGGGCAATTTAGCATAGCGACTGATGTATCTGAAATAGCCGTAGGGGCGGTCCTACAACGACCAATGGGAACCTATCTCCTTCTTTTCTAAAAAAAATATCTCCTGCAGAACGCAAATACTCTGCCTTCGACCGAGAACTTTTAGCTATTTACTTAGCCATCAAACATTTCCGATATTTCGTTGAAGGTAGACAATTCAAGATCTTTACAGATCATAAACCACTCATTTTTGCTATTACATCCAAAACTGAACGCTGCCTAAGACAAACGCGACATTTAGATTTCATTGCTCAGTTCACTACAGACATCGTTCACGTAAAAGGCTCAGATAATCCAGTCGCGGACAGTCTTTCACGTATTTCAGACATTTCATTCATACAAAACGAATTTAATCTCGTTAAAATAGCAAAACACCAGCAAGAAGATCAAAATTTAAAGACACTATTAGATAAATCAAAAGATTCCTCAACGAAATATAAATTACAACGCTTTGACTTCCCAGGCGCTACCATTTACTGCGAAAGTTCCACAGGTAAAAATAGACCATACGTTCCTGAATCATTGCGTAAGATTGTTTTTGATTTGCTGCTCAACATGTCCCATCCTGGAATTCGCACCACTCGTAAACTCATAGCTTCACGTTATTTCTGGCCCGGCCTAAATAAAGATATCACCCGCTGGACAAGAACGTGTGACGAGTGTCAAAAATGCAAAGTGCACAGGCACACACATAGCCAGCAGGGTACATTTTCACTTCCTAATCACAGATTCGAACAAATACATATGGATTTCAGCTACCTCTTGACCATCGTGGATCGTTTCACTAGGTGGCCCGAAGCATTTCTCATCAAGGATATGACAGCAGTGACAGTGGCTATAACATTTGTCCAAAATTATAGGCAGGTAATTCGAATCCAAATTATTTACAGAGTTAACCAAACTGTTAGGATGTCACAGAATTCGCACATCACCCTATCATCCGCAATAGAATGGCCTAGTGGAACGTTTCCACAGGCAGCTGAAATCATCGCTAAAGGCACATTGCAATAATTCAAAATGGACAATCGAACTCCCTATTATATTGTTAGCAATCCGCGCGTCGATTAAAGACGATTTAAAAGTTTCATCAGCCGAACTTGTTTACGGACAATGCCTTAAATTACCAGGCGAATTTTTCATTGACAGCGACAAGACAACACCGATGAATGAAGAGACAATAACAACACAATTAAAACATATCATGAACAACTTGACACCGACGCCCACACGAACCACCACCCGTAAAGTTTATTTTCCACAAGACCTAAGGACATGCGACTTTGTTTTCCTACGTACGGACACAATAAAATCAGGACTTACGAAACCATACAGTGGACCCCATAAAGTAATACGAAGACTACACAACAATTACATTATTGACATCAACAACAAACACGTATCAATTTCACTCGATCGACTTAAACCAGCTTTCGTCGATCAGACTTGAGAGGGGGTACTGTAGCGATCACGCCACTAATGAAATTGCATTCTTCTTTTATTAAATGCACTCTTCTCCAATTTCCATTTTATACCATCGTCTGATTTTAATTTCTTTTCTTCTCTACACACACATACATGTAAGTAATAGATTTCAATGCGCTGATAAGCGGTAATTAAAAATAAAATAAAATCACTTCTCAGTACACGGTCATAAAGTAAAGTTCTAGTTCAGTCTAATTAAATAAAAATCGAAAGTACAGTCGCGTTGATAAAATATTAAAACATTTTTATGTTATTTCAAAAATTAATTATCATAGTTGGTGTGTTCTTAAAATAAATAAATACATTATAAAATAAATTAAATACTGTAATTAAATAAATATTAAAATAAAGAAATACATGTTAAAATAATTTAATACTGTAATTAAATAAATATGAAAATAAAGAAATGCATTTTAAAATAATTAAATACTTTAATTAAATAAATATTAAAATAAATAAATACATTTTAAAATAATTAAATACTTGAATTAAAGAAATATTATAATAATTAAAAACATTTAAAATAAATAAATAGTTTAACTAGATAAACTTAATTTAGTAAATTGAATAAAATGAAATATTATATTATGTTCTAAGTGTAAGAAAAAGAATAAAATAAGTGAACAATTAAATTATAAAATGTGGTAAATTAAAATAGTATTTTTATTTATATAAAAAAAGCATTAATAACCCCACATATGGCTGACCATACGTCCCGTTTTAAACGGGACAGTCCCTTTTTGGTTAAAATAGTCCCGGTGTCCCAACTAAGTCATTCGGGATGCTCATATGTCCCGTTTTTCGTTCTCTTAAAAAAATAGTATATATTGAAAACGGCTTAATACTTTTTTGTTAATCCACTTTTTTTATTTTAACGAATTTCCAAAAAACAAAATTTTTGAAGTAAAACATGATGAAAATTTATTTACAGAATTTACATTAATCAAAGAATATGTAACAAATGAAAAAATAAGCGAATGGAATGAAAGAAAATAGCTACAGATGGGAGATGGGTTGAAGTTTTTGGTCATTTCAAAAATAATAATTTGAACCACAAATATTTGGTAAAAACTGTGGAATGTTTACTAAGTTTACCTGGTATAAACCCAGCAGTCGAAACGACATTTTCAGTGATAGATCGATTAAATGTGGGATCCACAAAAACATTAATAAAAAATTGATACTTTGAAAAATGTTTGACAAAATTAAATTTTAAAATTTTTAATGACCCAAAATGGGCACTCTAAAAATAATAATAATTAACATTATGTTTTTATTATTTGTTTTTTATCTGATTATTTGTTTTGTATTTTTAACTTATATGTTCTTTTATTGTTCAATTATTTGGAAAAATTATTTAAAAACCAAAATTATTTATAGAAATTTTTTTTAATTTATATGTAAAACTTAAAAACTAATTGAAAAATAAAAAATAAAAATATTAAACCTAAGTAGAAAGTGTAAAAAAATTTATATTTTTTTTTTACTTTTATTCTGGTTCTTGTAACCACCATATTTTTGTTGTTGCCTTTTCTTTTAATTTTATATCTTTTTTATTTATGTTCATATCATATCTTAAATTATTAGGATTTATGTTATTTAAATCATATTCAATTCTACTATCTGTTGCTCTTCTAAACACATGATATATTATTGGTAGACATTGTTCATTTTGTATATATTTATGTGTATCTAAATAAATGAATGCTTCAGGTGGAATATAGCCTGTTTTTAATGTATATTTAAAATATTCGTCATTCGGATAATATATATGGCTAATATATGAATTTTGTTCTACATGTTGAATATTATTAAAATGATTTCTAATATTTTTGATAATAAAATGATCTATCATTTCGATATTAGCTTCTTTATAAATATATTTATTTGAATAGTAATGTATGTAGTTGTATCTTGGATTTCTATATTTATTTACACAAGAACGTAGAGATTTCCTCTCAAATTTTCTAAATTTTTCCATTAAAGATGGACTAACATTGTACCATATTGGTGCTGCATATGACAAAATCGGTCTAATTAAAGCTTTATATGCTATTACTTTAACTTTATTATTTATTATTTTATTAAAAAATAATTTTTTACAACTCATGAATGCATTTTTTGCTTTCAGAATTTGATTATTTATATGTGAACTATATTTTAATCTGTGATCTATTATTACACCTAGATATTTAATACAATTTTTATGTGGTATTTTACCATTATCTGTTGATATATTAAATTTTCGCCAATTTTTCCGCACATCTCTATTTGATTTTTCTAGCCCTTGACGAAATAATATTGTTTCGCATTTACTTCAGTTTATTTTTAGTTTCAAGGATTTAAGTAATCCCTGTACTTTATTAAAACATTGTTGCAGTTTTGGTTGAATATCTGTTGGTCCTTTTCCTGAAGAATATATGGCTAAATCATCAGCAAAAGCGATTCCATTATTTTCCTGTTCATTAAATATGTCTATATAAAATACTTCACTAATATATAATGAGAACAAAGTTTGTGCTAGTATTGTTCCTTGTAGCAGTCCATCTTCAACTTTATATTTATAGTTTGATACTTTTTGTCCATTTGTCACATAAAATGATTTATTATGGATACATTTATAAATCATTATAATTAGGTGTTTGGGTAAACCTAAGTTTAATAATTTAAATATTAGTCCATCTAACCATGTTGAATTAAAAGCAGCTTCAATTTCAATTAAACAAGCTGCAACACATTTATTATTATTTAGATTCCAATTAATATCAGATACAAATTTATTAATAGCATGTACTGTGGAATGTTTTTTACGAAATCCAAATTGATTATCAGGTAATATTTTTTTTTCTTCAATTTCTTTTTGCAAATATTTATTTAAAATAGTTTCAAATATTTTACTTATATTTGGAAGTAGACTTATTGGTCGATAATTTTTAAAATCTGAATTATCTTTTTTTGGTTTTTTTATCGGAAAAGTTTTAGCTACTTGCCAACTGTTAGGAAAATAATAGTTATTCAGAGCATTATTGAAAATAGTGCAATATTCTTTAATTATTTCAATTGGCAAATGTTTTAATATTAAGTTTGGAATATTATCTGCACCAGCAGATTTCTTATTATTTCGTGTACTAAATATTTCTATTAAATTTTCTAATGTAAAATATTCATAAGTATCATTTTCGTCTAATTCGTTAGCTTTATACTGTTGAGTAAATGTTCTAAATGTTCTATTTTCTATTTGATTTTCATGTATTTCCTTCTCCAAATCATTTATTATATTATTTATATTTTCATCTGTGTCTTCTATTACATATTGATTTTTTTGATGTGATTTTTCAAAATGTTTTCCAATAATATTCAATTTTTGGATTTGATTAATTATAATTTTATTATTTTCATCTTCTTGTAATAAGTTTGAATCTATATTTACTTCTCTAAGAATTTCTGTGTTATTTTTTGGTATTTTAAGATTATTTATATTATTTTCTGTTGTATTTCTGAATAAACTATTTATTTGTTTAAACATATTATTAGATGGTACTATATTTTTAATTTTATTGTACCAACTTTGATTAATCTTTATATTTATATTTTCTTGTATTAATTTCTTTATGTTGTTAAGAAGTGATTTTAATCTTGATAAATATCTTTCTTGATCAGGAGTTCTAAAATTAGATGATCTCTTTAACTTATTAATTTGACTTAGTAGTTTACTTTTATGATTATATAATTTTTTAATCAATGGTGATGAATATTTTTTTAATCCATTAATAGTTTTATATTTTGGAATTGATTTTTCTATTCCTTGTATAATTATGTTATTCAATATCTCTAAGTATGAATCTATTTCTATATCCGTCAAATTTCTATCATTTGGTATTAATGAATTGAAATCTACTGTAACATTATTTTTATGTAATTTTAATATATTTTTAGTAAACAAATTCCAGTTTGTTTTTGAATAATTGTATTGTTTTTACCATTATTTGTATTTATTTCATTATTATTATTATTAACATTAATATGTAATTCCATGTAAATTGCACAATGATCACTATCATAATCAAATGTTTTTAATTCATTTAGATTTTTATCTACACATAATTTTAATCTTACATCTGCTAAACAAATATCAAGATATGATCCAGTTCTTGGAAATGTTGGATATTTAGAACAATATAACAAACATTTACAATTAAATTCATTTTGAGTTAACCAATTTTTAAGTAAATTTCCGCGTGTATTATTTGTAGTATTTTTCCAATCTTTATGTTTAGCATTCAAATCTCCAGCTAAAATATAATAATTTTCATTTTTATCTAGTTTTAATTTTTCAAAAACATAATTCAGTTCATCAATAAATTCGTCATTATTATTAGCTGTCGCATATGAAATTATATATAAATTTTCATTATTCTTCATCTTAATTTCAATTATTGTTATTTCTATACTTTTAAATAATTTTATTTCAGTTAAGTTAATATTTTTACATTTTATATTATTTTTTATGATGATTGCTGTACCACCACCTTTCAAAGAATCTATTCTATCGGTTCTGAAAATTGTATAATTTTCTATAAATAATTTACTTTTACTTTTTAACTTAGTTTCATTCAATAATAATATATCCGGATCATTCGTATCTATAAAGTTTAGTAAATTTATTTTTCTAATATTACTAATTATTGAATTTACATTTATTGAAAATATTTTTAGCTTATTGCACTCCATCATATAAAAGATTCTCTAAAGTTGTTATACGTTTGTTTTGTTGTGTTATTGTTTCTTGTAAATTGGTTAGTATTTTTGATATGTTACACAATTGTTTTTCAATGTTGATAGAAGTTTCTTGATTATTCTTTTTGTTGATTTTTTACCATTTTTGAATATGACGTTTCATTGTTATAGAAGTTCTGGTATGCGTTACGTTTTTCTTCACCTTTTTGTCTAGCTTGTTCTCGCTTTTTTTTCAAAATTAATAATAAGTCTTTATATTTAGGGCAACCTTTATATGAAGCAGGATGTCCATTAATTTTACATAATATACAATATAAATCTTCCTTTTTTGTATTATTTTTATCTATTTTAGTAGTAAGACCTAAGAGAGAGCTAGATCACACCCCTGAAGCCCATCTACCCGGGCTGCGTAATTGGTGGCGCCATATGTGGGAATTTGTGTGTGGTGGTTTGAAAGCGCCTGGATGTATGCATAAATATATAATTTGGTTTGAAGCTCGGCTGTAATGCCTGAAGCCCGGCTGTAATGTCTGAAGCCCGGCTATAATGCCTGAAGCCCGGCTATAATGCCTGAAGCCCGGCTGTGATGCTTGAAGCCCGGCTGTAATGTCTGAAGCCTGGCTGTAATTGGTGGCGCCATCTGTGAGAAGAAACGCGGCTGTAATTGGTGGGAATTGTTGTGTGGTGTGTTGAAAGCGCCTGAATTTATGTATAAATATATAATTTATGCATATGCCCGAAGCCCGGCTGTAATTGGTGGCGCAATCCGTAAGAAGAAGCGCGGCTGTAATTGGTGGGAATTGTTGTGTGGTGTTTTGAAAGCGCCTGAATTTATGTATAAATATATAATTTATGCATATGCCCGAAGCCCGGCTGTAATTGGTGGCGCAATCCGTAAGAAGAAGCGCGGCTGTAATTGGTGGGAATTGTTGTGTGGTGTTTTGAAAGCATCTGAATATATGCATTCTGCTAAGACTATACTAATTTATAGTTGGTTTACAAGTAAAATTCTCTTAGTACATTTTCCATGTTTTAAGTTTTATACTAAATCAAGTCATAATAATACCAACTTTATCCTCGCAAAACATTATAAGCCGCAACATGATATTACTTGTTAAAATTTGTAGTTTTTATATTGTTAGTTCAGAAGCAGAAATCTCTAAGTCAAAAAACATAAATCATTAACTGAAAAAAATATTTAAGAAGTTTTTGTGTCTGAAAATTTTCAAATTGTATTTCATATCAATTTCCTCATAAAAATAAATTTGAAAATTGTATTATCAATGAATTTCGTCAACATAAATTGCTAAATTGTAAAATAATAATTTTCTTGAATGAAAAAAATATTTTTTAATTATACATATTTTATTTATACATTTATATATATTTTCACATAATTTTAAATAAAAGCAATATTTTTTATTAATTTATATGTAGATATATATATATATATATATATATATATATATATATATATTATATATTTATATATGTATATATATATATTAGTTAGTATCATCATCATCATCATCATCAGCAGCATCTGCGGACTTTTCAATCCGCAGGTTCCATTTTTTATGTTATCAATTTCGCGTGTTGGCATACCACTATACCTGAGTGGCATAAAAATTTGAAATTTAGGAAATCTTACGATTATTCTGGTACCGAATTTGGTATTTATTTTTTTGATATCTAATATTTTATATATTTTGTTTAATACCATATCCGATGGCTTTTTTGTAATAATTTCTTTATATTTATATGATTTGTTTAAAGAATTTATGAAGTTTTCAGCCATTATGTTGTATTATGTTATATTATATATTTTACTATTACACTGTTGAATGTTCACTTGAAATTGATAAATATAATTGAAAAACTTCTTCTTTTATACACCCAGGACATGAAAATTTAGCAATTTGTAAATTTTGTGAAGTTTAATAAAATATTACAATTTTTTGTTGTAATATAAACAAAAACATATTTTCTAAGCCTTCATCCTGAATTATTGATTATAATACAACCTTGTGCAAAGTCACAAAAAAAAAAAAAAAAAAAAATGTTTATTTAAACAAAATAAACTAATAAGGTTTTACTTCTACTTTTATACACCCATCAGGATATGAAAAATGAATACTTTTATTTTGTTGAGTCTAATAAAATAATACAATTTTTTGTTCTAATATAAACAAAACCATATTTTATTAGCTTGCATCCTGAACTAGTGATTATAATTTAACCTTGTGCATGTGCATAGCCAGCGAATATATTTTATTATAAGTTCTTTACCGAGGACATAAAAAATATTTTTATTTTGTTGTCTAATAAAATATTATGATTTTTTGTTTTATTCTCAGCTGTAGAAAGGGTATTATGTAGATAAAGATATTTTCATCATATAACTGATTGAGTAAATAATTATAAAATAATGTGTGAAAAATAAAAGATAATATTGAAATTTGTATTATTTTTTTATTTACTAATGTTTTTAAAGATTAAATAAATACATTTTATATGTTTAAATTTAATGTGGTATTTTATAATGACCCCAGGGTATGGTATCATGTGAATTATTTAAAAGTTTTCTTTTGTCATCATATGGACTTAAACAAATTTTGTTTTGTTTTAATGAATAGACTAAATGATTTCTTGATGTTATAGTATTTTGGGTGCAAGTTAAAGTTTTTTGTAAAAGCAAGCAATCTAGGTAGTCATCAAATGTAATTTTATTTTTAATAATAGTAGTCTTAACTCCTTTAGCTTTTTTGAATGCATCAATGTCATTAACTCTAATGGAATACATCTTTGATCTCAATCCAACGAATTCAGTCATTATTTGACCATTATTTTCATCTTTCATTAGACCTGGCTTCTTTTTGTTAACTAAATCTAATCCATATTTATTATTTTCAGGATAATCACTTGTATCGAATTTATGAATATCTGTTTTCATAATATTATAAATATCAGAACATTTTATTTCATAAATTAATGAGTCTGTATCAGTATACATCATTTTACATGCTAATCCAAACTTATTCTGCATGTAGTTATAATGAAAATCATAAACACATGTTTTAGATATGTCTAATATACTAAAGCCAATATAAATAGGTTTATTCATATAGACTTCAGTCTTTTTTAACTCTACAGCTACTAAATTTTCATCAAAAATTCTGGAACTATGAAAAGTAGGTTTTGCTATTAATGCGTTTGCTCCATATCGTCCATTCCAATGGTTTACCAGTTTAATTGTTCTATAGTTACGAACATTCTCCATAGTTTTACCAAATATTGCATTTATCATTAATTTATACAAATTTTTTTCAAAATCATTTATAGATTTTTTGCGCATTTCAGTATTGAGATCAATATAACTTTTTAGCCAGGGACTTTGTTTAAATTTTAAAATGCTATGTATTTTTACTAATACAAGTCCATTTTCTAAAGCCTGCTGTAAATTTCTATAATGAATTACATAGTTTTTTTTAGCATTCAAAGTTGTTAATAATTTTTCTGTTTTACTATTGGGAGCAATTAAATGTTCTGCGCAAAAAGGTAAATCACTATGATTATCATGAATTTCTTGAGGATAATCAAGATCTACTTCTAGAATATATCCAACAGAAGAAACATCATTAATTTGAGCAACATCAAAGCCAGTGATTTCAGTATCATTTAACCACTTGAAATCACTAATTGGTAAATATTGTGACATAGCCCAACCATATAAATTGTTAACATCATAATACATTAAATAAATATTTTCAGCCTCAGAATCATATGTAGACATATACTTATTATTGGCTTTACTATATCTGTTAAATAATTAATATTAAAAAAAATAATAATTTTGAAATAATATAATAATACCTATTAGAACATTGGCTTAAGCCACCTCGAATTCCTCTTTCAATAAATAAGAGCATATCGATGTCAGTAAGAAGATTTAATTTAACTCCAGAGTATTTTAACATACAATCCCAGGTAAATCCTGGTAGTGTATAAAAATTAGCCGGATCTAATCCGTATGTTGTAATACAATTATTGCGAAAATATTCAAACACATCCGCTAGTAACAAAATATCTGTTTTCATATAAATATCTGAATATTCACCCAAATTTTTAATTTTAAAAGTTTTCCAAACTTTTTGAGCGTGATTGTAATCGTTATCTGATATATTACAATCATTTAACTTATTATAAAAATCGGTCTTGCTTGGTAAATTAGTTACATCTAATTTCTCTGAAGCATCAATAAAATCATATGGAAAAAAACCTTTTGTTGTTATTAAATTAAAATCTTCATCGTTTAGATTTAACCATTCGTTTCGTGTTATTAATTTCTCATTTAATGGTAAATATTTGGCTAGTTTATCCAGTGAAGCTGACATAAATCTAAATGAATCAATAAATTTGAATCGCAAGTCGGTACCAAAAACACTCTTTACAAATGATATATATTTTTCCTTATTTGTTGGTATAAGAGATATTTTTCCATAAAATTCTAATGCAATATCTTTTATTATGAAGTGTGAATCGTAACCAGATAAGTTATGAAAAACTACTGGTATATCTCTTGAAAGCCGATATTGCTGATTACATACTGAATGGGCTGCACCTCTATATTTACCAGTTAAATGACAATGATCCTTAACGCGAACATCACTTTCATCAAAATGCTTTTCACATATATGACATTTATCATCTGTTTGAAATGATAATATCTCACTAGCTGTTAAAGTCTTTAGAGGAATAATATTTTGATAAATTTCTTCAATTGCTTCTGCAATTTCACTTAATTGATTAGCAAACCATTTTCCAGGTTTATCCCCCCTATATGATTTATAATAAGATTTGGTATCATCATAAGAGCATTTCAAATAATATCCAATGCTGTATACTATATGTTTTTGATAGAACTGAGAATGTTCAGTTTTTATTATAGATACAGGTTCTAGAATTGATTCCAAATCTGAATAGATCACATAAGGTATCTTTTCTTTATTCTTATAGTTTGTGAAAGATATTTCTGTTTTGGTAGGTATTTTTATGCAACAATTATTTTGCTTCTCACAATTAACAGCATGATTATTCAATTTCTCTTGAGATAGAAAGTAATGCAAACAGCGATCACATAAAAATACTCTACCATTTCTTTTCGAAATTTGATTTGAAATTAATTTTGATAAATTCTTTATCCAACAGTAATGATATTTCATAAGTGGAATTTGCTCATAATCATTACCATCATAATCATCATCATCATCGTCATCATCATAATCATTTTCAATATTATAATATTTTTGAACTAATAATAAATTTATATGTCTATTATTTACTTTTGATTTTGTTAATCTGAGTGGTACTACTTTAAAACGATTTTCTGCAACTTTTTTCAATATGAATACATTAACAGATATATTATTTAGATCTTCAATTCGCGTAATTTGATTTATATTAACTGGAAACTTTATTCCAGTGAAATTTAATACTGTTGAATAATGTGGATAGGAACTAGTTCTACAACTATTAATTGTTGCTGGATATAAAGCTGATGTAATTGCCCAAGCAAAGCACCTATTATCATTATTTTTAATATTTATGCATGCTTTTTTCCGTTGAATTGTGTTAGGGATTTTAATATATGTTGATCCAATCAGTCTGTTGCAATCATTCATATTTATAGCTAAGTAAATAATTGAGGAAAGAGTCCATCCACTATCTCTTTCTTGAAATTCATCAAGTTCTTTCAAAATACTTTCTAAAATATTTTTCTTAAACCAATCCTCATAATCGTCAAAGAGTTCAATTTTTTTATTTGATGTAGACAAAAATTTATCTTCAGTTATTACCTCATCACCCGATTTAATTAAAAACTCACAACATAATGTTGCGTTAATTTTTAAACATAATTGATCTGATTCTTTAATACATGTTTTAACATTATTTTCAAATGCTTTGCAAGCATCAATTAAAAATTCTCTAGGATCTTTGTGACCAAAATTAACTATTATAGCTGTTTTTATTCGGTTTTCAAAAGCACTTTCAACATATTCCCATTTTACTTTTACAACATCATTAGCAACAACACTACCTGCACCCGTTACACTAAATAACTGTTTTTCTAATATACATTTAATACTTTTCAATCGTTCAATTTGATATTCAAAATGTTTTTTAGTACCATTATAGTTTGTTTGTCTTATTGATTCACTTATTTCTTTTATATAATTATCAATTTCAATCATTTTGTCTATAGATTCTTCAATAGGTAAATTATATAAATTTATACTAGAAATAAATTTTTTGAATACATCATCATTTTTTTTTTTTTTTTTTATAATAGACTGTTCTTCATCCCCAACATCACTAACAAATTTATTTTTATTAAACATTATTCACTCAAAGCGTATTTTTGTAAACTAATTCTTTTACTAAAGAATATCCTATATTTATACACAAAATTAACCAAAGTAAAATTATGAGATCAATATCTTCAAATTTTTTTATTATTTTTTAATCCCAGAAAATTTTGATTTAGTATGGAAACTTAATTTTTAAAAAAACAGTAAAACAAGTGTTTATTTATGATAAGACTTAAAAATTATTAACAACAAAAACTGAAAAATAAATAAAATTATTAAATTAATTCATATCCCATGAAATCGCTAGAAATTTTTAATAAAAATACATATGTGTAAATTGAAAATATTTTTTTATTAGTCACAATATTTTACTTAAAAGTATTATCAATATATTCCAAAAATTTTTTGTATAGATGAACATTTTGTAAAGCACAACATCCTCCGCCTTCTTTGTGTTGAAGACATGATGATATGTTAGTAGAATACTGATTCATTAAAACTTTTAGATTGGGACAACCATAATCTTCTAAATCGTGTATACAATAGGTATCCATATATCCAACTAAATCATTAATCCAAGAGATTTTTTGAGCGCCTTTAAGATATATATTCTTGTTTGATAAATTGGTTTCCATATATTTAATTACATCAATCAATTTGCTTGTACCAGTATTCCAATGTATTCCGTGATGATTGTGATATAGCCAA
This sequence comes from Rhamphomyia laevipes, assembly GCA_963920725.1. NCBI lineage: Eukaryota > Metazoa > Arthropoda > Insecta > Diptera > Empididae > Rhamphomyia > Rhamphomyia laevipes. The sequence continues at coordinate 30,539,308 of OY987255.1, forward strand.
GAATTTTGAATTTGTTGATCAAGAGATAGTTTATGAAATGCAAACGGTTTTTCAATAATATAATGTTTGCATTCAAATGGTGTTTCATTGCTTAGTATAGCAATTTCCTTTAAAATGAATTTTTTATGTTTACCAATGAAACCTTGTAAATCAACTATTACACTCATTAGGTTAATTTTTTAACTTCACTGGTCAGTGGATTGTATTCAACTATTCTATCATGAATTAATAAGCAATAAGCTGTTGTTTTATTGGGAATATTTACAGAAGTTTTAAGCTCGATTCTTACATCCACAGGCCCTGTTTTAATCAATTCGATTTGATGTGAACAATCTATCACAATAATTGATCCAAGTGCAAGAAATTCTTGATTACTAAGTAATGGTTGACTAACTTTATTATAATAAGATTGTTGAAATTTAGCATACATATCATACAGGATTGCATATTGACCTTTGTTAAAATCTATATTTAAATTATCATATGGAAAAACTTCAGAATTCAAAAACACCTTGAAATCGGTAATGTTGCAATGATCAAAATAGCTATTATCTTTACTCAAATGATTTTGTTTATCTGTTTGCAATGCGAAAATAACATAACGTGGTTTTTCGATTTGACTTGTAGTTTTCACAGTCCATACATGACTTGTGGTCTGAGGTAAAATTGGGTATTCATACATATCCCAACTACGAAAGCTCATTTTTATTGGTATACCTCTGTCAATAAACTTCAATAATGATAACTTTGAACTGTCTGATACAAGTATGTGTGGGACCTTCCATTGCACTTTGAATATTTCAAGTTTGACTTTTTCATCTGCTTCTGTGCTTATAATTGCATTATTATCATCTCTAGCTCTGGTAATAATAAGTTCATGTTTAGCATTAACCAATATCTTTTTATAATCTTCAGCAAATCCTAATAAAAGTTTTAATGGCACACAAAAGTTAAAATGTTGTTTATGTAACAAGTTACTGCTTGCAGTATTCCATCCAGAATTGAATGCCATTTTACTTTCATCTGCATTAAAGGAAATATAGTTTTTCAATGTTGATGTGCATCCAAGTTTTCGAGTTCTATCAATTTCAACACCATTTATTTCATAACGAATCTCATCAAAGAGATATGCTGCTACGTTATTAACTAAGTGAGCAGTTTTCGAAACCACACCGGCTCCATTTAAAAGTGTTCCTTCAATATACAAGAAACTTTCGCTTGGTAAAATATTCAGATTTTGATGTTGAATTAATATTTGAATGACATCATTGTTTTTAAAAGATTGTTGAAATGGTGAATAAGTATGATATTCAATTTTTGAAATACTTTCATCATAGTTAATGTTTTGAGAAATATCTAATATTTCATTCATTTTTTTAAATTTAATCCAATAGACTTTAAGAAATTCTTATTAGCTGGTGTCAAGATTTTTTTAAGCTGTCCACCTTTTTTAGGTCTTAACCTGTTCACTACTTTTGATGAATTGATGTTTATTTCACTTTTTTTCGGATATTTATTGATATTATATAGAAGCATCTCAAGGTTTTAAATGCAGTCGAATAGTTATTGTTTCGTCTCTAAAATTTATCAGGTTATTGTCTTGGTCAACAAGCCTTAGTGTGATTGAACTTATTCGATTGGTATTCACTGGTAAATAGATTACATTTCTAGGAATTTCATTTATTTTATAGCCTGGACTAACTTCTGGACAAAATTCGTGTAATGTATGTACTTGCTTATTATTCATATATGACCCATGTATGATATTGCACTGAACATGTATAGTGTTAACATTTGATATATTTACAGGTAAATCTGATGAATGCCATTCATTAGAGGTCAATTTTCGTTTACTGAAACCAAGTAGCTTTCCCACCGAACTTGAAGTATCAAAATAAATATCCTTAGTACACAATATTTCACATTTCATCGTATTATTGTTGGCAATCAGTTGAATATCTTCTGCCCCATCATATAATAAATCAAGAGCATTTTGTAAATATGAAGCTATATCATCAATTTCATATGAGCCTATAGGTATTGCAATTATATTGTCATCTATTTGTAAAATATTGTTATGAATATCAATATTGGGTATGGAATTATAAGCAACTAATTCAACAAGTCCGCAAACATAGTCATCATTTAATTCTAAAGGTGGAAAATAATCTGTAGTTAATACAGATTTATTACCCGTAAATGTCAATGTGAATGACATTATTAACAAAGAAACAATGAGCTTATTTATTTTAAACATTTCTTTTTATTCATTTTCAAAAACTTAAATAATTATTATTATAACAACTGATTTAAGAAAGCTAGACATAAATGACCACATATTATTGTATTATAATTTTGATATGAGTTGTAGTTATACTGCAAATTATAACCTAAATATTTAATTATTTCAATAGGTGGTTGCAAGTTTCCAAAGCTATCAAAATATGTTACAACATTTTTATTTTTATTGTATGCTACCCAATGAGTACCAGAACCCGATGAATTATCCAAATTAACAATACCACTCTCTTTATTTAGGGCTTTTACGGGTAAACTATTTCGCATAAATACCCCTCGAAAATGTGGTATAAATTTTGCATACTTATGTAAATCAATTTCACTTAATGGCCTCCTGGGTAGAATTTCTATTAGTTTTTTGGCTGTGGATTTAAATACAACCCTAAACCTGTTTTATAAGGTTTGAGATATAAGCCTTTACCCATAGAAATACTTTCCATTGTTTGATTATGACGTTTATTCTCAATTAATTCTTGTTTTGCATTCTTGACATCGTTTATTGCTTTAACTATACCAGTAACACCACCAGACAATGCTCCAACAGCTGATAATCCTGCAAAAAGAGGTACTAGAAATGGTATGACTCCACCAGTTTTAGGTACTGAAATAATTCTAGGTGATACAGCTTTTTTGCGTTTAATCACATTTTTCGCTACATGAAGTGCCAATTTTATAGCATCATCATTGTTACTGGGTTTTTGTAATTTTATAACATCTTTAGCATCTTTTACGGCTTTTTGAAATAACTTTACGGTTGTTTTAATTTTTTTATTAAATTTCCTATGTCTTTTTATGCCCATTCCTAATTTAATTTTAGCTTTCATAGCGTTTGTTACTAATAAAGCGTTCGCTCGTTCTAAGAAATTAGAATCTTTAGCAATTACACGTTTCCAAGCTTTTTCTGCTAAAACTTTGTCAGCAATGTGTCGATCTTCAGTATTTTTAAATTTCGTATATTCTATATCGTGCTCTTTACAAGCTGTATCTAATGGGTTTATTCCAGGATCACCTCTGTCTAATCTTTTTTGTAATTTCGTACCAGGTCCACAATATTGATAACCGCCTGGTAAATGTAATTCAACTGGCAACTTATTTATAATTTTATTCAGAATACCTTCTCCTTTAAAAGCTTTCTCATGACTGTCATAAATTTTATTATAATCAATCATTATGAAGCAATCAATTTATTATGACTGATAAATTTTTCGTTTTATCATTGCAATATATAAATTTAAGAGTGTTGAAAATTTACCAGTAGTCAAGATGAAATTCATCAAACAACACTTTACTTTACCCGTAAATAATTTAGATATCAAAATCAAAGGAAACGGCTGTAAACAAAAAAAGCATGGCGAATTACTACCAAATAGTATACGATGTTTAATAGTGGGTCCATCTAATTGTGGAAAAACAAATGTTATATTAAGCTTATTAGAACAACCCAATGGATTAAAGTTTGAAAATATTTACGTATATTCTAAATCTCTACACCAACCAAAATATGAGTTCCTTAATCAAGTTATGACAACTATACCAGAACTGGGGTACTACACTTATTCTAACAATAGTGATATTATTCCACCTGAAGAAGCAAAATCACATTCTATATTTATTTTCGATGATGTAGAATGTGATAAACAGAATAATATTCGAAAGTATTTTTGTATGGGTCGTCACAATAATATTGATAGCTTTTACTTATGTCAATCTTATACACATATACCAAAACATCTCATTCGCGATAATGCAAACTTTTTAATAATTTTCAAGCAGGATGATATGAATCTAAGACATATTTATACAGATCATGTTAGCAATGATATGACATTCGCACAATTTCATGAAATGTGTCTTAACTGTTGGAATGAAAAATATGGTTTTTTAGTTATAGATAGGGATAGTGAAAAGCAAGATGGTGGTTATCGTAGAGGGTTTGATGAATTCTGTTATATAGATTAATAATAACAGATATAAACAGAACACTTCAATAGCTCAACCAATCAACAGGTCAACAGCTAAACAGCTTAATAGCTTAACCGGTCAACAGATTAACAACTCAATAGCTTAACAGATCAATAACTCAACCGATTAACAGCTTAACTAATTAATTAAATATAATACACATTTTCAAATATGAACGAGAAAATTATGAAAGATATTATTAAGACTAGTAAAGCGGTAAAAAATAAATATCGATCTTTAAAATCTGGTCAGATGGAAGCAGAACATGTCTTAGAAGAACATTTTAAACCAATTACATTACCACTCAAAAATGTTACAAAAGCATTAGAGCAAAAATCAATTTATCCTGAAATAAAACAAGAAAAATCATTTGGTGTAATTAAAAAAGAAAAGAAAACAAGATTTTATGATGATATTTCTAGTATAAGACAATCGAACAAAACTGATTCTGATGATGACAGTGTAGGTGAATCAAATACTTTATATCAAACATCTACCCCTAAAAAATTTTCATCAAAACTTTTATTAACCCCAACACCTATAAAACATATAATTGAGAAACCTATATCAAAATATTACAAAATATTTGAATCTACTTCTTCTATACCAACAAATTTTGATACAACTTTTGGTCCATATTTCGATCAAAGTTCTGCTGAATGGAAAATTGGTAATAAACAAATACAAGTAAAACAAAATGAAATAATTATTGATGAAAGTTCATATATTAGTTCAATTGGATTGCAAGAGTTAATATTTATGAAAAATCCAGATCCAACTAAATATACTGATGAAGATTTAAACATATATAAAAAAATATTAACAGAAACCAATGCACATAGGCGTGAATATGATTCAAATCAACAAATCCGAGGAAATAGAAGTAATAAATATAATTTAATAATTAAAAAATTATTTCCACATCAGTATAATACTCGAAAGCCATCATCATCATCAATAGCATCAGGCAAGGGCCTTATGATGAAAGTTTCTAAAAGAAAGCTTGATTATGTTTACTGGGACGATCCAAATGAGCTAGTTGATAGATTGCAGTTGTTAGTAGGTTCTCAAAAGGCTGGTCATAATAATCATAATAACGAAATTATTTGTATTTTGGAGGAGCTGAGAGAGGCTAATATTATACAATAAAAGGAAATATTTTAAAGAAATCACATCATTTGCAAATATGCCTATAGATAAGTTTGGTCGTACCGGTCATCCAGTCAGAAAACCTTTACGAGGACTAATGGGACCTATTGGACCAACAGGACCTATTGGACCGACAGGACCTATTGGACCGACAGGACCTATTGGATCAACAGGATCTATTGGTCCAACAGGACCTTATGGAATAGGATTTATTTTGGATGAGAAAAATGATTATAACATTCAAAATAAACGAATTGTTAATGTTCATCAACCTGTTCAGAAAAATGACGTTGCAACAAAAGGCTATACTGATGATATAATTGAGAAAAAGGTTAAGCTTGTATTGGATGTTTTACAAAAAGAACAAAAAGCTTTGTTGAAAAAATATGAAACATTTGAAACTTTTGTATTTAACCATATAAAAACAATATCAGATGCAAAAAAGGTTGATAAAACCAATGCAATTGTTACTAAACCTTTTAAAGTTAATACTGATCCAAAGTATGAGTGAACGCAAAATATATATATATATATATATATATATAAATAAAAACTAATATTATAATAAACATTTTACATCGAAATGAGTAAGAAGGATGTTGTCGATGAATTACATAGACCAGCTCGAAAAAACTTTCGCAGACGACGTGTTATTATTAAAGGTTTTGATGATCTTTGGCAAGCTGATTTAGTTGAAATGGGTGCATATGCGAAATCTAATAAAAATCATCGATATCTTTTAACAGTAATTGATACATTTTCTAAATTTGGCTGGGCAATTCCAATTAAAAACAAAACCGGTAAAGAAGTAACTAAAGCAATGGATACAATTTTCAAAGTCGGAAGAAAACCAAAAAATCTTCAAACAGATGATGGAACCGAATTCTTTAATAAAATATTTCAAGATTTAATACAAAAATATCACATAAATCACTATTCTACATACAGTTTCTTAAAAGCATCAATAGTTGAACGTTTTAATAGAACTTTAAAGAATATGATGTGGAAAAACTTCAGTCTTAATGGGTCATATAAATGGATTCATATATTAAAACAATTAATTAATGAATATAATCATAAAAAACATCGCACAATAAAAATGCGACCATATGATGTTACAAAACAAAATTCTAAATATTTACTCTCAACTGTGTATTCACATATAAAACAATTTACCGACGGCAAATATAAAATTGGTGATAATGTGCGCATAAGTAAATACAAACATCTCTTTGAAAAAGGTTACACACCAAATTGGACAACAGAAATTTTTAAAATACGGAAAATTTAAAATACAAATCCTATAACATACTTACTTGAAGATTATCAAGGTCAACCTGTTCAAGGAGGATTCTATGAACTAGAACTAAATAAAGTAAAACATAATAATATGTATCTGATTGAGAAAATTTTAAAAACGAATAAAGATAAAGTATTTGTAAAATGGCTTGGTTTTTCAAGTCAACATAACTCATGGATAAATAAAACTGAAATTGTAAAATAAAAACAAAAAACAAGTCTTTTATTCAAATATTGTTTTTTATTGATTATAATAATAATATATGTTTAGAAATTTAAAAAAATGCCGCCTCACAAAGTAGGTTATCTTGTTGCCTGCCTCTTATGCGGCGGTAGAGATGATTGCAATAATTGTAATATATGTTACGTACTCCAACGTCGTTAAGTGCTGATGCTTCCTCCCAAGCAGTTATTGAGTAATAGAGGCATAGTTGATTATATAATACAATTTTTTCTTTATCAGTAGAATTTGGCCTTATATTCTCTTCATATGCCTGTTGTATGAAGTTACCTTGCTCCGTAAAGAAACGATCTTCCATTTGGTCATAAATTTCTAGTTCTTTTAGATGCCGCTCATGCATAAATACACGAACAGGTCCTCGTGTATTTTGTATTTCCATTTCTTGTTGTCGCCTTAAACGATTGCGACCTTTTTGTGACATAGTTATTCGGTCATCTTCATCTGGAAAATGTAGTTTTATGTTCTGCATTCTTTTTTTCTTTTTTACTTGTTGTTCTTTAAATATGAAACAATTAACTGATCAAGAAAATTTTTTTTGGTGTTTTATACAATATTTCTATTGATACCAAAAAAATTTCAATCAAAAATTACTCTTTTTTTTTTTTTACTATGCGAGTTATTTAAACAATAAATTTTATGTATAATATGGTTAAATAGACTATTATAAACAAAAATTTAATTAATAATCAATATTTTTTTAAAATTTAACTTGATTTATAATTCTTATCTAAACAATAAAATTATAATTATATGCAAAAAAAATCATAGCATGTTGGCTTTTAGTTTTTGTCTTAGTATATACAAAAAAAAAAAAAAAATGTGCCCTTTAATAATAATAACAATAATACTCTATATGTCCACGCAAAAAAAAAAAAAAAATCAAAACCATAACAAAAATTCTTTACAACAACAACCATACATATATTAAAAATATTCTTATCAAAACAAACCCAAAAAACTCAGAGGTATAACAAATTTAGAAGTTTGTTTACACTTTTACATAATCAACCAAACACACAGAATTATACATAGGCAAACTGACAGACTGGCAGATAGACCTACAGACTGACTTTTGAAGATTATCAAGGTCAACCTATTCAAGGAGCATTCTATGCACTAAAACTAAATAAAGTAAAACATAATAATATTTATTTGATTGAGAAAATTTTAAAAACGAATAAAGATAAAGTATTTGTAAAATGGCTTGGTTTTTCAAGTCAACATAACTCATGGATAAATAAAACTGAAATTCTAAAATAAAAACACAAATATAAGTCTTTTATTCAATAAAATTTACAATTTCAAGTAATAGCCATTGCAAGGATTTGTTTAATTGTTGTTATTGTTATTGTGGTTGTGGTTGTGTCAGTTGATGTTGTTGTTAACCAGATATCCATTAGTTCCAATGTATTATTTAAGTTATCAATATTTATTTCAGTTGTTTCATCTATCTTTCCAATAGTCATTAATTTAAAAACTAATTCCACAGCTGCTCAGCTAATTCAGCATTTGTTTATGGTTTTACTTTAAAACATGTTCGCACGTGTTCATTATGATTATTATATGAATTAATAATATTGATTATTTCATAATACCTAATTCTCATCATTATGCAATCACATTTCAATGGATCTTTATTACACATACAATTACTATAATTAATATCAAAGTGTGGGAATCGTAATATGAAATCAAATATTATTTGTTTATAAGAATTTTCAATTAAATTATAATTAGTTTCTAAGAAGTTTTTTATTTCCAACATATTTAACAACATGATTTAATAAATTAGAATAACTTTAATTATTATTTCGATAATCTCGAATATAATCTCATAAGTTTAAAGCAATAATCTGCAGTATTAGAAGCGAACATACAAATTGGGTGGTGGTGATCATGAATTGAGTATTCCGTCTCATCATTTACTAATCTTATCAATATCTTTTGATAATTTTCAAAATGTTCTCTATGTTCATCAATTAATAAATCTTTATTTTCGTTTAAATAATTTGTAATTATTATTAATTGTTTATTAAAATTAATTTTAGATAATGTCTCTACATCAATATCAAATTCACTAATCGTTTTCAGATCCTCCCACGTCATCCTACAAAGTTAAACTAAATACTATATGCATATATTCAGGTGCTCTCAAAACACCACGCCAAAAACACATCATCTCACTCAAAAATTATATATTTATGCGTATATTCAGGCGCTTTCAAAACACCACACAACAATTCCCACCAATTACAGCCGCGCTTCTTCTTACGGATTGCGCCACCAATTACAGCCGGGCTTCGGGCATATGCATAAATTATATATTTATACATAAATTCAGGCGCTTTCAACACACCACACAACAATTCCCACCAATTACAGCCGGGTTTCTTCTCACAGATGGCGCCACCAATTACAGCCAGGCTTCAGACATTACAGCCGGGCTTCAAGCATCACAGCCGGGCTTCAAGCATCACAGCCGGGCTTCAGGCATTATAGCCGGGCTTCAGACATTACAGCCGGGCTTCAGGCATTACAGCCGAGCTTCAAACCAAATTATATATTTATGCATACATTCAGGCGCTTTCAAACCACCACACACAAATTCCCACAGATGGCGCCACCAATTACGCAGCCCGGGTAGATGGGCTTCAGGGGTGGGATCTAGCTCTCTCTTAGGTCTTACTACTTATTTTACAATCTACTGGACCATGATTTTCCTTACATTTGACACATCTATATTGTAGATTGCAATTAGATGCTGTATGTCCAAATCTTTGACATTTTTTACATTGTATAATTAGTTTTTTTCTAATTTTCTCCCAATTAATTATTCGGTGTTCTAATGTTTTTATTTTGTATACATCATTTATATTTGTATCATTAGATACTTGAACTGTGAACAATGACGTTATATAATTATTTTTTATAGAATTTGCTGTTTCAAGTCTGCTTACTTTAATAATTTTTATATTTGAATCTTTTAAGTTTTTTAATGCATTTTCTATTTCTTCAGGTTCATCAGTATTATTTAACCCCTTTAATATTAATATTTGTACTTTCTCTTGTTTTGGTGTATATGTGTAAAATGGGCTTTTAATATCTTCTAAAAATGTTTTTATTTTTTTATATTCTTCTAAATTTTCTGTCCATATTACATGTTTATATTTATTTATTTCTTTTATTTTAAAATTAGATATATTCAAATGTTTTGATATGCCTTCAATAAGATCAGATGGTTTTTGATTTTCTGTGTATATCGGTGGCATTTTACCATTTTTTTTTTATGTTAGTTATGGAATTGTCTTTGTCAATTGTTGTATTTCTTTTATTGTTTTCAGCAAAATCTGTATTTGAATTTTTGTTTACCATTTTTTGAATAAAATTTTGATATTCAACATTTTCTGCTGGATTATTATGATTTCCTGATAATACTTGTTTGGTAGAATTATCAGTACTTTTATTATTGTTGTTGTTGCTTTTCAATTTATTATTTTTAGTTTTTGTTACTAAGGTAAAATCATTGTCTATATTTATGTCATTGGACTCACCTTGAAAATCTTCTAATAAAGAAAATTGGTTTTGATTTTGATTTTGATTGTAATTTTTTTCTTTATTTAGTATTTCACTAACGACTTTTTTTAGATTTTCAATTTCACTTTTAAGTTCACTGTTTTCTAATTTTAATTCAGATATTGATTTTCTTTTAGATTTTTTATCATTATCTTTTAAATTATTTATTTCACCATTGGTAATTTTACCTTTTTTGTTCACAATTTTGTATTCACTATCTTCATCAGTAGTGCTATTGTCATTTTGTTTTCTGTTAATAGTTAATATTAATTCACTATCACTTTTTTCATTTTCTTCCATATTGACAGAAAATATATAACATAGTTTATTTTTCCGAAATTATTTATATTTATATTAAAATAAAGTTTTAATTATTTATTTTGATTAATTCTTTAAATTATATATAACACAATCTCACTACACTTACGTGTGTTCTCTTTAGCTGCACAAACGCAACTCCGAATATTAGAATTCAATTTCAACGATTATTGTCCCGTTTTTCGAATTCCAAATTATGGTCACCCTTTATATATATATATATATATATATAAATATATATATATATATATATATTTGGACATAATCAAGCCGATTATTAGCGACCACACCCCTACTTTTATAACCCTATCATTCTTATATTGCTTTACTCTATAACTATATGTATATAAAATTCTTATAATTATTTAAAACACGATTTTGATTTATAACAATGTTTGTTCTTGTATATATGTCCTTCTGAATTTTTCAGCATACCTTTCACTCAAAACAAAATATTATATATTATATGAAGGAGGTGGGTGCCACGAAATTTCAGCAGCAATTTCTTATATTCACAAAGAAGCCTAAACCGAAATTTGTCGTTTGAAAAAAAAAAATGTATTTCTTTTGATGTTGTTCGCATTACAATTTTTAAACACGCATTCCTCTGACAACAAAATATTTATTTTATATAAAATGTAAGGCAGAAATATGCCTTATGTCACCTGACAGAAATATGTCCAGTTTCTGTAATAAATTACTACTAATAAAAGTTATAATTAAGGTTTCGGTAACTGAGTAATATGTAACAATGAGGTTATTGGTTAAATTTCCCGCTGTAAACGCTGTTTTACATGTTAGATATTTACACCACCTTTACATTACACAATTACATAATTTAAAATATAAAAAGTGGTCCCATGTAATAAAAAATGATTGCTGATTCTCTATAAAAAATAAATTTTTAAAAAAGCAAATAATAAAAATGAATTTAATCCTATTATTCATGCCATAAAAAATTCAAACATTCACTAAATACAAATCTAAAAATACAATGCATAAATACGAGAAACAAAAATTAAATTCGTCAAGAAACAATAAGAAGAAGAAAATATGAATCGTCCACATCTAATTAAGAAAAAAGAATTGATTTTTTTTTACATGTGGAGTATAATTAACAAATAACTTTAAGAACTGCATCCTTCCGCTAAGGTAAGAAGTAACCGAATGTTGGATATGGTGTGCATTCCTGAATAAATATGTCACGAGGCTACCAGTATTTATTAGTAGAGAAATATAGTTTTCAAGAACAAAATTGAACAATATTCTCGATAACCCATCGTACTCCACTGGTATGTTCGAATTTTGGACTTTTCGATAATTTTTGCTTTTCGATAATCTGGGATTCCAAAAACATTCATTACAAAAAAACTGGTTTTACGAATTATTATACTATCAAATGCTTGTCTTGTCTATACGGATCTGTTTTATATTTGTAGAATTTTTTTCATTATCAGCCTATTACGGGTTCCAGCGAAATCCGTACTCGTACTCTTCTGCGTAGGCTGTTAAACGTTTACCTCTGCTTTATATTTTATTATATTTTCCTTGGTCTGATCGCCTTCTTTTTAATTAAATATTACTGTTTGTCTATTTTTAAGTAATTACTTTTATTTATCCTTTTATTCTTTCTTACAATCTACTAATTAAATTAGTCTACTAATAAGTTTATAACTTATTGAATCTGATTGTGTTATAGTTAGAATTAAAAGACAATTGAATATAAAATTTCCACGTCATGTACGTCGAATAGAGTCAATTCAAAGAAATTTCATTAGGTATGCTTTACGTCAATTTCAGTGGCTGAATCCATTAATATTACCGCCATATTTAGATAGGCTGAACTTAATACATTTGGCTTCATTAGAAAAAAGACGTGAATTGGCTGATGTTATTTTCTTAACTGAAGTTATAAACTTGCAAATTGATTCATCATTCATTTTAAATAAAATAGAATTTACGAACAATTATCGATCTAGATCTCCAAATTTATTCAGAATAGCTTTCCATAGGACTACATATGGTAAATTTGAACCCATTAACCGGATGCAAATATTAGGCAATAAATTTCAAAATCAAATTAGAATATCAACTTCAAAAAATAACTTAAAAAAGCTAATTATAGGTAATTGATTGTTATATAATCTATTAACCATTATTACTAGTATTATTATTCTTTTAATACTATTTAATATTTAATAGTTAGTATGTAATATTTAAGTAGTTTGGTAATATTTAATATTATATCTATACTTTTATAGAATTAATAATTTGTATTAAACTAAATTAAAAATTAAATTAAATCTTGACAATATTCTATTTTTATTTGTATAGAATTAATAATATATATTAAGTATTAAATTTTAACTTAGATATTAAGTATTGTATTTATATATATATTTTTTTTTTATAATGTTATGTATTTGTATAGTATATTAAAGAAATTGTAAGTTGTTTGAATTAAACAGAAATAAATAAATAAATATACTCCCTCCCTTTTTCAAATAATACTATACTAAATATTAATACTAATGATTAAATACAAAACAACCCTTTATTCTAACTTAGTGTCATCTATTGTAAAATATGTTAAACCTAATGATCATTTACTAAATGATCGTTCTTTTAAACGATGTGTGCAACACCCTACTGTTAATTTGGAAACAGCATTGAATTGAATAGTTTTTAAATTAAACTTCTATTTCCGGATTCATGAATTATAAATTCATTCAAAGTGCTAGTTGTTATATTTTTATTCTCTACCTACATAATAATAATAAAAAATGTTTAAAGTAAATTTAAAAAAATGTAAAAAGAATTCCAAACTCAATTCTTCAACTCCGGTGGGTCATTTGCGCCCAATTATTTCGTTTGCTTCACTTCATACGGAAGATAATTATCCACGTCCAATACCTCAACGCAAACCCGCTATCACCAATCCCAATACGTGGATTGGTGGAATTATTGCTGGGATGCCAGTGTCATGGACTCCAAATGCTTTTGCTTTCTATAGATATTGCAGTAAGTTTAAAATTATAATAAATAAACTAATAACTAACAAAAAAAATTTTTTTTTTTTACAGAAATAGAAAATACTAATTTGATCCCGCAAAACACAACATCCGTTCGACCATCTAGCACTCCGGTTCCTCCGTCCACTCGTCAACTCCGATCCTTCAAACCTAATCCCACTAATATTATTAACATAAACCCTGAAAAAACTAATATTATTAACATAAACCCTGAAAAATCCCTTAATACTAATAATATATTATCCAAAAAAAAAATTACTAAAAAAAAATCCTAACACTAATCCTAATACTAATTCCATTTTCCTAACAGCTGCTAGAAAACGTCGAACTCAACCAACAAACAAGATCATCTCTAAATCTTTGTATAGATGTCCGAGATGTGAGTACAAAAACTCAGAACTGTGTAAAATCAACAGGCATCTTGAGACACATTTGGCGATCAAAGCATACCAGTGTCATGTTTGCGAGAGGCGTTTTGCTAGAAAGCAACACCTTCAGCATCACGTCTCTTGTTCCTAATTTTTAAAAGTAATCGCTGCATTGTTTATTCGAACTACTTCCGTTGGCATACCTTGAGCAGTACGCATCAGAAAATAAAACAACATGATTCTCAACATTTTCTCTCTCTCTCTAAAAAAAAACAAAAAAAAAAAACCTCATAATACAAAAAAATTTATTATATGTATAAAAAAATATAAAAAAATTAAATTTTGTCGTGCCATAATTTCAAACGATTATTATGGACCTTACGTAGTTTCCCTTTAATTGTTATTATTGTATTAAGTTCATTTGGACATTCCACCACTTCATACGGCCCATTCCAGGTCAAACTGAATTTATTTAATTTCACTGGATTTAACAATAATACCTTATCCCCTATGTTATATGTATTAATAACATATAATATTAGATTTTTTGTCATAATAATTTTTGGATTTTAGTTTACTTTTTATTTGATTTTCACGAGCAAACTTGTGAATTGTTTGTAATTTGAATTTTACAATTTTACTAAAATCTTCGTTATTATATATTGGGTCTACATTACGTTTTAATATATTTGGTAGTGGGTCGCAGAATCCATACAATATGAATAAAGGTGAATATTTCGTACTCTCATGCGGTGTATGATTATGAGTGAACACTGCTTCTGCTAGCCACTCATCCCAACTTTGACCATTCTTTTCCACGTTCATTTTCAAATATTCTACTAATGGTCCATGCCTTCTTTCTAGAGAACCATTGGACTGCGGATGATACGCTGTGGTCTCAAGTTTTCGAATTTTTAACAATTTGCACAAATTCCTGAAAAGTTGGCTAGTAAAATTAGAACCCTGATCTGTAATTAGTCGTTTTGGTATCATTGAATATTTTAGAATGATATTTTTGTAAAACGAGTGCGCTACTGTTTTTGCCTCCATATTAGGTAGTGCAATGCAATCCAACATTTTTGACAGATCGTCTTGAAAACTCAAAATATATTTATTTCCGTTATTAGTAATTGGAAATGGTCCAACTATATCCAAATATACTTTATCGAAAGGTCTTTCTGCTGTATCAGTGACTGCCATAGACATTTTTGTCACTTTACCTCTCTTGGTTTTTTGACATTTTGGACAACTTTCAATATACTTCTTTATTGTAAGTAACATATTTTTCCAAGTAAAATATCTTTTAATTCTCTTATAAGTTTTAATGGCGCCCATATGGCCTCCCATAGGATTATCATGGTGTTGTTTGATTATGTCGCTTATTTCTGTTTTTTCTATCAGTTCTATTTTACTTGGTGAGTTTTCTGTAGGCTCTGTTGTTTCGTTATCACTTTCCTCTTCCTTTTCATCATCGCTTTGTTCTATTTCGTTATTTCTTTTTTGTTCTATTCTTGCTTTTTGTCCTCTGGTCAAAACATTAATTTTGAGAATTTCAGTGTCCTGTTGTATACCTATTTCTGATTCTGGAATTCTACTCAGTGCGTCGGCGTTACTATTAAGTTTCCCTGGTTTGTAGTGAATTTTGAAGGTGTATTCTGATAGTCTGATCTTCCACCTATTTATTCGTCCTTCAGGATCTTTCTTATTGTATTCACTTATTAAAGGCTTATGATCAGTATAAACACTAAATTTTCGACCTAATAAATATGCCCTAAAATTTTTTATTGCCCAATAAATGGCCAACATTTCCTTTTCAATAGTAGCGTAGTTTCTCTCAGCCTTTCCCAAAACTTTACTAGCATACGCTATTGGTTTATCCTGTCCAACCTCCCCTTGAGATAGTACTGCCCCTAGTGCAATGTTACTAGCATCTGTTGTTAAATTAAATTCATTTGTGAAATCTGGATATGTTAACAAAGGGGGATTCACCAAAAGTTTTTTTATCTCTTCGAAAGCTGTTTGATGTTCATTGGTCCATTTGAAAGGTTGAGATTTGGTTGCCATTTTGTATAATAAAGCACCACTTGCTGCTAAACTAGGCATAAATGGTCTATAGTAATTTGCCAGACCTAAGAATGATTGCAATTCTTTTGTAGTACGAGGCACTGGGTGCTCTTGCACACACTTAGTTTTTTCGGGATCTGGTTTCACTCCTTCAGATGTGATCTGATGTCCCAGATATACTACTTTCTTTTGCAAAAATTTACATTTTTCAGGTTGTAATTTTAAATTATTTTGCCTTAATCGCTGAAATACTAACTGCAACTTTTCATTATGATCTTCCAGATTTTTTCCATATATCACGATGTCATCCAGATATACGAAACACTTGAAACCTTGAAGTCCCGCTAATACGCAATTCATTACCCTCTGGAAAGTCGCTGGTGCTCCAGTTAACCCAAAAGGCATGCGTTTAAACTCAAAATGACCATATGCTGTGCTAAAAGCTGTCTTTTCGCGGTCTGCAGGTTCCATCATAACTTGGTGATACCCACTGGCTAAATCCAAAGTTGTGAAGTACTTAGAACCTCCTAGTTGGTTTAAAATTTCTTCGATTCGCGGCAGTGGAAACGCATCCCCTATTGTGACTTCATTAATTTTTCGAAAATCAATCACTACACGGTGGCGTTTTTCTCCATCAGGTCCAGGTTTTTTTGGGACCACCAAAAGTGGTGAATTCCAAGGACTTTTACTAGGTTGAATAATATCCTCATTGAGCAATTTTTTTATTTCTTCGTTTATTACTTCTTTATGGCATTCTGCTAGTCTGTACTGCCTACTATTAATTGGTTTGGTGTCAACCTTGACTGGTACAGAGTGTGTAATATCGCTGACGCAACTGAGTTTATCGCCAGGCAAATGAAAAATATCGTAACTGTCTTCACAAATTTGGGTTAAAGCTTGTTCCTCTTCTTTGTTCATATTTTCCGGTTTACATAACGTTTCTTTTAACTTAGTGATTTTCTTTCGTATTTCAATTTTTTCATTATGTGTTTCGAATAAATGTCTAATGTAACAGACGTTGTTGTTGTTATTCATGTCCATTTTTTGCTGTTTATCCCAGTTGTGTAACTCATGTATATTAAATTCAGATAATGGATACACCTCAGGTTCAAATTCTGGAAGGATTTGATCCTTAAGAGTAATGTTCACCATAGGTATTGATATTTTACCATTTTTTACGATATTCACACTATTGCCTATATAAATTCCATTTTTAAATTGTCTACCTATACTTAGTATTTCTCCTTTATTCTTCACAGGTATCTCAACAATTTTTTCCGTACGTGCAAGTATGATAATTTGTGATAATTTTGGGTATTTCCTATGTTTTTGTTGTTCATTTTCCAAGCTTTGTTCATTATCTCCCTTAATGTTATTATGATTATTCAAAATTTTGATATCTTCTATGGTTGCACTTAATTCCATATTACTTTCGACCTTACTACCGATTTTCTTATTATAATTTATCTCTCTAATAATTTCTTTATCCTTACTTTTATTTTCAACATTATTTTCATCAATATTCGACTTAACTTTATTATCAACGTTATTATTATTATTCTTTATATTTTCATTTTCAATTCTACTAAACTCAACTTCGACATTAATATTATTACTTTTCTTCATATTCTCATTTTCAATTTTATTACTTGTGAAATCTTTCATGCAACCGTAACTTTTTCTCATTTCTTTCTCACCAATTAAATATTTGGTATCAAAATCTGCTGAATAATCATTATTTATAGGAATTGAAAATTCATTTTTATTATTAGATGTTATTGGAAATTGTAGAACCCTTCCTGGTCCTAGAACATTGCAATTTTCCGCTAGGAAATCATTACCCAAAATTCCATCTGCTGGTAACGAACAATTATCACCCACAACTTGGAATTCGCATCGAAATTTCTCTAGTGTTAAAAAATTACCAATACACTTCCCTAAAGTTTCACTGCTGTTGTGAACAGTTTTTATTGTTGTTTTTTGCTCTGCACAAATCTTTGTTTTTTGACTAATTCTTTCTCTCTTTAATAGGCTTACTTGAGCTCCAGTATCAATTAATAATGTGACCTTATTGTTGTTGGCTATGTCCAACGGCATGGTCACCAAAGGTTCATACTGGTGATTTTTCGCCAGTACACCCACGTCCTTAAAACTACGGGATGAAAATTGGGTTTTTAATTCATCCCTTGCCCGTTTCCCTGCTTAGCCTGATATTGCTGTCGAGCTGGACACATAAGCTTGGTATGTCCATCCCTAAGACACCATTCACAGTTTACTAGTACTGTGCCAATCCCTACGGCATTTATTTGTGGCGCTGCTGTATTTATTGCTGAACGATTTTTGAAAGGACAATTTGTTGCTATATGTCCTGTATTTTTACAAGAAAAACATTCCGTTCGTTGCCAATTGGTTTCTCGCTGTGGTGCTAGTGGACGAATCGAATTTTGATTTCGTTGTGCACGGCAATCCTTACTTATGTGTCCACCCTGACCACAATTAAAACATGTTAATCTTAAGTTTGTTCTACCATTATTATTAAAACTACCATTATTATTATTGAAACCCCTACTATTGTTATTATAATTATTATTAATATTCCTATTTTTATTATTATTAACCAAATTCCTATTACCATAATTATTATTATCCCTAATGAGATTTCTATTACTATAATTATTATTATTACTATTAAAATTACTATTACTAAAAATCCTCTCTCTGTCATTGTTGTTTTGGTTATGTCTGTCTGAAAATTTTGTTTGCAAATTTGATCCGATTCCATGATTTTGCAAAAGTTCCAATAACAGTTGTGTTTGGTCTGTTTGTCGTCCGCGTTTGTCGTATCTATACTATTTTTTGTTGGTTTTAATAATTCAAGTGATTCTCTAGCAAATTACTAGATTTCACTATAGTTAAACCGAAATCCGTACAATTCTGAGTCAATATATATTGTTTAACCGTTTCGGACTGTAATCCCCTAATAAAAGTTTTACGTGCTGTGTCTTCCGCGTCCTCTATAATGCCTTCAAAACTGGTTGGGAATTTATACCTAGCTGCAGATTTGAAACACCCTAACTTCCTTTCAACTCGGTCTCCAAATTGTTCAACCGATTCATCAGGAATTTGGACACATTCTTCAATTTCCCTTCGAAGTTGTGTCAAATCTTTATAAGGGATAAAAGCATCTTCAAGTACGCATTTGAATTCCTTGAAATTGTGCACTGTCCGTTCTTGAAAAATATCAGCGGCTTTTCCTTTTAGCTTACCCCTAATCAATTGTTTTAAAACCGAAGGTTTGTCCTGATCGTTCGTTCTAAAATATGCTTTGTGAGCTAATGATACGAAATTCTGCAATTCCAGAATTAACCTATCACCCTCACCAGAAAATGTCGGAACTCCCTGAAAAAAAGTCTTATAGGTCCGTTCCAATGACATTGTCATGTCTTGGACATTACCAGATAATCCTAAATCGTAAGTGTTATCTACATTTAATATGTTAGATCGCTGACTGAACCCAGATTCACGATTCCTGAAAATGTCCTGTTGGTCTGTTCTGTTTTTTGTACGTGGTATTGCTCCTTGTGAGATATTTGGGTCCATTGCGATGTTTTGTGGTAAGCTTTCTTTTTTCTGTAAGTCTTCGTCAATCGTAGCGTAATGGTCTTCCGGTACTTCTTCTATTAAATCGTCTTCTGGTTTTTGTTCTATACCGCCAACCGCTCCTTCCAGTTCCCATTCGCTACTTGAATCTGAATGGTTGGTCGCGAAAGTCACCGATCATCTAGGTCTGTTTTTGTTTGTTGATGTTGTTCGAGGAGTAGATAAAGAATTTGCTCCAAACGTAATGTTCGTTACCGAAAAATTCTTGTAATTTTGTAACCAGGTTGAAAATAATGAATCCTTTTCTTGAATTTTTCCCTGTTTGCGAGTTACAGGTGCCATAGAATTTCCATGAAAACAAAAAAAAACTACTTTGAGATAATCCAAAAAGAAAACACTGTGAGAAAAACTAAAACCTAATAAATTTAAAATAACTAATAGACTAAATCGAACTCTAATAGCAACCACTGAACAATTTTCTACAACACTATAGTATATCAACCTAAACCTTATCAAAAAAAATCCCTTATACAAATATATAACTATAAAATATTATCGAATTATTATCCAAATATATGACAAAAATTTATATAAAAATAGTTTAATTGTTCTTTATTTTAAAATTGTTAAAAACAAAACATTTTTGCGTTATTTTACCACAATTAAAAATATTAAATTATATAAAAAAAATCAAGACAAAAACGTTTAAAAAAAAATGTACTACCAAACTAATCAATGACAAAAAATAAATAAAAATTACCGCCTAAAATTATGCAAAAATAAAAAAAATAAAATATACATTAAAATTATTACAAAAAAAACATGAAGATTATAACCTTAACGCCTAAAATTATGCTATTACAAAAAAATCAACCTACTATTAAAAATTATTACAAAATCAAAACCATTTTTATTTAAAATTAATTATATATTACAATTGAAACAAAAAAACTTGAAGCTACTACAAAAAAATTAATCTAAAATAAAAACAAATTGTCACATACGACCCCTTTCTCATTGCATATTTAAACGGTCTGCTTTAAAACTTGGCATTTCCTTGTTTCTGCTTTCTTAATTTTATTTCTCGTCGATGCTGTCTTTTTAAATCCCTTAGCTGTTGTTTGAACAAACGCTCTTGTTCTCTCGTACACTCCAACTTTAATATTCGATGTAAATTCTTAATTTCATCTCTCCTTCTTGCTGCTTCTCCACCTCTTTTTGTTAGTTTTTGCTCCCCTGCTTTAATTTTAATTGCTTCTGTTTTTTCCTGTTGACGACTCCTATATTTATCAATTGAAATTGGTTTGGGTCCAACTTGAGGATCTTCCTTTATTAATTCTGCTACTGATTTCGATGACATTTACTAAATCTTTGTTTTTTACTAATTTCAAGTAGTTAAGCAAAGTGAATTGCTTTTTTACCACCTCAAGCAAAAGCCTGTAGAGGTTCTGAAATTTAACGTAAAAATAAAAGACGTTTACCCCCTGGTTCTTTTGCTGGAACGTAGTCCAACACTGCACCAAAATGTTGGTTGAATGTAGACTTAATTCAGATCCTGGTCACGGCACCAATGTTGTGATCCTATTTCTGATGTCTTACCTCTGCTTTATATTTTATTATATTTTCCTTGGTCTGATCGTCTTCTTTTTAATTAAATATTACTGTTTGTCTATTTTTAAGTAATTACTTTTATTTATCCTTTTATTCTTTCTTACAATCTACTAATTAAATTAGTCTACTAATATGTTTATAACTTATTGAATCTGATTGTGTTATAGTTAGAATTAAAAGACAATTGAATATAAAATTTCCACGACTTATATAGTGCTAAATTGCCCTTTCAGCAAATCAATTGTTATTAAACGTTAATTAATTAGTAATATAAATTATTATTACAGCATTGTGCAATCAGACTTTACCACTGTTTCAGTTGCCAATTCAATAATGCTGAACTAGCATTTTGATATTACTAAATGCTCCACAAAACAATATAAACAAAGAAAAGGTTATTCACATGTGCATTAAATTATATGCATTATAATATAAATAAATTATGAATGTATTTTTTGTTCATTAACCTTTTCTTTGCTTTATTTATTATTTTGTTGTTATCGCATTAAATATTATTGTTTACATTTTGACTCGTATGTGTCACATATAAGTTAAGGTATTTGTTGATGCGCCTTTTTCGATTTTATTTGAAGGTCGCATTTACTATAACAGAAATGTAAACAATAATATCAGAGCTGGAAACAATGAGAAAACGCATTACACAACACAATTGTAGCACACTGAGAGAAAACTGTGTATGCTAATATGGATTAATCTTCTTCTCCTATAGTTGGCACATATAGGGAAAATATCTACTATGAATCCCATTTACCATTCTTCTAGAATGCTTTCCTCGTGCCTAATTTTTCAAATCAGGTCATTTAAGTTTTGGAACAATAATTCACCTCTATTTTTTATCAATCAGTAGTTAATGAATCTTCACCTACGACTTATTATTTATTGCCACTTTAATTTCATCAAGTGAGGATTATTTGACGAATGGTTCTGCCGAGCATATTTCTTGAGATATTCGGTATACGATGTATTCTGTGAATTCAGTAGATCTATAATATATTCCATTTTCTTCGTACAGTATTTCACCTTGTTTGCTTTTGCATTAACTTGAGTTTGGCTATCCATTCTAAATATTATTCAGTAATTTGGCTATCCATTCTAAATATTATTCAGAAATATCTTATATCTCTTTGAGCTTATGCTGCCTGCAGCAGGTCTTTTATTTTCTATATTCCTTTTCTTTTGTCTATTTAAATTTTTTGATACTTGTCTATTTTGTTTATATATTTCGCTTTCATTTGTTGTATTTCTTAGCATCATAATTTTTCTTGCTTTGGTTTTCCCCACTGCTGCTTTGCATTCTTTATCATATGATTATTTATTTTTTCTTTTATGAACCTCTTCATCAGCTGCTTGTATGATGCCATTTTTTACTTCAAATCAGTATTCATCATTTCTTTTGTTAAATAAAATGTTATTAAATTTGAATGATTGTGTAATAATTTCATGAGGGGAACCGCTACGGTGCATGCCCTTAAGCCAGAAGTAAGTCCATTATACGCCTCGAAACCTTTATGTTACACATGCCATGATTGTTGGCTGAGCCAACAACTCCTTCTACCAAAGCAGAGAATCCCAAAACCCCTACTTCATGCAGTTCGTTCATATAATAGGAACCAATACATCTGCGTCGCTGGTTCATGAGGACGGTCAAGAATTCAGCCACTGCTCAGTTTTTGCAGTTGGTTGGTTGGTTGGTTTGAGAAGGGGGGAATGGAAACGACCAAACCACGTACCTAGACCGTACGGTCCGTTGTACCCCCTTACGAAACGTTGACCATTTTCACCACGAATCGTGCCATCCCACGTCTTTCATAAAGTTTGTCAACTTCGCAGGTTTTATACTGCTTAATTCTATTAAACCCCCTATAAAATAGGAACCGAAAAATTTTAACCTTTTATTACACAGATAAGGACAGTGACATAAAAGATGTTCAACTGTCTCGTCATCCTCAAAACAGCCCCTACAAGCTGTTTCAGTTGTCATTCTGAGTCGCCCGGCATGTTTACGTAATAGTAAATGCCCCGTGACTGTTCCTGTGTACAGTCTGAGCATGGGTTTAGTCATGTTCAGAATATTTCTTGATTGTTTAGCATTGGGGTTACTCCAGAACAGTTTGGTGTGAAGACAACTGTTCAGCGCAACCCATTTTAACGTATTTTGTTCTACAAGCCATAGTTTAAACAGTCTTTTAATCGAGCTGACTGGGTAACCGATCTGACAGATTTGGATATTGCTATCTATCGCTCCATTTCTAGCCAATTCATCCGCTTTCTCATTTCCCATTATATCCCTGTGACCGGGAGACCAGATGATAAGCAAATTATTATTATTTGTCTTTACTTGCCTAAGGATAGTACGACATTCAAAAACCAATTTGGAATTAACAGATCTGTTTTCTAGTGCTTTAATAGCTGCTTGGCTATCCGAGCAAATTACAATATTCTTATTACACAGATTAGTTTCTACCATAAGTTCAGCGGCAGCTTTTATAGCTGCAATCTCAGCCTGGAAAATTGAGGCGTGGTTTTCTAATCTGATGCTGACACTCAGATCTAGATCGGCAGAAAAAATTCCTGCACCACATCCTGATTCCATTTTGGAACCATCAGTGTAGAGCACAGTGCTATTAAGGGGAATAGGTGAACTGTGCTCCCACTCTCCTCTAGACGGTATTCTTGTTATGATACCCTCATCAAATATTGTCATATTTGGAAGGTAATCATTGGACATATTCAGCTTGTAACCCGACGCTTCAATCACACGAATGATTGTGACATGGAGTGTTGGCGAACCTGATGTTACCATATTATTATTTAATTTGAACCGCAGAGCTGCGTTAGCAGCCGTATATTTCACAAAGAGGTCTATACTTTGCATACCTAGGATGGTTTCCAGGGCACGCGTCGGTGTACTAGCTGTGGCGCCAGTAATACCTAAGCAACATTGCCGCTGAATTCTTTCTAGAATTTTTAAATTAGATCCAATTTCTAGGGATTTCCACCAGACCAGGGATCCGTAGGTAAGAACCGATCTAATTAAACACGTATAAAGCCAATGTATAATCTTCGGTGACAAACCACATTTTTTGCCAATTGCACCTCTACAGGCCCAGAAAGCTCTGATTGCTTTATTTGCTTTGGTTTCGAGGTGGTATTTCCAATTAACTAAAGTAATTGATGTAGTTCCAATTTTTGGTAGTATAAAACTGGGTTTACTACGTTTATTCGTGAAGAGACAAGTCTCAGTTTTTTCCGGGTTTACCTTAAGTCCGTTTCTTATAGCCCAGTTGGAAACAAGGTTTAACGCACTTTGCATAAGCTCGGCGAGAGTTGACTCAAATCTACCGGTAATCAGTATAGCTAGATCATCTGCATAACAGATAATAGAGTACCCTGCTCTCAAAAGGTCCTGCAAGAGCTCGTCCATAACGAGCAACCATAACAGAGGAGATAGAATTCCCCCCTGTGGTGTACCATTACGTGCACGACCAGTTTTTGAGGAGCCACCAAATTCTGCAATCAAGGTTCTATTTTTTAGTACAAAAGAAATCCATCTAATAATGCATGGATTTATTTGTCTTTTCATCAAACAAGTGATTATCGATTCAATTTTAACATTATTAAAAGCGCCCTCAATGTCAATGAACATGCCTAAAATCATGTTCCTGTTGCTGAGACCTTTTTCAATTGTATGTACTGCCTGATGCAGAGCAGATTCAACAGATTTGCCCTTGCAGTAAGCGTGTTGAGACGATGAGAAACCCGAGGCTGTAATTACAGCTCTGATATCTTGTTCGATAATTCTTTCTAAGATTTTTAGTAAGAAAGAAGTTAGACTAATAGGTCTGTATGCTTTGGGAGACGCATAACTACCTTTACCTGGTTTAGGAATGAAAACTAATTTTGATTCCTGCCAACGTTTTGGAATATAACCTATTTCTAGACAACTCATATATAACCTGCAAAGCCTACTAATGAATGCCTTGTTTGTTCTCTGTAAAAGGGCGGGATATATCCCGTCAGTTCCCGGTGATTTGAATGGCTTGAAAGAATCAATTGCCCATTTAACCTTTTCTTCAGTGATTAAACTACTTAAAATGTGAAAGGATTCGTTTGTAACTGTGATTGAGGTGCCCTCCTCCACCTCGTCATTCTGAAGACAACCTGGAAAGTTTACCGACATAAGAATATCTAAACTATCCTCCATTGATTTAGTTTTGTTACCGTTTTCATATTCCAGTAATTCCGGTTGCGTATGTGATTTGGCCAGAATCTTCTTCATCCTAGCCGCTTCACTCACGCCCTCTACTTGTTCCGTGAAATTTACCCACGACTCTCTCTGAGATTTCCTACAGTTTTTCTTAAAATTCTTTAGAGCGCTACGGTACTGTTCCCAGCAAATTTCCGAGTTCCGATTTCTTGCTTTATTAAAAAGCGACCTTACATTTTTCCGTTCATCCAATAAGGTACCTGTCATCCAAGGTTGCTTAGCCTTACAATGAGGTTTCCTTAGTGGACAAGCTATGTTAAATGATTCTGACAGCACACTAGTGATGTGCGTGGTTTCATTTTCGATATCAGTTATTGAACCTAGCATCTGGATGGGTTCTAATCGTTCTAATCTAGTCCTCAAGGGGCTGGCAAGCTTTGTTCTGAGAGCCAACGAAAAACATAGCCAAGAGTGGTCTGAAAAGGTAGGTTCCATTGAGACGAACCAGTTCGAAACCAAATCATGTATAAACTTTGTACCAATAGTGATATCAATAACCTGTTTTCTATTCTTATTTTGAAAAGTGGGTTTATTACCTCTGTTTAGTACATATAGGTCACTGGTTAGTAGGAATTCTAAGAGTGACTTACCCCTGTTGTTTGTATCAGTACTTCCCCATATAGTGTGGTGTGAATTTGCATCACAACCTATCAGAAGTTCCTTCTTATTACTTGCCGCATAATTCACGATGTTATTTAGACCCACAGTTGATGGTGGATCTGGTGAATCATACGGTAAGTAGCACGATGCGATGATGATGTCGTGATTACATCCATTGTTCTTCATACCCCAAAGTACGGCAACATTATCATTGTCAGTAATCTGGGGAATATAAACCATATTATCACATTTTTTAGTGACTATACAAGATCTGGGCCTACCATTACAGATGTCATAATATATCTGTATTTCCTTTGTATTCCACCCAAGAACCTTGCTACCATTGGTATAAGGTTCTTGAATGATTGCCACATCAAATTCACCTAGTAACAGGCGTTCCCTTAGCTTGGCTGTGGCGGCCGCGCTACGATGAAGGTTTGCCTGGACAACCTTCATTTATTCATCTGAAACTTCTTCTTCAGTAGTATCCGAAGATACTGCCTGTTTCGTAATGTATTACGAACATAAAAATAAATATTTGTATATATGAAATAAAAAACACCAAACTTTTAAACTTTTGTACAAATATATATTTATTTTCAGGTTTATTGTAATATTTGTTGTAATTTATTGAATTTTATGTAATGTTTTTTGTGGACTGTATATGTTTTAATTTATTTAACTTATTATCAATTAATTATACGTTAATTTATTTATTATTTATATTTAGTTTTAATTTTACAAAGTTATTTAGTTTTAATTAGGATTTGTTAAAATATATAAATTGTTACCACTTGACGTGACTGTACTTTTATCTTTAATCTAATAACATTTTAATTTTAACTTTATTTCAAATTTTAATATAACTAAATATTATAAATTTACGTTATTTTAATCTATATGTTTATTAATTTTAATTTTAATTTTAAGGCAAACAATTTAAATTTTTAATAATAATTTTTGTTTTACAACCGCTTTACTTGGGAACTCAATCGAAAGTAAGTAATTAATTTTTGTAAGAAATTAATTAGAGTATATAAATCTGCTAAAGAGAGATTTATTACAATTGCATTAAAATTGTAAGCAACAATTTTGGCGGGAAGCACCTATACCAAATAATAATTAGAATAATATAGTGTAATTAGCAATTTATTACAATTAAAGAGCTACATTATATTTAAGTATATGTTTAAAGAATATTGTATGTCTTATTGTAAAGCGGTTGTAAAAAAGTCAAGTGGTTTACGATGAGTGTTGTGATCGGTATAATATTTTTGTAGAATATGTTAAGTTAAAAAAAAATGTTCATTTCTGAACATCCCGGACCACCCTGAAAGATCACTTTCAGCAAACAGGTAAAACGGCTAATTTTGTGATGGGTCGTTCGTAAACTCCTTTCTCTGTTTTGACATGTGCGATTCGAACACGACCATCATTTCCGACAATAACCTTTACAACTTTTCCCATCACCCATTTTGTAGCTGAAAGGTTGGCATCGTGAAGCAACACCACATCATCAACGGCAACGTTCCGCTCTGATGTACGCCATTTCGGACGTTGTTGAAGGGATGTAATATATTCTTGATGCCACCGCTTCCAAAAACCCTGGCTCAGATGACGAAGTAATAGCCAATTAGAACGAAGTGATATTTCATGGGGGGCTACGTCGGGTTCCGGAATCGCTGTATACGGTTCCCCATTTAGAAAGTGCGCTGGAGTTAACACATCAACATCTGTATCAGAAGTCGCGACTAGCGGACGAGAATTGAGGATAGCTTCAATACGAGTCAGAAGCGTGTACATTTCTTCGTACGTTAAAATATGTGTCCCAATGACACGTTTCAGATGAGATTTAACTGATTTCACACCAGCCTCCCACAAGCCACCAAAGTGTGGTGAGGCTGGAGTAATAAATTTCCAAATAATGTTGTCTGGCGCGAGGTGATCGATAACTGTCGCATTGTGGTTTTGCGATGTAACTAATTGCAGCATTTTATCTAATTTACGACGTGCGCCGTGAAAATTGGTACCATTATCGCTGAAAATTTCGCTTGGTTTGCCGCGGCGAGCACAAAACCTATCTAGAGCGGCGAGAAACGTATCGGTTGTCAGATCGCTGGCAAGTTCTAGATGTATGGCCTTGGTAGTGAAGCATACAAATAAACATATATATCCCTTAGAATACCTGGGATTTCGACCACGAAACGTGCGTAGAGTGATCGGTCCAGCATAATCAACACCAACGCGATTGAATGGTTTTTCATATCTTATTCTTTCTGCCGGTAGTTCGCCCATCAGCTGTGTTATAGTGGCTTTCCGTTGTTTAAAGCAAATAACACAGTCGTGTACCAATTTTCGCGATAGATTTCGGCATCCGAATATCCAATACTGTTGCCGTAAAATAGCAAAGAGACCTGACGCTACGACGTGAAGATGAACGCGATGCGTATATTGAATAATAAGCTGGGTGATATTATTATCTTTAACGTTGAGTTTGTTATTCGTCCACAAACGCGTAATATCTTGTCCGAGTCGAGGAATGGTGTGAGTGATAGAAGTTTACTATTAACTGGCAACTCTTTCTGAGCGGCCAACTTGTTGATTTCATTGTTGTATGTTGAATGTTGAGCAAATTGTAGCAATATTGTTTTAGCTTTGATGAGCTCGTACGTAGTGAGCGATTGCATCATACGATCTGATTTGTTGCGTTGTTTTGTGTTGTAACTAAACCGATTACAATAAGCGACTATTCGATACAGGGTTGACCAAGATGATATTTTCTCGATAAGTCTGGTTAACACATTATAATCATCAACAATCGCATGATGGGAATGAATTTCAAGATTAGTTTTACGTTCTTCAAGTTGCTGTTCGTCTAGCGACGGTGTTGTGGCTGCAACCGGCCAATCTTCACGACCTTTTTGTAGCCAAGGTGGCCCATCCCACCATAACTTGAAGTGAACCAAATCGCTTGGTAATATGCCACGTGATGCACAGTCAGCTGGATTATGGGCTGACCTAACATGTGACCAACTAGACCGTAGAACTATGTTGAGTACTTCAGATGTGCGGTTGGCGATGAACGTAGACCAACGACGTGGCGGTGATGATAGCCAATGCAAAACTAATTGAGAGTCTGTCCAAGCAAAAAAAGATTTGTGTTTCATCTGAAACGAGAGAAAAACTTTGTTAATTAATCTTGATAATAAAACAGCACCACATAATTCGAGTCGTGGTAACGTAATTTGTTTCAGCGGCGCAGCTTTGGTTTTCGCCGTAACCAAGACCGTTTGAACCTTTCCGAATTCATCGCGACTGCGACAATATATTACGGCCGCGTAGGCTTTTTCCGACGCGTCGCAGAACCCGTGAAACTCGATATCTTCACCAGCGACCCAAATTCGACGCGTTATTGTAATGTTTTCACAATGGTGTATTTGCGATCGTAATAACTCCCATCGATGTGCCAGATCTTCTGGAAGCAAGTCGTCCCAATCTAGTTTCCTACACCAAAGTTCTTGAAACAGAATTTTTATTAAAATAACCGCGGGTGCTAAAAACCCTAGCGGATCGAATACGCATGCAGCTTCCGACAACAGGCTGCGTTTTGTGAACGGCTTCGGATCTGGTAAAGATATTTTATATGAAAATGAATCATTGGTGGGACACCAGCGTAATCCTAATATTTTTATTGACGATGAATCTTGCAGCGCTAGTGGTGATAGTTCGCGTTGTTCCTCTGGTATTGATAACAATAAAGGTAGACAATTGGTGCTCCATTTGCGTAGATTGAACCCAGCTGATGATAGTACCTTCATTAGAGCATGGTGTAGGTTTGTGACGTTGGCAATCGTATCGGCGCCTGACAATATATCATCCACATAAAAATCTTTTGAAATTATGTTGGCTATCTCAGGCTGCGTAGTTTCATTATCTGTAGCGAGTTGCATGAGAGTGCGCACTGATAAATATGGCGCTGGTGACGTACCATACGTCACGGTATTTAACCGATAGTGTGTAAATGGCTGTGTTGGATCGTCTCTCCATACAATCCTCTGATAATCTCGGTGCTTTTCAGCCACCCAAATTTGACGAAACATCTGCTGAATATCAGCTGAAAAGCAGTATTTGTGACGCCTAAATCTTGTGCAGACGCCAAATAAATCACGTTGAATAGGAGGACCTATAGAGAGGGACTCGTTGAGTGAGATTCCATTTGAACATTTTGCCGAGCCATCGAATACGACGCGTAATTTCGTGGTGCTACTCTCTTCTTTCAGTACAGCATGGTGGGGAAGATAGTAGCACGCACCAGGCTGGGTATGGATCTCATTTAAATGAATTGGCGACATATGGCCCAGATTCAGATATTCAGCCATGAAATCTGAGTATCTTTGTTTCAGTGTTGAATTTTGATTAAATTTCCTTTCCATTGTATTTTGGCGCGCGTTTCCGAATTTCCACTCTCCTTCCTTAAATGGTAATTCAACCATATATTTACCATCTATTGATCTAGAATGAGTGTTAATAAAGTGAGAATCGACGCGTTGTTCGTCGTTTGACAAAAGAGACTGTGGTGTGACTTCTTCTAGTTCCCAAAACTGTTTCAAGTCAAAATCGGAATTAAGTGTGGTGTGGAGCGTAATGTACGCAGAGCAATTTTCTTGGGTAACTGTCTGAGAAGCCGTTTCACCAGCAATTACCCACCCAAACATGGTGAGCAGTGCACTGGGCGCGCCTGGAGCGCCCTTCAGAATTTGATTCTCGAAAATCAAAAATGTTTTATCAGCACCAATTATCATGTCAATTGGGCCTGGTTGCGCGTAGTCAGGATCGGCGAGTTTTATCATTGGCTCTTTATTGTAATGACTGCTGGTTCCGATAAAGTTTGGCAACAAACTAGTCAAATGTGGCATAACGTAAGCAATTAAGTTAATTCATTTTTCACTGAATCGTGACTTCAGTATAAGCGAAACTGTACCACGCGTGGTACCAGCTCCTGTTGATGACAACCCTGATACGGCAAGTTTTGCATGTGAGCGAGAAAGACCTAATCTTTGGACGCAAGCCTCAGTGATAAATGAGCATTGTGAGCCTGTGTCGAGTAGAATTCGAATAGAATGGGTTGCGCCAAATTGGTCTTGTGTATATACTACCGCAGTAGGTAAATATACTTTAAGTTGTGGTGAATTGGTTGAATGAACGGAATGAGCACTTACGATTGAAGTATCAGAACTAATAAGCGAGTGATTCGATTGCATAGGAGATGCTATCTCCACGGGCCCATCTGGGCGTACATGTGATGTGCGTGGCGTTCCGTTTGAGCGAGGCGTACCTGGTGTACGTGGATAAGTTGTGCCAGTATGCAGTAACGTATGGTGCCGACTATGGCACTTTCTACAAGAATTGTTTGAGCTACAATTTGTAGATCGATGACCTGCTCGCAAGCAATTGAAGCACAAAGTATGTGAAGTAACAAATGTGCGCCGCAGCTGTGGCGACATCGCGGTAAAGTGCGAACACTGGTATAATTCATGAGTGGCATTACATTTGAGACATGTTGTGACAGTTGTATGAAAGCTCGTAAATTTCGATGTTGACTGTCTAATTGGAGTGGAATTCGGCTTTCGAACCCTTTCAGTTGAATATCTAGGAGCTAACATATCACAACGTTTTTCTAGAAATGAAATTAATTGAGTCAGCGACGGAAATTGTACGTCGGTGATTGATTTAGACCATGCAGTTTGTGTGTCAACGTCAAGCTTGTTCATAATAATGTAAATTAACCAAATATCCCGGGTTTCGGCGTCTGGGCCTAATGCCCTTAAACCACGTAGGATTTCATCAGCGGTATCGACAAATTTTCGTAGACTTTCGTAATTGGATTGTGAACCGCTTGACAAATTTATGAATTTCTTGACAAGTGCATTCGCTATATGACCCTTTTTGTCATATCTGTTATTTAATTTTTCCCATGCCTCAGTATAATTCGTATCCGTCACCGATATATGTGTCAATAAATTAGCTGGTTCGTTTATTAGAAAACTTTTCAAATAATAAAATTTTTGACACAACGATAGATTTTGATTATTATGAACTGTACTTTCATACAGATCACGAAACGTGTCCCATTCAGTATAATCACCCCCAAAGGGTTTAATTTGAATTTTAGGCAGCTGTGTTTCGGTACGAATACTAGCGGTTGTGTTAAAGGTTGCTTCGGCAATAGAAGTATTTTGTGGCGCGTTGTCGGGTTGAGAAATTTCTTGAAGTTTCTGTTCTAAAATTTCCATTACCGTATAATAATTATCTTGGAACTCGGTTAACTCAAGGTCGGAAAGTGTAGTCGGATCTTCGGCCTCTTCGATCATTTTATCTTCGAGTTGATGAAACTTTTCCCATAATTCTAATAATTTTGCACGCTTCTGATCAATAGCTGTTATAGTAATATTTGCTGGTAACGCAGTAGCAAAAGTCATTATGCCACGTTGTACGGTAAGGCGTTCCATTGCTAGCAAATTGAATGAGAATTACAACGAGTTTCAAAATAATTATTATTGTTGTGTCGGTATTTATTAGATATTTAAATTATTATCTAATACTATATTTAATTATACTCAATTCAAAATATTTAATTCGTGAAATATTTTGTATAAAATAAAACCTTTCTTTCTTTCAGTGTGAATGTATACAATGTTGTTGAAGAATTTAGAATTGTTTCAGATGTATCGTAAAAATACCATAAATAACGAACTATAAATAATATCTACCAAATATATTTTTCACAGTGTATTTAAGCAAATCACACTGGAATATCAAACAACATATGTAGGTAATATTGACGAAAAATATTGAATTTTTACCAAAGAATTTTGTTCAGTGTAATCTAAATTTTATTTATTATAACTGGAATACCAACTATGGTATATCTATGGTAATAAATATTGACCGATGTAATATTGAATATATATCAGCCAAACCTTTTTCTCTCCGTGTAAGAAATTTTTTATTTTGTCTATATGTATATATTATATTCAACCAAATACAAAAAAATATATTTTTATATATTAGAATTTGCGTTGCATATATTTATAAAAAAATTTTAGCAGTGTAGCTTTAATTATTTTTTGGTGTATTAGTGTACCAACTTTAACCCAAGGATTAATTAATATTTTGGTATAATAATATTACGATAATTTATTTTTATATATTTGTATGACAAATTTTTTATTAAACGATATTTTTTTGTATATCGTTGATGACATATTTGTATGTGTTATTTAAATTTAACCATTGATATATATAAATATGAAATATATAAAAACTATAATTTAATATAATATAATTCTGAATAATTATTTAATAAATATCATTGAATATTATTATCGACAAATTTACCGCAATCCCACGACGTGTAA
Organism: Rhamphomyia laevipes; assembly: GCA_963920725.1. Taxonomy (NCBI): domain Eukaryota; kingdom Metazoa; phylum Arthropoda; class Insecta; order Diptera; family Empididae; genus Rhamphomyia; species Rhamphomyia laevipes. The sequence continues at coordinate 30,573,129 of OY987255.1, forward strand.
CTAATGTTGATTCTCTAAGATGATTTCTTTTTACAGCACAATGTTTTTATAAAAGTTTATAAAAAATTGTATTATTTTATACGTTTAAAAGGTTTATATTACTTGACGATTTTTTACCGATAATCGTATGATAAATTTTGACCTGTTACTATGCAATTTTTATACACTATTTTTGCCTTTTGTTTTTGCAGATGTTTAAAATTTGGTCAACACAATTAACTTTTTACACTGTTTTTTCTGAATAAATTTACTTTTAATAAGAACTTTATAATTAGATTTTTCAATAAATTAATATTTTTTAAGAATGATTTTATGTTTTTCCGTCACTTTTTTCACCGATCCGGTTCGAATTTGGACCAAACTGTTTCGTAATGTATTACGAACATAAAAATAAATATTTGTATATATGAAATAAAAAACACCAAACTTTTAAACTTTTGTACAAATATATATTTATTTTCAGGTTTATTGTAATATTTGTTGTAATTTATTGAATTTTATGTAATGTTTTTTGTGGACTGTATATGTTTTAATTTATTTAACTTATTATAAATTAATTATACGTTAATTTATTTATTATTTATATTTAGTTTTAATTTTACAAAGTTATTTAGTTTTAATTAGGATTTGTTAAAATATATAAATTGTTACCACTTGACGTGACTGTACTTTTATCTTTAATCTAATAACATTTTAATTTTAACTTTATTTCAAATTTTAATATAACTAAATATTATAAATTTACGTTATTTTAATCTATATGTTTATTAATTTTAATTTTAATTTTAAGGCAAACAATTTAAATTTTTAATAATAATTTTTAACCACGACACTTGACCTTTTTTACAACCGCTTTACTTGGGAACTCAATCGAAAGTAAGTAATTAATTTTTGTAAGAAATTAATTAGAGTATATAAATCTGCTAAAGAGAGATTTATTACAATTGCATTAAAATTGTAAGCAACAATTTTGGCGGGAAGCACCTATACCAAATAATAATTAGAATAATATAGTGTAATTAGCAATTTATTACAATTAAAGAGCTACATTATATTTAAGTATATGTTTAAAGAATATTGTATGTCTTATTGTAAAGCGGTTGTAAAAAAGTCAAGTGGTTTACGATGAGTGTTGTGATCGGTATAATATTTTTGTAGAATATGTTAAGTTAAAAAAAAAATGTTCATTTCTGAACACTGCCCTTTCTATAAATACACAGGTATTATTTAAAACACTTTCATCGTCAGTCAGCGTGTCTTCATCAGATAAACTGGTGATGTCATTGCTAACTTCGGATGACGCAACATTTAACTCACCTACACCACCTAGCAAGGAATCAAGATCACTGTCTTTGGTGGGTATATCCGTTTGATCATCGCCCTCTGATTTAGGGAGATTAATTATTACCTTCCTGGAAATGTAAAATACTTTTCCAGATTCTTTTTTAAGAGTCATTAAAGACTCGTTGTCGACTCCCAAAATCAGAAGCTGACCTTCATCTTTGATCTCTCTATGGTAGATCGCCCAGCCCGATGTCTTTAAATTGATATTTCGGTTCAAAACCTCAATCAATTTAAGGACATCTTTCGGCTCCCTTCTATCATTATTAAGCTAGAGTGTTACTCCAGCTAATCGCGGAACTTCCAACATACCCACCACCGCAAGTTCGGCACCTGGCCACAGTGGTTCCCACAATTTCACATGTTCCTTAAGGAAGGAAACCGTTTCTACATTTGAGCAGGTAATTCGAAGTACATCACCCTTGAATTTACTCCACATAAACTGTGGAACAAAGTTCACGGGTTCAGTCAAAGGAATTTCTACCTGCCAATCTTCGTATTTCTTCATTAAAAGTTCCTGGTAATGACCGGGAACTTTACCTTCTGGGTGTCCTCTATCAATTAGAGCCACTTTTAAAGGGTCATCCTTAGGTGGACCGACAGCCCTAGTCTTAGACTCTGACTGCCCCTCCACCCTGATGGCTCTTTTTGCATTAGGGGCTACTTCTTCCCCGGAACGGTTACGCTTTTTACTCGAAACTTCACCAGCTTGAGTATAAGCTTCACCACTCCTAGAAGAAGAAGTCCCTACCGTGGCATCTAAACGCTCCCGTCGAGCCTTTAGAAGGACAGCAATTTCGTCATCAGACTTACCACTTTTCTTCCATCTAATGTACCATTTCTTATCAGCCCCCCGGGTAATAGGAAAAAGTACTTTGTCATTCTCATTGCCATTATTCGTTGCCGTATTCGATATCATTAAAACCGTGGCTACTGGCGACCTATCCTTGAAGAAGAAAGGCCCGCCGACAGGCGTAGCATCTGTCGACGTTTGAGTAGATATCCCTACTCGATTTGTATCTTCTATTTTACTCATTATTTTGAAAGAAGTGCGTTTTATACCTGCCGCCAGGTAAATTAACAAAAAGGCCGCCCCTAACCTGGAGAACAGACGCCTACCTATATAGTGACTGACTGTCAGTTCAGTATATAGGATTTACCTCCCTCTCTCGTTTGCTAACCTGACCAAGCTTCACAATCGGTAAAGACCAATTGATCCACCTGTTTATACGAATGTTACATCACCCGGTGATAACATCAGACTTCCAGGAGGCACCACGTGGAGGTGAGAGTAGGAATTGAGAAAAAGTTGTTTATCTAAAAGATCGACAACCCTTTCCCCGTTTGCCCCCCAGTTTTTGCAGTTAGTCGGTCATTAATTAAGATTTGTAGCAAAAGCAGCGCAATCTGTCGGATTAAAATTCAGAAAACAACTGCAGCAGTTGCAGATATTGCAGTCGACGACGATAGGCTGCAAAAATTTTAATTGTAATTTTTTTTTTAATTTAATTGTTCATGTGCATATTATCAAAATGGTTGATATAAATATTCTGAAGAGTAAGTAATTCAATTTTTTATAAATTTAAATAATTTAAAATATAGTTTTTAGTGTCAAATATTAATAATTTGCAGCCGGTCGTATAAATATGCAGTCAAAATTTTTGCATATTGGCTGCTTTTCAATATTTTGAGGTTGCATTAGTTGCGCAGCGGCTGAATTCTTGACCGCACCCAATGACATAGAAAGTGTTCAAAAGCCTCGCGTTTGTCACTGGACCCACTACATAAATTTAATTGGGATCACCGTATCTTAAAGGCGTGATCCCTTAACAAAGAGTGTCCTGTTAAAAGCGCGGTCGCTATATATACCAAGATTTTGCTGCTTTGTAGATATTTCTTGGTGACTTCTTCATTCGGAACTTCCCAGAGATTCTTTGTGACCTTCCCATTATTACGCGCTTGCTGGAGATGAGTATAATCAATCCATTGCTTTAGGTCCGCTTTTAGGGATTGCATATAAGCTCCAATTGCGCACCTTTTCTGGCTAACTCGTGGCTTTTTTCGTTTCCGCAGTGGTCACCATGGCTTGGCACCCATTTGACGTACATTTTGTTTGTCTGAGCTAGGTTGTTACGATTGTGTTTGCATTCTTAAACCAGCTTAGATCTTGCCGTAATTGAAGTTACCGCCACCAGAGCAGATTATCAAGTACGTGCTTGTGACTCCAATTTCAAGGAGAGTGTTACATATGTCTTTTGTCGCTGCCACATCTGCTTACTGTGGCACCGTTGTTCAGACGAATGGATTCTTCCAGATTCAGTTCATCACAGAAAACGCCAGCTCCTGTACAGTTACTCTGTTTGGGACCATCAGTATGAAGGTCTTGGTATGAAGGCGGAATCACGGAACCCGAACTTCAATCAGTTCTGGGTGGAATAACTAGAATAACGTCTGGGACGGCCGACTTTACAAAATCTAAAAATTGTTTCATGAAAAATTCGATCCCGGTTTAAGTAAAGTCTTAAGGCAAACTAGGGAATCATAGGTTAGAATTGGGCGAAGTACACTGATGTATAACTATCGGATCATTTGAGGCTTGAGACCCCAATTTTATCTTGTAGGTATTACTTTGTTCTTAGAAATGCGTTTTCCAATTAAGTTTTTTATTTAGAATGATCTCCAGATATTTTACGTTACTTATGAAAGTAAGTTGGATTTCATTTTTTACTGAAAGATTCTGGATTTGAACGGGATGCCTTGTTAATTCTTGCAAGTGGTCGGTCACTACCAGTATCCAAAAGAGAGGTGATTGGAGTACCTTGTGATCCATACTTTTGTGTGCTCTGGAGCTCACAAGTTAGCATGTTATTAAGTTTCTTTTCGTATCTTTCTTTTACTCGTGGAAATATCATTTCCCTGTCGTTTGCATTTTTAAGTCCATTTGCCAGCTCTTGTACCGCGTTTACCATAATGTAGTTCGAATCGCAATTGGGTCTTGTAAATAGGCTTGCTGATTAGTACGGTACTCTATTTCCTGGTGATTTCCATGGCGCTTTACTAATGTTGTTGTATTCGAAATATTACTTTTGATTACAAGATTGAATGGTGACGGCCTTTTGCCGTTTTCACTGGAGTTATAATGCAAGTTGTACTTACCTGCCACTGTTTACCTTGCCTATTTTCGGATTCAAATCGGCAAGTACTATTAGAAAGCAAATTTAAGATGTTCTCCTTTTTTGCCATTTATATTGGAAAATATATCCTTCACCTGTTCCTCTATTTTTCTATGGACATGTGTTACTTTTAAACGTTGCTTTGTTCATTATTTTTGTGCTCCGTGATTTTTCCGAGGCTCTTGTTGTGGGTTCCTGATTTTGATATTTTCTCAATTACTTGAGCGAAATTACTATTCAGGTCGTCATCCACCACCAGCACCAGGTAGGGGGACCTAATTGCAATGTTCTCTTATACCACAGCTCGACGTTACCACGTGTTGGTAAAGCATGTACTTGACCAGTAATTGAGACAGTCACAACACTGGGTCAGCGACCGGTCAGTTACAGCCCAACTCATATTTTAATTTATAATAATATTGGCGGAAGTTTAACGAAGCCTATTTCGAATATGGTTAAAATAATTGATTAAAGATTGCTGGAATGAGGCACTAAAAAATTTCTAAAAATTTTGCTCAGCAATTGATCGCGTATTCCGTTTTGCTGTCAATGGATGACGTATTGATGTTCGACATTATAGTTTCAAGAAAATAAGTACCTGGGATAGAGATGCATAAATAGGTTCAGCTCTGGTGTTACCATCACGAACACAAACAAATGTTAATTAGATATTACTGCTCAATGCAATCAGTAAAATAAAATAAAAATATAATAATTAGGAAAATAAAACATTAAAGCTTGAACGAACAGCACACCATAAACACAAGGGTTCATAGTTCTGATAAGAACTCCTGCCCCTACGCATGTTGTCACCTGTTTATTCAAGCCATTACAAATTGAACAATTAAGATTAGCATGACTAGGTGAAGTAAAAATATACTCTAAGGAAAATCTGAAATTTTAGTCCCAGCGTTAACAGGTTACCACTAGTGTTGTATAAAATACATGTCACCCTGTAGTTTAATTGTTTGTGCAAAACACGCGCTTAATTATTTGATAGCAAATAATTAATAAAATCAAAATTATAACTGCAGTGGAAACAGACTTGATTAATTAGCACTTTTGCTAATTAAGCAAAGTCTAATGCACAGGTAATTGAACGACGGTAATGATACCTTGATATTTATTCGTGAGAATAAAAATCAAGGTTACGTTTTGCCAACATGGGTTGACTTGAATTTTAAAAGTTGATAAACAGAGTTGAGTTGATCGAAAATCGTGCTATAGTTAAGGGGTTTTTATGTCTGTCCGTTATATATTTAGGATTTGCATTAAATAAAAAAATGTTAGATAAAGTATAATTAAAGTAAAAAGTATAATTAAATATAATTAAATAAAGATAATTAAAGAAAAAAGCTTTGAAGTGTTTGTTTATTTATTTAAATTGAAAAAGAAGTTTTTGATGTTAAAAGAAGATAACATCACATATGGCGCAGTCGGTAAAGTTAAATATACCTATTTAACTTAAAAAGAATTTTTCGCGAATTGACATATCGGTTAATGTAAAATTAAATTTTGTTTTAAAAAATAAAAAACTTTGAAAGAATTTTCAGTTATTAATAAAATTATATAAATAAATATAATATTAAAATAGACAAAGTATTTTTTTTAAAATAAATAGTACTGAAAATAATTTGGTAACGCGAGACTTTTAATTTTATTAATACGGTATTACAAATAGTGACGTGTAAATTTAAATGTGATAAATATTATTTGATTTATCTGTTCGTTTTGTGGTCGAAATTATAGAAACATTATTTACTTACAAAAAATTTTGTTGTAAAAAAAGACAAATTTTTTTTGTGTGTACACAAATTTATATTAAAGTGTATAAAATTATAATTCGAAAAAAAACAGTGGTTCTCAATTTTTTTTATAATCTATAATAAAATTATAAACTGGCTGAATAGAGTACAAATAATGTAAAAATAATGTTTTTGTAACTTGTTTAATTTTACTTTAAATATTTTCAATAAAAATTTTATAATAAATAATAAAACAAATATAGTGAAAAGTGGTAGAAATTTTATGTACGATAAATTTTAGTGATTTTTTTTATATTTTTTGTAAAAGTGAATATGAATTAAATAGTAATTTAGTAAAATAATTGATCGTGACTTAAGTTATAAACGGGAAGTTTTAATGTTCCGATTTTCATTCTATATAAATTCTTAGATATTATTAATTTTAATTTTAATTTTGCACTATTTTTATTTAATTCTTCTGTAATTAATTAAATTAAGTGAATTTTTTTTTTAAAATTTAGTTGATTAAATTAAAAATAAACTTATAAAAATGATGGTAAAAATCAATTTACAAAATTAATTTCTGAATGTGTTTTATCAAGTTCAAATTTTTTATTAATTTGTTTATTTAATGTTGTGAATTTGTGTTTTTATGTTGTTAGTGTTTATTTTATCTGTTTTTTTTTTCATTTTTTGAGAATTTCCAATTTGTTTTTAAATATGTAATTCCAATTTTTGGATTACAATTGGATTGGATTATTACAGGTTTCAAATTATCTTCAGTTATGTGATACTATTAAAAAGGATAAAATTAACAACGATTCTATGGGAAAGTGTGTTTCAAAGCAGCTATAACATGAGCAGCATCAAACGACAAAAAATCATAATAATAATAATAACAATTTTAGTAATTGTAGTAGTAGTACTAGTAGACATAATCAAAAATATTTAAATCCTTTAAAAGATTATAATTCATGGAATTTTAACAAATAATTGTGATGTTGTTGATGGAAATTGTGATGGTATTAATTTAACTACAACTAATATTAATAAGAAAAATGAAAATTTTGTAATCGACCAGGGCGATACTAATGACATTGAAGAAACTAATGAAAAGTGTAGAAAATTAGATTATATTAAGAGGGGTATACACCTATTCTTTGTTTTTTAAGGGTTTTGTTTTGCCCAATTTATTTGAAATCTACAAAGAATTTGTTCTACGATTTTTTTATAATTTATTAGAAATATAATTATCTAGCAGCGGATAGGTGTTTTACTTTTTAATTATTTTTTTCTATTTACCTGTGCGAAGTACTTGAAGTTGGCCAAAGTTTTGCCCATTTTATGAGTAAACCTGCGAATATAATAAAACGTTTTTTTTTTAGTATTACACATTGAACATATTTGTAGCGGATGGGTGTTTTAAATTTTTGATATTTCAACAGATTTTAATTAAAATTATAATTTTCTCCAGTCACTTTTTATTTTTTTAATAATTTTTGATAAAAATATTTTAATTTTAGTTCTTCAATTTAACACTACGAGCTTTTAGCGCTTCTTTCCTATAATTCTATTTGGAAAACGATTCAAAAATTTTGAAAAAAGATTAAAATATTTTGAAAAACAAAATTTCTTTCTTAAAAATAAAATAATGGAAATATTTTCTTAAAAACCAAATAACGGATAGAAAAATTAATTTTCAAATTAGATAATTTAAGTATTTTAACAGGGGAACGAACTATTACTAGAAAAATATGTTATTAAAAAACAGTTCAAATAATTTACCTCTCTATACAATTTTTAGATTGGATTCAACATTTTTCAAATTAAATTAATAATTTTATAAATTGAAATGATAATTTTTCAAATTTTTTTAATTATTTTTCAAATAGAATTAATCAATTTTCAAATAAAATTAAACAGTTTTCAACAATTTTTAATCAGTTTTCAAAGTATTTCTATTTGAACACCGATTAATTCTATTTGGAAAACGATTCAAATTTTTTGAAAAAAGATTAAAATATTTTGAAAAACGATCAATTCAATTTGAAAAATGATTAAAATATTTTGAAAAACGACTAATTTAATCTAAATATGGTATATATGTATATTATAATTAGTAATCGAGTATCTAATCCTCATCAATCTCAGACCCAAGCTCCATCTTCTCGTAACCAAGAAAAAGGGGCCCGAAAAAGTGACCGATAATTTGTTTGGATCAGCGAAAACAAGCATAAGGAGAGATAATGTTAGTATTTTATGTTAAAGAGAAACATATATAGAGAGAAATTATCTTTTTATCCTTATGCTTGATTTCTTGCACTTTCTCACATGCTGAGAAATATTTTACTATCCGCAATGGATTAAGCTCTGATGTTTCCACCACCGAAAACAAAGCAGATATTACTAGATTAGACACTTACTGCTTAATACAAACAGTTAAATAAATTAAATAAATAAAATAAAAAATAAATATATAAAAATTAAAGCAACAAAACATTAAAATTTGAATTAACAAGCTACCACTTACATAGGGCTTCACAATTCTGAAAAAAAGCTACTACTTCTCTATGTCGTCACCTGCTAATTCAAATCATTAAAAAATTAAAAAAAGTAAAATTGTTAGAACTAAAGTAGTTCTAAAACTATAAGTATATAAAAATAAAAATAAAAATAATTCGCTAAGGAAGAAATGAAATATCGTACCAGCGTCAAAAACCAAACAAATTAACAAGTTACCACTAGTTTTGGGCTTCGCAATTCTGTAAAGAACGCTACTACTTCCCTCCACTGTCACCTGATAATTTGGGGCTTAAAATTTAAAATAAAAAATAAAAAAGGCGTGCTAGATTGCAATTAGCAGTTTGTAATAATCAAAAATCATGAAAAAACCATTCGTCAAAATAAATATTAAATAAATGTATAAAAACAAACAAATTAAAAAGGTTACCACTAGCTTCAGGCTTCATCGATCTAGGAAGAACGCTACTACTTCCCTCCACTGTCACCCATTAATTTGAGGCTTTGAAAATTATCAATTAAATATATAATAATAAATCATGCGAATTGCAAACAGCACTTAGTTATAAAAATCGAAATTCATGAAATCGGAAATCTATATATTTACTATATATTTATCTTTTTATTTTAAACATAAAAATAACATAAACATATATACTTACAATTTAAGTAAACATATAATATAGATTTTCATATGACACATATAAGACAAATACATAAATACGTAATTAACAGGTTACCACTAGCTTTAGGCTTCACAGTTCTGAAAAGAACGTTACTTTCCCTCTGCTGTCACCTGTTAATTCGAAGAAATAAAAAAAAATCAAATTAAAGCATGCTAAAAGCAGTTAGTCATAAATCATGCAAGAACCACTTGTCAAGTTATTAACACAAATATACATTTACATAAAATACAAAAAATATACATAAATATCTCATTCACTCTTTAATAACTTTTTAAGTTGAAGTTTGCTATAGTTAAAATCAAACTTGTCAGCACTATTATTAACTGCACGAAGCATTCTGGTAATAGGCTCGTTTTTCCCGTAATCGGTACGATGAAATTGTAACTTAAACAGCGCTACAGATCTCAGTGAACGTACATTAATATTAAAACTCATACGATCTAAAATAAAAGGAGATTCGATCATGCCAGAAATAACTTGATGTACAAATACTATGTCAGCTATTTCCCGTCGCCTTTCTAGAGTTTGAAGATCAATAAGTTTGAGGCGGTCGACATATGGCGGTAAGTTGTATGAATCGACCCAAGGAAGCCCACGAAGAGCAAACCTTACAAATCTTCGCTGGACCGATTCAATCCTTTGGATATGTACCTGTTGATATGGAGACCAGACCTGGCAGGCATATTCAAGAATTGGTCTTACAAACGTCATATAAAGCGTCCTAGTGACATAAGGGTCAGAAAACTCTTTTGACCAACGTTTAACGAAACCTAGCATAGAGTTAGCCCTACTAACTAAATTATCAAAATGTGAGTGAAAGTTTAATTCACTATCACAAAGAACACCTAAATCCCGAATAGCCTCAACTCTAGGAACCAGTTCCCCGTTTAAATAATAATGACGAGGTGGTTGACGTATGCGTTTACGAGAAAATGTAATACTTTGGCATTTATTAACGTTAAGCTCCAGATGGTTCTTAGAGCACCAAAGCGTAAAGTTATTTAAATCATCCTGAAGGACGTAACTATCAAAGCGAGAAGAAATAAGTTTAGAAATTTTCATGTCGTCAGCATAGATATTACTTTCTGATTGTTTGATAATTAAGGCAACATCATTAATAGATAAATTAAAAATTAATGGGCCAAGATGGCTACCCTGAGGTACACCAGATTTGGCCATAAAAATATCGGACGGAACGGACCTAAACAACACCCTGTACTGACGATTATTTAAATAAGACCTCAACCAGCACAAAAAAGTTTGTGGATAACCAAGAGCTCGAAATTTAAACAAAATAACACTGTGCGAGAGTTTATCGAATGCTTTGCTAAAATCAGTAGTAATTGCATCAACATCATGACCATCCTCCAACGCATTCAGACTACTAGAAACAAACTCAGTTAAATTGGTAGTCGTCGATCTGCCTTTCAAAAACCCGTGTTGTTTTGGTGAAATCAAGGATTTACAGTGAAAGTAGAGGGTATCATAAACAATACTCTCAAAAAGTTTAGGAATGCATGATAGCTTAGCAATTGGCCTATAGTTACTAATTTCCGCTTTGCAGCCCTTTTTATGAACGGGGATAATAAATGAATCCTTCCAGAAACTTGGAAAAATCCCCAGGGCCAGAGATTTTTGAAAAAGCGTTGTAAGAGGCTGCGCCAGGCTACCAATACAATTCTTTAGAATTATGGCAGGCAGTCCATCAGGACCAGATGAGTAATCATCTTTCAATTTACCAATTTTTTCGACAACACTATCTAAATTAATATTTACAGAAACTAGAGAGGTCTGAGCGTAATTATTTAAATAAGAGAAGTAGTTTTGGTCAGGTATAAAATCATTATCAGTAAATGCTTGTTTGAAAAAATCCGCAAAGAAATTTGACACAACTTTAGGATCGTTTGATGAATGATTTCCGCAGTTCAACCTTGATGGATAACCGTCAGATTTCCTTTTACAATTAATAAATTTCCAGAAATTTTTCGGATCTGAAATAATATCAAATTGCATTTGACTTAAGTAGTTGACATAAAGACATTTAGATAACTCAGAGAATTCATTTGATACGTTAAGATATGCCGCAAAAACAAAATCACATTTATTTAACAAAAACCTACGCCATAATTTATTTCTATTATTCCTTAAGGTACGAAGTTCCTTATTGTACCAAGGAGGTGATGAAGAAGAATTTCTAATGATAGAAGTCGGAACTGATTGTTCGATGCATTCAAAAATAATTGAATAAAAATTAGATAAATTTACATCTATGTCAACATTTGAATTAATAATTAAATCAAAGTTTACATTACTAAGTAAATAGTTTAATTTGACGAAATCAGTTTTACGAAAATTATAACGAAAGGAATTAACATTAATATCATCAATATTGCCATTTTCATAAGAAAAAATTAAGGACAAAGGAGGATGATAAGAATCAATAACCGACAAACATTGAGAACATTCATCTACAACACAGTTGTTAAAGTCTGTTGTAAAAATAAGATCAAGTTGACGATTCAAATTATTTTTTATATTACTAATCTGAAATAGGCTGCAATCACATAAATTATCTATAAATAGAGTTTCAGTTAAAGACGTTGCATTGGATGCAACATAATATAAATCTTCATCCGATTGAACCCAAATCAGCCGAGGTAAGTTAAAATCGCCAACAATTAATAAATCATCGAAACCCTCCATAGTAGAATTCAAGAAATCAACAGCATTCAAGAATAGCTGGTAAGATTCAGTGAGACTAACAGGATGTATATAACAGTTCAAAACGTAAATGCTTCTACGCCCAACAGAAATCCTAACACATATTAATTCAACATTACTAGTATTAGGAATATCGACGAAAGTAGCATCGTAGTTATAATGTACCGCAATAAGAACCCCACGACCACCACAATTATAACCATCTTTACGAAACACATTAAAATCAGCCGAAAACAACTCATTATCATGAAAACCATCAGTAAGATTAGTCTCAGTTAATGCAAAAACGTCAAAAGGAAGTATTTGAGAATTTAAATATACTTCTGTAGTTTTAGTTCGGAGTCCCCTTACATTTTGATAGTAAAGGGACAAGCATTTTAGTTTTTTGGAGTCGCAACCGGGGTTTGTAAATGTATTTTAGAATTAGCTGATCTAGTCGGTATAAATTCCTTAATAAAAATGTCATTGGGCCACGAATTATTATTAATAAGAGTAGAAAAATAAACATCAGGAGCACTGATCTTGAATGACGCTACATGAGAATTTGGATTACTAACTTTTTGACACTTAATAGTGTTAATATTCATGTCCATAAAACGGCACTTGATATATGAAACGACCTCCTCGGACGTAGTTTCCGGATGAAAACGCGAGATGAAAATAGTTTTAGGACGAGATATAACACGTAAAGTATGAGGTGGGAGAATTGGTGTAGCAGACTCCACAGACTTTAACGGTGGACAGACAATATGTAAAGATGGACCAACATATTCATTCGGCAATAACGAAGATGTAGGAAGTGGTAAAATTGGACCTACAAATTCCGACGACTCTAACAAAGAGGGGCAAACAACGACAGATTTCGTGAGTGCCTTAGTATTTTTATTTTTAGATTTTCTAGATTTCTTTTTAGAGTTTTTCTTAATTTTATTTTGGAATTCAGTCAGAATTTCATCATGTAGAGAGATTTGATTAATACTCTCACCGCCGTTAACTATAGTTTCGCCGTTACCTATTAATGTTTCTTGAGATATTAGTGTTGGTATTTGAGTATCAGAAACCTCAGCCGAATTTCTTTCAAATTGAAAAGCCTCACTACTTTGCTTAGCCGAAAAATTGTCCAAAATTTCTTTAAAGTTAATTAAGCAATTAGAGTTAAAGGTATCGAAATCGTTCAATAACTTAAGAACTGAACACGAAATTTCTCCAGAATTTAGTTCAAGATTTTTATTGATGTTATTAAGGCAATTAACGTTTGAGTTTAAATTTTCGGAAATTACTTTAATTTCAGTAGAAGTTTTAATTAAATTATTTTCAATATGAACTATCTTATTATTTAAAGGTTCATGAAACGAAGCGTCGTAATTATTCAATAATTTATTAGTTTTTGTAAAATTTTTATGGACGTCAAAACCAATACCGGCAATGGAACGCGTGTTGTTGTCAACCGTTTTTTCAATTTGTTCCGATGCGCTTGCTAAATCGCTGACATGATTTAATAGTAGAGAAATTTTATTTTCTTTACTAAAAATCCGGTTAGAATTAAGCTCTACACTAGCCTTAACAGAATCAACATTGCCCAAAAGGGTAGAAATCAGTTCATTATTGGTTTTTAACAGTGAAAAAACATTATTATTTTTACAATCAACGCAAAGAAAAGAATGATTTTTAGCAAAATCATTTCTTAACCTTGCGGAAGCTTTTTCAACTGAACCACTAGCAGAAATGCCGCAAAAATAACACTTCAAATCCATAATAATAATAATAATAATAATAAAAAAAAATAATAATAATAAAAAATAATAAAAATAATTAAAGTACTAAATTTAAACCGAAATTAAAAACGACCGCACTAGGGATAATAAAGAAATGACCGCACACGAGTTAATGTACAATAATATAATAACAACAAAACAATAGAATATAAATTAAAAAAAAAAATAATAATACTTAATACAAATTAATAATACTTAAATTAATACAAAGCACACAAAATAATACAAACACAATTTTAAAATACACTGCACAATTAAATAAATACATATAGAATTATAGAATTCTCTCGAGAAATTAAATAATAATATAAATATAATATAACCGTAAGACAAAAAATATTAGATTTTTTTTTTTTGTTTTTTTTTTTTTTTTTTAGAAAATTATATTTATATATTATATTAAATTAAATTTAACACTTGAAAACTAAATCAAAAAAATATTCAATTCTTAGAACAAATGTAAAACTAAAAAAGACAATTTCTAGTTAATTAACTTTTTCCAAAAAAAACAGTCAAAAAGACAAAATTTAAGTTTTTAAAGCTAGAACAAGAAAACACGTCAAGACACTTTAATTACTCGAGAGAATATTTCCTGGACAGGATATTAGAGGTAATTTAATTGTAATATATAGGTACATATAAAGTAATATATAAATAAAATATAAAATGTTTATATAAGACATGTTTTTATTAATTAATATTACATTATTAATTATTTGATAACGAAGTAAATATATATAAATTTTTTAAAATTAGTTTGAGAAATAATAAAAAATATATATTTGCTTTTTTAATTTAATCTTTATCTTTGTTTTTGATTAAATTTGTCTATTTTACTAAATAAAATATAAACTATCTCTTATCATGGTCTTAGAAATAAAAAAAAAACCACGCTCTAATAAAGCGAATCATCAGCCAAATACGTGTTATAATTTGGCAACGCTGCACTATATTTTTCTATTAGATTTTTTATATTAACACACACAATTAAAAAAAATTAAAGCTCTAATAATAATATCGAAGATTACAAATACAATAATGATATTAAAAATGATGATGGAAATGGACGACATAAATTTGAGGTCAGAGATTTAGATACAATATCATGTGAGAGTATTGAACCATTATCATTACCAAGTGTATTTTCATCATATAATCAACCAGTACCATTAAGTGGTTTGGTACGAACAAATACAACATTATCTAGAGAATCACAGCAAGACACAGTTAATGAAGAACGGAATGAAGAGAAACGTAAAACAGTACGAGTTATTACAGATACTGAAAGTGTTGAAGAAGAGAAATTATATCGAGATCGTTCCACAATTGAAAAGAACACAAATAAAAATTGTATTAATAATGGTAATAATTCAAGTAAGAATTCATCACCTGGTAGCTCAAGAGCATCTTGGTGTAATGCTGGTGAATCATTAGCATTTAAAGATTGTAGCAGTATTAGTAGTTCGGATGATAGTAAAGATCATCAAAATGAGAAAACATATACTGATGCCGATATAAGCTCAATTAATTTAGATGAAAAACCAAGTTTTCTTTCATCTTTTACTGAATCCGTGCCAATGATTCCGAAACCAACAACAATTATAATTGACAACAAAAATAACAATATTAATAATATTAATAACAACAATAATAACAATAATAACAGCCGTAGGCCAATATCTGAAAGACCTCAAACCTTATCAAATATTAATGATACGAAATTTGCTGAAATGGCAGCTATCGTAACTGATATATTATTAGATGATGAAACATCACTAACTGATAGTTTAGTTAGTAGTACCGAATCTGAAGAAGCAATGTTAAAAAAATGTAATAAAACGAAACCAATAACATATAATAATGATATAGAAGAAAAAGATATTGATGAAATATCACCAGAATTAGAAATATGTAGTCCAATATCACCAGGTACACCAACACATGCATCAAATTCATTATCATTATCTGCTATTGGAAAGGATTTTTTAATTGATGGCGAAATAGCTGATCAACCAGCATTATTATTTAATGATAAAACAAATGATAATTTAGAAACAACACAATTAACACATTACCGGAAATGACGGTTTTAACCGACATAATATGTTGTTATCCTGTAGGAAATGACGGCTATAACCGTCCTGAAATAAAAGCTCTAATATAAAAAAGTGGCAATAGCAATTTTTTATATACGACATACTATGATAGAGTAAAATATAATATTCATATAAGAACAATTATTTTCAATGCAACCATAGCAATATAATTTTTTATGATGATTTTCTTAATTTTTTGTTTTCGTTTTTTGTTTTTGATTTTTTTTTGTTATTGCGGCTATAGCCGCTAATTTTTAATGTAAATTTAGTGCATTCAAATAAAAAGTGTCAAATAAATAACATCGTTCGTAAATTTTGTTTGAATTTTTTCTGAATAATATAATTTTATTTCATTGGTAGATAAAGGTAATATTTATATATACACTATATTATATTTAGATAATGTGATGATAAGGTTTTTAGGAAAAATGGACCCGTATGAGCTAAGAATGAAGAGGTTGGTTCAGTTATTTGAGGATGTTGATGAGGATTCGGTGAATAATGGTGATGATTCGGTATCAGAAGATGATCCATTTAGTGATGATGGTGAATTTGATGGAGATGGTGACTGGTTACCGTAAAGTGAAGACAGTGAGCCCGAAAATGGAATGGAGCTGGTACAAAATTCTCCAAATAATGATGAACTGCCTGAAGAGGAAGAATATAGTACAGAAGATGAAGGCTGGTACACAAATGTTTTACCAATTCCCGATTTAATTTTCAACAATGATCAATCTGGAATAAAACTGAATATTGATGAAAATTCAACTGCTCGTGACATTTTTAACAATTTCTTTACAAATGATATAACTAATTTTACTAGTGGGAAACGAATGACGGTAATCGCCGATTGATGGGTATAACCGTCATTTGCATACATATTTTTGATATCGTAAAATGAACCAAAGACGGTTATAGCCTACAAAAATATCCTGCGAAAATATCCTTTTTATATTATTACTTAAGTAATCCTGAAGCTATGTCTATATTTAGAACAATCTTTTCATGACTATTTTTTCAAATATCAAAAGTGTGTATATGGGTAACCTAATTAAATTTAAATTGTCCGTCAAGTAATAATTCATTAACTGATACACCAACATTAATGGAAATTGGTTGTATTGGTGGATCAAGACGATCACCAAAAAGTTTATCAAAATCACGTAATTTAATGCAAGCAGCTATTGAACTTAGAAAAGCAACATTATTAAGTAAAGTTGAATCATTAGATACATTATCACCATGTGAATGAATTGCTTCCGATGATCTAATGATGGACTTTGAAACAAGCAGTATGGATTCATTGATCGCATTTCCCATTCACTAAGAATCGGTAATGGATCTGGTATGCATGCTTTTGACGATGCTGAAATATTTGCAGAATTAGAGAATAAAGGTACTGATATGATACGGGAATGGAATAATATATTACGAGTTCATCGAACTGGAAGAGATAGTATTATCTCACATTTACCAGCCCGAGCAACACGTTTATTAAATAGATCTCGTTTACAACAGGCCCAATTAAATAATAGTAATGCTGGTTCAGATATTCCAAAATCCGGTGATACTTTTAAAGAAAAATACCATCATCATTACATTTTAGTAATCGTGATACAAATAGTTCATCAGATGATATATTATTACATGATAAATCATTTAGGAATTCGATGATACAGGATGTTTCATATTTTAAAAAACAATTAATGAGATTGAGAAGAATTTTACAGGAGGACGAAGAATGTTTGTTGAGGACAGATACTCTCAACCTATTTGAAGTGAGCAATGGGCAATTCTATGGCACATCCTGTGGTTATGATAAAAACAACAGCATTGAACAGGATAAACAACAACAACTATTGGATAATGAAAAAAATTTAGGCAGTTTACAATCTTTGACTGATGATCCATTACAGGAATTAGCAGATCTACGTAGACAGGTGGTTTATCTTTATGGTCAAGTTGATGATCGCGATCGAACAATACGTTTCCAAAAGAACATAATTGATAAATTAGAATCAGATAATGAAAAATCACAAACAATTTCCACATCAACAACAATTTCAGAAAAGGAAGTTGTTAATTCAGCAACACAAACGGAAAGGGTACGACCTTTATCAATTGGCCAAGAAGGATTAACTAGAAGTCCTATAACAGCAACAACTGAAATAACTGAAATATCACCAATAAATCAACTACAAACATCAAGACGTCATACTGTCATTTCAACAACATTTACAAATTTAAATCAAATACAAAATCCATATCGATCATCAATTGGTTGGGATAAATTACAATATAAACCAGTTAAAACAACATTAATTGGTGAACCAATTACTAATAGTTCACCAATTAAATATAATAATTGTAATGGAAATAATATTATTAATAAAAATGGTTCAACAATAACAACAACAAAAGTCACCAATAATAATACACCATTAAAATCTACAATAAATAATTATTGTACGTCAATAGAAAAATTGCAACAATCACCAACAACAATTACCAATGGTTATCATCATCATCATAAACCACAACATTGTGATAATATTTTTGTTGAAAATATGAAATTTCAAAATAATGAAAATATTAATGGAAATTCTATAAATTATAAAATGGTGGCAACAAATGAATCCAATGTAAAGTGCAATTTAAAAATAAATAATATTAATAATAATAATAAAAATGGCTTCGATAATATACAAAAAACTAAAGAAATATGTAATAAAATTAATTCAGTTACTATAGTCTGATTTTAAAAACATACAAAAAAAAACATAAAACAAATTAATTTTATTTAATTTACATAAACAAAATATGTTTTTTAAATAAGATGAAACATGTAATGCAAAATATATTAAATTAATATTATTTATTATTTGTTTTAAAAATATGCACAATAATTTTATTTTAATTAAATTATTTTCTAATTATTTAAAACTAAAAACTCATTAACCCCAAAATCAATTTCGATTGAAATCATGACTTAAGTAAAATTCTTTAAATTTAAAATTTATGTAGTAAAATTTCATAAAACTTATAAAAATTAATGAATTATTGTTAAAAAAAATTAATTAATTAAAATTTATGTCACTCAACCAAATTAATTTTCCTGTTAATTCAAAATATTAAATCAAATTTTGATCATAAATTAATTAGATTTTAACATAATTCAATTTTAACAATAACATCATCATTTTTTCATTGATTAAATCCATTTTACATTAAGTTCATTGATTATATTTTCACAATATGTTTTTCTTTCAAACAAAAGCTTTATAATGAACAATATAATTAAGAAAGTTATAATCAATATTATTATTATTCACAAAATTTTTTAATCTTCCAAAACGCACTAATAATTTTCAAGTTACAAACTCAAAGCTTTTTCTTTTATATACAAAACCTCAACATACCCAATTATAATCAATTTTATATTTATTAATTATTTAATTACCAATATTTTTAAATAATTATATTTAATAAACTTGTAATTGATAAATTAATTTAATATTCAAAATAATAAAAAAACATGTACTTAATCATCCTCATTACATGTACTTAATCATCCTCAAAAATTATATAATCTTCCAGAAAAATAAAAGTATTTAAATAAATAAAAATTATAATTAACAAAAAATTACACAATTAAAAAAAATAGAAATTATGTTAGGAGCAAAAAATATTTTAAAATTTAAATTTAATTTTCTTTATTCCTTTCTAATGCTGGAATTACTCTCAACATACGCAACAGCAACGCACTATAATATTAACAATAACGTTATAGGCACCCTTAAAGTTGTGTTAATGGCATTAATGACATAAAACAGCTGATTTTTATGAGTTATTTTATATTATTATAAAAAAATGGAAATAATTATTTGTCAATTATTTGTTATTAAAAAGAATTTAAGTTGTCAAATTTCAAACGAATGCATGAATTTAAGTAAATTATTTTGAATATTACATTCATACTTCATACTAACCGGACGTGTTTAAAATCGCTCCGTGAAATAAATAATTTTCAATAAATAATTAATTGAATAATTTCCTAAATAATTCATTATATCGCTGAAATTAACAATTTACATAAAAAACCTAATAAGTAACAAAAAAAAAGTGTCAATATAAATATATACCATAAAACATTTGCTGAATTGGCATATAAAGTTTAATAACTCTAAGTTTAATAACTTAAAGTGAACTAGATTTTTTTTTTATTTTTTGTAATATGAGTTTTAAGTGTGGTATATCAAATTGTGTTGCATATGACAACACAATGAAGTCAATTACCTGCAATAGCTTTTGCAAAAAAAAAATTTATGGCTTATGTTTAAATATACCCAGAGATGTTAATTTATCATTTCTAGCAAAATATTACATTTGTAATGATTGCCAAGACTATCATAGTTTGCTATGAAAGATGCGCGATAGTTTAGCAATTGGTATAAAAGATCTAAACGAAATTAATGCAGGGTTGTTAAATAAAAATGCAACCGAATTTAATTCATTCTCAAAAAGCTTTGAACATATGGGAAATTGTTTTGATAGTTTGATTAACAAACTTTCTTCTTCTGACAAAAAGCAATTCTCACTTGTTCATGAACTATTAAATAATTTTAAAACTGAGCTTAAAAGTGATATGGAAAACAATTTTCATGAGCTTAGAAGTGATCTAAAACTTTTATTTGGAAATAGTGCTAATATTGGACATACACAGTGTAATAAGTCTAATGAAAATATTTCTAAGTATGTTGAAAAACAACTTGAAAAGTTTGAACATAATCTGGACAGTCATAGGGATAAAATAGTTGGTGTCATTTTAAGTTCGGGTAGTAACACAAGTAGCAGAAGTTATTTTAGTGATCCAATAATATCGGAATTAATTGAATTAAGAAATGACTTTATTATTGTAGAAAACAAAATTGACGCGATTCTAGATACTGATATGATCAAAAGAAGTATAAATAATAATATTGATTCGGATAATAATAATATAGATAAAATTAATAATCATAGTGATTTAAATTCTTATATGAATCCTATCAATAATAACACTAATGATAATAATGATAACAATAATATGGTTTATGATAATAATAATAGTAATAATAAGAATGATAATAATAGTAGTAATAATAATAATAATAATAATAATAATAGTAATAATAATAACAAAAATACAAGTGAAAATAATAATAATCTAAACCATGAAAAATCTTTGTTTGAAGAAATGTTAGATTGCACTAATAAATCTCGTCCCGATGATATATCAGACGGAGCTCATGCTATCCCGGATGATTCTGATGCTATTTCTCCACCAACTATAATCAAGTTTGGAACAGAGTGGCTGAATTCAGACTGGAAGAAGAGATTACGGAAAATTAGTCTTGCCAGTGAACTAAATGAAGCACCCAACAGATCATCTTCATCTCAAACAAATGAGAAACCTAAAAAGAAGCAGCCATCATCTAAAATTAATAAATCGTCAAAAACTAAAAAAATTAATACTAATTATGATAAAGGCGATCTTGGTACCTATTACATCAAAGGAGCACCTCCCAATTATAGTGCGTCATCGATTTGTAATTTGTTTGCGAGCCAATTTCATATTGACAACAGCAGATGCAAAATGGTGTCATTTCATAAAGCAAAAAATTTCAAATCCTTCAAATTTCTAATGCCATTAAAATATGAATGGTTATTTTTAAATAATCCAGCTGACACTTTTAATTGGGATAATTTGCAGCTATCAAAATGGAAACCAAGTAGTAGTAAGCCAAAAATTAATATTAATAGTTAAGTCACAATAAAAATAGTAATAATAGTAACAAGATTAATGATAGTAATATTAATAATAATATAGAGCATAAAGGTAAAAATAAGAGCAATAATTATAATTATCCTCGCAATTCTGATTTAAATAATAATTCATCCTTTAATATTAGATCACATAATTCAAATTTAACGTCAATGCCTAAAACCAATTTTGCTCAAAATCAAAATGTTTTGCAAAATTTAACATATAAAGCTGGAATAAACTTTGTAAAAGGTCCTGTTATTAATCCCTACCCATCCACATCATCGATCAGCACTAACCTTAATGAAAATAATACCAACTTTGATACTAATGTTCCAAATCCGTTACCACCAAATACACATACTAATTATACTAATATGTCTGCAAGTCCTCATAATATAACTAATAATAAGCCAACTTTCCTTGACCCATTAGTTCAAATAATTTACCTCTCTATACAATTTTTAGATTGGATTCAACATTTTTCAAATTAAATTAATAATTTTATAAATTGAAATGATAATTTTTCAAATTTTTTTAATTATTTTTCAAATAGAATTAATCAATTTTCAAATAAAATTAAACAGTTTTCAACAATTTTTAATCAGTTTTCAAAGTATTTCTATTTGAACACCGATTAATTCTATTTGGAAAACGATTCAAAATTTTAGAAAAAAGATTAAAATATTTTGAAAAACGATCAATTCAATTTGAAAAAGTATTCAACATTTTTGAAAAATGATTAAAATATTTTGAAAAACGATCAATTCAATTTGAAAAATGATTAAAAAATTTTGAAAAATGATTAAAATATTTTGAAAAACGACTAATTTAATCTAAAAATGGTATATATGTATATTATATTTCTTGGACAAGATATTAGAGGTAATTTAATTATAATATATAGGTACATATAAAGTAATATATAAATAAAATATAAAATGTTTATATAAGACATGTTTTTATTAATTAATATTACATTATTAATTATTTGATAACGAAGTAAATATATATAAATTTTTTAAAATTAGTTTGATAAATAATAAAAAATATATATTTTCTTTTTTTATTTAATCTTTATCTTTGTTTTTGATTAAATTTGTCTATTTTACTAAATAAAATATAAACTATCTCTTATCATGGTCTTAGAAATAAAAAAAAACCACGCTCTAAAAAAGCGAATCATCAGCCAAATACGTGTTATAATTTGGCAACGCTGCACTATATTTTTCTATTAGATTTTTTATATTAACACACACAATTAAAAAAAATTAAAGATCTAATAATAATATCGAAGATTACAAATACAATAATGATATTAAAAATGATGATGGAAATGGACGACATAAATTTGAGGTCAGAGATTTAGATACAATATCATGTGAGAGTATTGAACCATTATCATTACCAAGTGTATTTTCATCATATAATCAACCAGTACCATTAAGTGGTTTGGTACGAACAAATACAACATTATCTAGAGAATCACAGCAAGACACAGTTAATGAAGAACGGAATGAAGAGAAACGTAAAACAGTACGAGTTATTACAGATACTGAAAGTGTTGAAGAAGAGAAATTATATCGAGATCGTTCCACAATTGAAAAGAACACAAATAAAAATTGTATTAATAATGGTAATAATTCAAGTAAGAATTCATCACCTGGTAGCTCAAGAGCATCTTGGTGTAATGCTGGTGAATCATTAAAACCAAGTTTTCTTTAATCTTTTACTGAATCCGTGCCAATGATTCCGAAACCAACAACAATTATAATTGACAACAAAAATAACAATATTAATAATATTAATAACAACAATAATAACAATAATAACAGCTGTAGGCCAATATCTGAAAGACCTCAAACCTTATCAAATATTAATGATACGAAATTTGCTGAAATGGCAGCTATCGTAACTGATATATTATTAGATGATGAAACATCACTAACTGATAGTTTAGTTAGTAGTACCGAATCTGAAGAAGCAATGTTAAAAAAATGTAATAAAACGAAACCAATAACATATAATAATGATATAGAAGAAAAAGATATTGATGAAATATCACCAGAATTAGAAATATGTAGTCCAATATCACCAGGTACACCAACACATGCATCAAATTCATTATCATTATCTGATATTGGAAAGGATTTTTTAATTGATGGCGAAATAGCTGATCAACCAGCATTATTATTTAATGATAAAACAAATGATAATTTAGAAACAACACAATTAACACATTACCGGAAATGACGGTTTTAACCGACATAATATGTTGTTATCCTGTAGGAAATGACGGCTATAACCGTCCTGAAATTAAAGCTCTAATATAAAAAAGTGGCAATAGCAATTTTTTATATACGACATACTATGATAGAGTAAAATATAATATTCATATAAGAACAATTATTTTCAATGCAACCATAGCAATATAATTTTTTATGATGATTTTCTTAATTTTTTGTTTTCGTTTTTTGTTTTTGATTTTTTTTTGTTATTGCGGCTATAGCCGCTAATTTTTAATGTAAATTTAGTGCATTCAAATAAAAAGTGTCAAATAAATAACATCGTTCGTAAATTTTGTTTGAATTTTTTCTGAATAATATAATTTTATTTCATTGGTAGATAAAGGTAATATTTATATATACACTATATTATATTTAGATAATGTGATGATAAGGTTTTTAGGAAAAATGGACCCGTATGAGCTAAGAATGAAGAGGTTGGTTCAGTTATTTGAGGATGTTGATGAGGATTCGGTGAATAATGGTGATGATTCGGTATCAGAAGATGATCCATTTAGTGATGATGGTGAATTTGATGGAGATGGTGACTGGTTACCGTAAAGTGAAGACAGTGAGCCCGAAAATGGAATGGAGCTGGTACAAAATTCTCCAAATAATGATGAACTGCCTGAAGAGGAAGAATATAGTACAGAAGATGAAGGCTGGTACACAAATGTTTTACCAATTCCCGATTTAATTTTCAACAATGATCAATCTGGAATAAAACTGAATATTGATGAAAATTCAACTGCTCGTGACATTTTTAACAATTTCTTTACAAATGATATAACTAATTTTACTAGTGGGAAACGAATGACGGTAATCGCCGATTGATGGCTATAACCGTCATTTGCATACATATTTTTGATATCGTAAAATGAACCAAAGACGGTTATAGCCTACAAAAATATCCTGCGAAAATATCCTTTTTATATTATTACTTAAGTAATCCTGAAGCTATGTCTATATTTAGAACAATCTTTTCATGACTATTTTTTCAAATATCAAAAGTGTGTATATGGGTAACCTAATTAAATTTAAATTGTCCGTCAAGTAATAATTCATTAACTGATACACCAACATTAATGGAAATTGGTTGTATTGGTGG
Organism: Rhamphomyia laevipes; assembly: GCA_963920725.1. Taxonomy (NCBI): domain Eukaryota; kingdom Metazoa; phylum Arthropoda; class Insecta; order Diptera; family Empididae; genus Rhamphomyia; species Rhamphomyia laevipes. The sequence goes on from OY987255.1 coordinate 30,598,382, forward strand.
ATCAAGACGATCACCAAAAAGTTTATCAAAATCACGTAATTTAATGCAAGCAGCTATTGAACTTAGAAAAGCAACATTATTAAGTAAAGTTGAATCATTAGATACATTATCACCATGTGAATGAATTGCTTCCGATGATCTAATGATGGACTTTGAAACAAGCAGTATGGATTCATTGATCGCATTTCCCATTCACTAAGAATCGGTAATGGATCTGGTATGCATGCTTTTGACGATGCTGAAATATTTGCAGAATTAGAGAATAAAGGTACTGATATGATACGGGAATGGAATAATATATTACGAGTTCATCGAACTGGAAGAGATAGTATTATCTCACATTTACCAGCCCGAGCAACACGTTTATTAAATAGATCTCGTTTACAACAGGCCCAATTAAATAATAGTAATGCTGGTTCAGATATTCCAAAATCCGGTGATACTTTTAAAGAAAAATGCCATCATCATTACATTTTAGTAATCGTGATACAAATAGTTCATCAGATGATATATTATTACATGATAAATCATTTAGGAATTCGATGATACAGGATGTTTCATATTTTAAAAAACAATTAATGAGATTGAGAAGAATTTTACAGGAGGACGAAGAATGTTTGTTGAGGACAGATACTCTCAACCTATTTGAAGTGAGCAATGGGCAATTCTATGGCACATCCTGTGGTTATGATAAAAACAACAGCATTGAACAGGATAAACAACAACAACTATTGGATAATGAAAAAAATTTAGGCAGTTTACAATCTTTGACTGATGATCCATTACAGGAATTAGCAGATCTACGTAGACAGGTGGTTTATCTTTATGGTCAAGTTGATGATCGCGATCGAACAATACGTTTCCAAAAGAACATAATTGATAAATTAGAATCAGATAATGAAAAATCACAAACAATTTCCACATCAACAACAATTTCAGAAAAGGAAGTTGTTAATTCAGCAACACAAACGGAAAGGGTACGACCTTTATCAATTGGCCAAGAAGGATTAACTAGAAGTCCTATAACAGCAACAACTGAAATAACTGAAATATCACCAATAAATCAACTACAAACATCAAGACGTCATACTGTCATTTCAACAACATTTACAAATTTAAATCAAATACAAAATCCATATCGATCATCAATTGGTTGGGATAAATTACAATATAAACCAGTTAAAACAACATTAATTGGTGAACCAATTACTAATAGTTCACCAATTAAATATAATAATTGTAATGGAAATAATATTATTAATAAAAATGGTTCAACAATAACAACAACAAAAGTCACCAATAATAATACACCATTAAAATCTGCAACAATCATTAAAATCTGAAAAATTGCAACAATCACCAACAACAATTACCAATGGTTATCATCATCATCATAAACCACAACATTGTGATAATATTTTTGTTGAAAATATGAAATTTCAAAATAATGAAAATATTAATGGAAATTCTATAAATTATAAAATGGTGGCAACAAATGAATCCAATGTAAAGTGCAATTTAAAAATAAATAATATTAATAATAATAATAAAAATGGCTTCGATAATATACAAAAAACTAAAGAAATATGTAATAAAATTAATTCAGTTACTATAGTCTGATTTTAAAAACATACAAAAAAAAACATAAAACAAATTAATTTTATTTAATTTACATAAACAAAATATGTTTTTTAAATAAGATGAAACATGTAATGCAAAATATATTAAATTAATATTATTTATTATTTGTTTTAAAAATATGCACAATAATTTTATTTTAATTAAATTATTTTCTAATTATTTAAAACTAAAAACTCATTAACCCCAAAATCAATTTCGATTGAAATCATGACTTAAGTAAAATTCTTTAAATTTAAAATTTATGTAGTAAAATTTCATAAAACTTATAAAAATTAATGAATTATTGTTAAAAAAAATTAATTAATTAAAATTTATGTCACTCAACCAAATTAATTTTCCTGTTAATTCAAAATATTAAATCAAATTTTGATCATAAATTAATTAGATTTTAACATAATTCAATTTTAACAATAACATCATCATTTTTTCATTGATTGAATCCATTTTACATTAAGTTCATTGATTATATTTTCACAATATGTATTTCTTTCAAACAAAAGCTTTATAATGAACAATATAATTAAGAAAGTTATGATCAATATTATTATTATTTACAAAATTTCTTAATCTTCCAAAACGCACTAATAATTTTCAAGTTACAAACTCAAAGCTTTTTCTTTTACATACAAAACCTCAACATACCCAATTATAATCAATTTTATATTTATTAATTATTTAATTACCAATATTTTTAAATAATTATATTTAATAAACTTGTAATTGATAAATTAATTTAATATTCAAAATAATAAAAAAAAAAACATGTACTTAATCATCCTCATTACATGTACTTAATCATCCTCAAAAATTATATAATCTTCCAGAAAAATAAAAGTATTTAAATAAATAAAAATTATAATTAACAAAAAATTACACAATTAAAAAAAATAGAAATTATGTTAGGAGCAAAAAATATTTTAAAATTTAAATTTAATTTTCTTTATTCCTTTCTAATGCTGGAATTACTCTCAACATACGCAACAGCAACGCACTATAATATTAACAATAACGTTATAGGCACCCTTAAAGTTGTGTTAATGGCATTAATGACATAAAACAGCTGATTTTTATGAGTTATTTTATATTATTATAAAAAAATGGAAATAATTATTTGTCAATTATTTGTTATTAAAAAGAATTTAAGTTGTCAAGTTTCAAACGAATGCATGAATTTAAGTAAATTATTTTGAATATTACATTCATACTTCATACTAACCGGACGTGTTTAAAATCGCTCCGTGAAATAAATAATTTTCAATAAATAATTAATTGAATAATTTCCTAAATAATTCATTATATCGCTGAAATTAACAATTTACATAAAAAACCTAATAAGTAACAAAAAAAAAGTGTCAATATAAATATATACCATAAAACATTTGCTGAATTGGCATATAAAGTTTAATAAATCTAAGTTTAATAACTTAAAGTGAACTAGATTTTTTTTTTATTTTTTGTAATATGAGTTTTAAGTGTGGTATATCAAATTGTGTTGCATATGACAACACAATGAAGTCAATTACCTCTAGTCATTTCTAGCAAAATATTAAATTTGTAATGATTGCCAAGACTATCATAGTTTGCTATGAAAAATGCGCGATAGTTTAGCAATTGGTATAAAAGATCTAAACGAAATTAATGCAGGGTTGTTAAATAAAAATGCAACCGAATTTAATTCATTCTCAAAAAGCTTTGAACATATGGGAAATTGTTTTGATAGTTTGATTAACAAACTTTCTTCTTCTTATTAAATAATTTTAAAACTGAGCTTAAAAGTGATATGGAAAACAATTTTCATGAGCTTAGAAGTGATCTAAAACTTTTATTTGGAAAAAGTGCTAATATTGGACATACACAGTGTAATAAGTCTAATGAAAATATTTCTAAGTATGTTGAAAAACAACTTGAAAAGTTTGAGCATAATCTGGACAGTCATAGGGATAAAATAGTTGGTGTCATTTTAAGTTCGGGTAGTAACACAAGTAGCAGAAGTTATTTTAGTGATCCAATAATATCGGAATTAATTGAATTAAGAAATGACTTTAATATTGTAGAAAACAAAATTGACGCGATTCTAGATACTGATATGATCAAAAGAAGTATAAATAATAATATAGATTCGGATAATAATAATATAGATAAAATTAATAATCATAGTGATTTAAATTCTTATATGAATCCTATCAATAATAACACTAATGATAATAATGATAACAATAATATAGTTTATGATAATAATAATAGTAATAATAAGAATGATAATAATAGTAGTAATAATAATAATAATAATAGTAATAATAATAATAACAAAAATACAAGTGAAAATAATAATAATCTAAACCATGAAAAATCTTTATTTGAAGAAATGTTAGATTGCACTAATAAATCTCGTCCCGATGATATATCAGACGGAGCTCATGCTATCCCGGATGATTCTGATGCTATTTCTCCACCAACTATAATCAAGTTTGGAACAAAGTGGCTGAATTCAGACTGGAAGAAGAGATTACGGAAAATTAGTGTTGCCAGTGAACTAAATGAAGCACCCAACAGATCATCTTCATCTCAAACAAATGAGAAACCTAAAAAGAAGCAGCCATCATCTAAAATTAATAAATCGTCAAAAACTAAAAAAATTAATACTAATTATGATAAAGGCGATCTTGGTACCTATTACATCAAAGGAGCACCTCCCAATTATAATGCCTCATCGATTTGTAATTTGTTTGCGAGCCAATTTCATATTGACAACAGCAGAGAGCAGATGCAAAATGGTGTCATTTCATAAAGCAAAAAATTTCAAATCCTTCAAATTTCTAATGCCATTAAAATATGAATGGTTATTTTTAAATAATCCAGCTGACACTTTTAATTGGGATAATTTGCAGCTATCAAAATGGAAACCAAGTAGTAGTAAGCCAAAAATTAATATTAATAGTAATATAACTCACAATAAAAATAGTAATAATAGTAACAAGATTAATGATAGTAATATTAATAATAATATAGAGCATAAAGGTAAAAATAAGAGAAATAATTATAATTATCCTCGCAATTCTGATTTAAATAATAATTCATCCTTTAATATTAGATCACATAATTCAAATTTAACGTCAATGCCTAAAACCAATTTTGCTCAAAATCAAAATGTTTTGCAAAATTTAACATATAAAGCTGGAATAAACTTTGTAAAAGGTCCTGTTATTAATCCCTACCCATCCACATCATCGATCAGCACTAACCTTAATGAAAATAACACCAACTTAAAAGTGTCATCACTAATGTTCCAAATCCGTTACCACCAAATACACATACTAATTATACTAATATGTCTGCAAGTCCTCATAATATAACTAATAATAAACCAACTTTCCTTGACCCATTAGTACCGCCAAAACTTAAACACACTATCACATCTGCACACAGTTCCGAGAATAGATATTTACTTGGACGTCTAACAGACCGTAGAATTTTGGAGGACATTCGTATGTATCTAGCATATTTCCACAAACAACCACAGGACATATGTGTAGATGCTAAAACTAGAATTAGTATCCTAGTATCGATTCAACAACAAGGACTTCCAACAGATGTTGATGCTCTCAAATCAATTTATTATAGATACCATAACTTTTTAGGTTTCACTGCTGAACAAATTGATACAGAACTAACTACATATGAATCTCACATAAATTCAAAACATATAGCCACCCTTCAAAGAACCAGAGATAATCAGGACACATTTTTTCGTCCCCTCCCAGAAAATAAACCAAAATAATCATTTTACATCCCATTTATTTAAACCTAACGATCACACTTCAAATATAAAGATCCTTTATCACAACTGTAGTGGTATACTCGGAAAAGTAAAAGATCTATTTATTGACGCAAAATCTTGCCAATTTAATGTAATAATTATTACAGAAACCTGGTTAAACGATTCTTTTAAAAATGAAGAAATCCTTGACGTCAATTGGACAATTTACAGGTGTAATAGGGATTATAATACTACTGGTAACTCTAGAGGAGGTGGTGTCCTTATAGCTATACATAATAGCCTTACCAGTGATTTAGTCACTACTAGCTCATCATCTAATTTTGAACATAAAATAGTACGGTTGTACATTGGTAATATTTATATATATATTGGTGCTGTATACATACCGCCTAATTCCAACGAGTCCTATTATGACGATCTTTTCAATATATGCCAATCGGTTAATAGGTTAGCAAGAGAAAAGGATTATTTATACTTTTTTGGCGACTTCAATCGTCCAAAATTAAATTTTATAATTGACGAATCAGATAATAACTTATTACCGATAAATTTCTCTGATGAAATCGATTTTAAACTTATAAGCACTTTCTATGGCAACAACCAACAACAAATAGTTACAAACCCTAACAGTAATGGCAAATGGCTGGACCTCATATTTACCAACAATTATGACAATACAATCGTTAATCTTGCCAATGACGAAGAGAACTTATTCTCAAATACAAATCATCATTCAGCTTTAGTGGTCGAAATTCCCACCATAGAAAATCCCTATACCTTATCTTACAATAAATCAATTGTATATGATTTCAAAAATGCTGATTTCAATAGCATTAATACAGATTTTTCTTTAATTGACTGGACAAGCATTTTATCAGGTTTTGATCTTGAGTATGCAGCTATATTATTCAATAATATTATTTTAGAATCTATTAATAGACATGTTCCTAAAATAGCAAAGAATAAAAAATTATCTGAACTATGGTTAGACCGAAACCTACGAATGATGAGAAATCAAAGGAACAAAATATATAAAAAAATAAAACGTCGTGAATATATCGGTGAAATTTTAAAAAATAAATACAATAAATTATGTTCAGAATTCTCGAAACTTTCCCGCAAATCATATGATAATTACGTATTAAAAATTGGTGAGAATATTATACAGGATCCCAAAAAATTCTATGATTTCGTCAATCTAAAACGGAAAACTGCAGGGTACCCGGCCTCTTTGAACAGAAATAATACACATTCATCATGTCCAAAAACTATTTGTGACATGTTTGCTGACCGTTTTCAGGAAGTCTTCCATCTCGATTCTCACCCCACAACAACAGAGTTCGATCAATTAAATCACAATAACATTATAAACATTGATGGTTTATTTTTATCTAGTGATGATATATTGAATTCTTTGCTAAATATTGATTTAAAAAAGGGTCCTGGTCCAGACTTGATTCCAACCGTATTTCTATTAAATTGTGCCCACCAATTATCATTGCCTTTATATCATATTTTTAACAAATCATTATCAACTGGCATGTTCCCATCTTTTTGGAAGTCATCCTTTTTAATTCCGATTCACAAAAATGGTGATAAGCGAAATATTGATAATTACAGAGGTGTTGCAATTTTATCATCAATTCCTAAATTATTTGAAAAATTAGTTTGTGACAAATTAACTATCCTGATTGAACCGACCCTCAATGAACAGCAACACGGATTCAGAAAACGTCGTTCAACAACAACTAACCTTATGGTTATGGTATCAGACATAATTCAAAAAATGGAAAAAGGACTACAAGTCGATGCTATTTACACAGACTTTAGTAAAGCATTTGACAGGGTCGACCATTCCACTTTATTGAAAAAACTGGAAAATAAAGGCATAACTGGAGCTTTACTTAATTGGCTAACATCATATCTTAGTGATAGATCGCAGTATGTCAAATTTCAAGGATTTATCTCCAAAAAAATAAATGTCCTATCAGGTGTTCCTCAAGGAAGTCACCTTGGTCCACTTTTATTTAACATTTTTATTTCTGACCTTTCTGAAAAAATTTCGGATATTGAACATTTATTTTATGCTGACGACTTGAAATTATATCATGCTATTTCCTCTCCAAATGATGCAGAGTTTTTACAATCCAAGTTAATTGCCATAGATGAATGGTGTACTCAAAATAAACTTCATCTCAATATCTCGAAATGTCACATAATTACTTTCTCACGAAAGAAAAATTTATATTCATATAAATATGTAATTAACAATATGGAGCTCCCACGTGTGAACAAAGTTACAGACCTTGGTGTCATTCTAGATAATAAACTTAATTTTAATAATCATTATGCTAGCATTATATCTAAAGCCAACAAATCATTAGGGTTTATTAAAAGAAGAGCTCATGAATTTAAAAATATATGGGTCACGAAATCTCTTTATTGTTCATTTGTTCGTTCTATTCTTGAATATGCTTGCACAATATGGAATCCTATATTTCAAGTACACAGTAATAGAATAGAATCGATGCAGAAACAATTTCTTATATTCGCTTTAAGAGACCTTCACAATCCAAATGATTACTTCAACCTCCCACCATACACAGATAGACTAAATTCATTAAATATGTTATCTCTAGCATCAAGAAGAAATTTGTTGACTTCTTGTTTTACTTTCGATGTCCTGAATCGTGATATTAATGTTATATATTTTTTAACATATTATATTTCTTATAGTCTTATTTAAATAAAAACTCACAAGACATATTTTTCAATTTTTATATATTATTTTATTTACTATTATTTTATTTTTTAACAAATGTTATAATAAGAATCCTGGCGTGGTGACTGATCACCACGCCAGTTTAATTTTTTAATAACTTTTCTTTAAAATATCAACCGATTACTTTGAACGTCGCGAATCAACTCTTCAATTAAAATTAATTAATAAAATCAAAATTGCATTACAAAAATCATCGACCTTAATTTTTGTTATTCTAACAAAAATCAAGGTCTCATTATTTGCGTTCAATTACCTATTATTTTTGCACTTTACTTAATTAACAAAAGTGTTAATTAAGCAAGTACGTTTCCGCTGCAATTATAATAAAATAAATTAATTAATATATTTTATTATAACTACGCGTGTCAGGTAATTGAACCTTATGCAAGTTACAATTTTAATTTTATACAACATCTCCCAATCCCCGCAGAAAAAGACCAATTTGCAAGAATTGGACTTTTTCCAGGAACTGGGATGTAGTTGATTAGCGCTGAATTTATGAATTTCGAAAAAATTTAAAATTAAAACTTTGAAAAAATAGAAATTTAATTTATATAAAAAAAGTTATTATTACAAAATCATAGTTTTCATTAATTTACATATAATATTATTCATTTAATTTTGCATTTTACATATTTAATAAAAGTTACATTTAAAAAGTTACTGATATAATTAAAATTCAAGAAATTTTCAAATTTAAATATACATTTTTATTAAGAAATTTAAATAATTTTGAAAACATATCGAAGTTTTATTTATTAAAAAGTTATTTTTTATATTCAAACCAAAATTTTAATTGCAAAAACATATTTACTTAAATTTTGTCATTTAATTTAAATCAATAAAAACATTTCGATACAATACATCTGGGTAGTTTAGAAAACGAGCAATTTAAAATTATTCTATTACAATTATTATTAGTATATTTAACAATTAATTCAACTATCCAAAATTCAACTAAAAACCAAAATCCATATACAAAACTCCTTCCATTTTTTTTTTAAAATTATTAATTAAATATTATTTCATCTCAATTTATACATACCAATATTAAATATTTATTTCTTTAAGAAAAATTATATATTCACCATAGAACATACATATACTTTTTTTATATTTTACTGTGTATTTAATTTCCTTTCTAATTTTTACTTTACTACTAGAATTCACACTATTTGAAGCCAAATTCAATCAGTTACTGGAAGTCGATGTTTATAAATATAATTTATCTAAATGTTATTTTACATAAGTTCTCGAATATTTTAGTTAAAAAAAAAAAATTATTGAATTTAATGGTTGACAAGATTGGCTGTTTTAATTACAGCTCTTGATACAACCTAAATTTGTTGAATCAAATAATATATCGCTGGTCTAATTGTTGTCAAGATCCGCTGTTTTAACGACAGCTCTTGATACAACTTTTGTATCATACGATATTTTATTGTTCCCAATAAATTATAGTTTTTACATTTATTATATATAGTGTAACACATCTTATAGTATTGGAAATTGCAAAGATCGGCTGCATCATTTACAGCTCTTGTACAACTCCGCTAACTGAAATGTTCACATTTCTATATAAAAATCCGATGTAACTAAAATCTTATACCAAGATGCGACCCTTTCTAGGACTCTGGTTTTAATTATTATTACAACATTAACGTTGAATTTATTTCCCAAAATATAAAATTCGTCACTAATACAAGACAAACACGACAAACTAGGACTCTATTTGAGCAAAAGCATCGAACAGAATATGGGAAATTGAATCCTATAAATCGTTGTTGTGTAATTTTTAATAAATACGATTCAGTTTATTCAACTTCTATGACGAAAGTAACATACAAAAAGCACATTCATTCCATGCTATCATAATCACTTCACATCCCGATCACCCTTCCTTTCCTTACTTTTAATTTAGGTTAACGTTTTAAACAAAATTGTAACATTAATATTTAAGTAATTTTAATATTGATAAATTTAATATTTAGTACTTAAGTAAATTTGAATTAAAGTGTATTATAATTGTAATTATAACAATATCTAACTTAGTATAACATTATATGTATTATATTTATATTTTTGTAAAACCTTGTTTGGTAAATAAATAAATAAAATTATGACAAATTTATGCGTTCTGAATGTTTGCGTTCAATTTTTCAATTATTCGAACATTCTGCGTTGTGAATATATACATTATTCGAATATACTCAATCTAGTGTCATAAATTTTATATTAGTACAACATTGTTTTTGACATTGCGGTGTTGCCGTTGCGTATGTTGAGAGTAACTGGTAAAGTACCCCCCGTCGGATTCCACCTTGTCGCGGTGGTGGGGCTTAAGTAAGTCTGAGGAACCCTGAGGCGATGCCAGTAGGTGCAACCATGCTGGAACGGCGAAGGGCGAAGACCGAAAACCAAGAGAATCCACCTTCATGATTTGAATGTCCGAATCTAGAAAAATTCGTGGTAGGATATTACCACAAGTGTCGGAAGAGGCTACGACTTCCGGCGAGGGCTTGGTTGCTAATAATGTAACAACTAAGTCGCCAGTAGCAAGAGTAGATAGGGCCGATACGATTAAAAACGCGACCCAAACCTCGACCCCCTCCCACACGACAGGAGGTGTGGTCCTGGTTAAAAAGAAAAAGAAAAATAAACTGTCGGGTGGGCAACAGCGCAAACGACAGCGGGCTAGGGCTGCGCTGGAAAGGCTCAACCTTGGAAGTCCGTCTGCGCGGAAGGGGGTTATACCAGGTGATGGGAAACCACTGTCTGTCGGGCAGAAGCGGAAACAGAGAAGGGAGAAGTTGCGCGGCGCGGTACAGGGCGTGAAAGGTGGAGAGCCGGGTGGTGCACGGGTGAATCCCAAAGGTGAAAACACCGCTGGAGCCGGTAGTGCATTGCCAGGTTCTACATCGGTCCACCCGGCTAAACCAGCAACTACTTGTGTTGCTCCTGCTGCGGCAGGTGCCCGTGCGATGTCAGGCGTTGCCATGTCAACCACATTAGGTTGGAAAATGGGGACAACTGATCCTGCACGGGCTCTTGTTGCAACAGAAGCAGCAAAAAAGAGAATCCGCTCGGATGATTCGGGAGAAGCAGTACCAACCAATAAGAAGGTAGTCCCTGAGCTATCAACTTATAGGGAAGGACCTGCTCCCAAATCAGACTTAGATCGTAGATCTAAACCTGTCGCAAGACCGAAGGTCATTCCAACTGGTAAACGAACCCTGCGTTCCTATTCTCAGGTGGTCAGAGGAGTTGACAAAACATCTTTCGAGATGGCTGTCATCAACTCTGCAGCACCTGGGGGCAGGATCGCTCGGGACAGACAGTCTATCATCAGGGAGGCATTAGAATCAGCTATAGAAGCTGCTTTTATGTCAACCAGTGATGTTCTGCCGGTTCGTATCCGTTGGAGTGGCTTTCGTGGCGATTTCTTCTGGGCAGTCTGTCTAGACAAGTTCTCGGTAGACTTCCTAGGGAAATTGATTAGCGAAATAAAGTTGCCTTGGGATGACATCCGCTTACAGATGGTAAGCAAAGATGACATTCCAAAGCAAAGGAGGGTAACGGTTGAAGTAATAGGTCCGCCTAAACCTGTACCAGCCATCCTTAGCCAGATTAAGCAACAGAACAACCTGCCGACTGAGCTCTGGACGGTATACTTTGCTAAGGAGAATTCGCAAGGAATCTACTTGGTGTTGGGTATCGACCAGACCTCATTCGATAGGATTAACGAAACCAGGGGGGAGGTGTGGTACAGGATGGCAAGCATCTTTTTCAAATTGGAAAATGTGTCGCCAACCTGCCCCACACAACCACCGGTTTCCAGTTCTGCTGCTGAAGCCAAACCAGCACCCTCTAAAGAAGAGAGCGCGAATGCTGCTCCAACGTTAGAAAAATCATCTGGCTTACTGATCACCGAATTGGTGATTGGCGAAACAGATGAACGGGCTGGACACGATCTGATGACAGGATCGGTTAAAGGTACGTCTTGCGACGAAGACGAGGATTTACTCCTACTAGGACCGCTCCTGGCATCAGATGATGACCAAACCCTAACGGAGGAGATGTCAACGGAAGAGTTGGAGATGGAGGTTGATCAAAACAATTCATGAGAATTGTTCAGATCAATCTCCATCGTAGTAGGGCGGCCACGGCCAACCTACAACAAGTTTTCAAAAAAATCGAAGTGGATTTGGCGAAAATTCAGGAACCTTGGACCGTCGTAAACAAGGTTTCTGGATGGAGCAACAAATCAGTAAATCTGTTCTACAACAACGAACAAGGTAGGCCCAGGGCCTGTATTGTAGCCAAGAAAAATATTAATCTATTTTCTCACCCGCAGGTCTCAAGTAAAGATAGCATAGCGGTTTCATGGGAGGGCGAATTAAACGGGAGACCAAAGCAGATCATCTTTGCTTCTGTTTATCTACCGTTTGACTCACCCACCCCTCCGCCATCTACCGAGTTGGATGAGGTAGCGAAGCTAGCGCAGAGCAACCACAAACAACTGATTATAGGCTGTGATGCAAACTCTCATCATACAGCATGGGGCAGCTCAAACTGTAATGAAAGGGGTAAGTCACTGCTTGATTATATTTATACAACTAACCTATTATTAATGAACCTTGGGGTAGAACCTACCTTTATCACGCGTTCTCGTAGGGAAGTAATAGATATAACTCTAACTACATTTAATATATCTGCATACATCCATAATTGGAGAGTTTCGAACAAAGCATCCTTATCGGATCACAGATATATACGTTTTGAAATTGATGCGACGGTCCCACCAGCCATTCCGTATAGAAACCCGGCAAAAACTGACTGGGCTTCTTTCAGGAGCAAGGTGGAATCAAAATTAAATCTCTCAGTTAACTTCCCCCGTACATTACACTCGTGTGAAGATATTGACAGAGAAGTAAATGTGATCACGAATCTGCTTATGGATTCTTATGAAGAGTCTTGTCCCTTGAAACGGGCCAGATCCGACTCTAACCCTCCTTGGTTGACACAAGACCTAAAAGGAAAACGTAAACGGGTACGCAGGCTTTGCAACAAAGCGAAGAACTGTAATCGTGATGAAGATTGGAACGCATATCAAAATGCGCTCAAAGATTATAAGTAAAAAGATTATCCGCTCAGCCAAGAGACAATCTTGGAGATCGTTCTGTGATGGTGTAGATAGAGTAAACGAGGCATCACGAATTAAGAAATTTCTATCGAAAACCCACATTCAACCTGAACTCCTAATCAATAGTGAAGGTATCAGGGCTGAATCAGCAGGGGAGTCACTAGAATTACTAATGGAAGAGCATTTCCCGAAATGCTTTGACACCTCTGTTGTAATAGATTCATACCGGCCTAGCAATAGGTTGGAGAATACGGAATTAGAGTTTATTAACCTTAATGCAGCTAAATGGGCTGTTTTTTCTTTCAAACCATTTAAATCCCCAGGTAAAGATGGGATCTTCCCTGCTCTCCTCCAAAACTCATGGGATTTCATAGCTGATAGATTATAAAACCTTTTCAGGGCGTGTATCCTCTTTGGATATACCCCAGCAAAATGGCAGGAGGTTAGAGTGGTCTTTATACCAAAACCGGGTCGAGATGACTATTCATCCACCAAGGCATTCAGACCAATCAGCCTTACTTCCTTTCTTTTAAAGACTCTGGAGAGAATCTGCGAAAGAGAAATTCGAGATAAGCTCCCATCGGCAGCCTTATCTGGCAAACAGCACGCCTATTTAAAGGGTAAATCGGTGGAAACCGCTCTTCATGAAGTGGTTCACACCATTGAAAAAGCCTTTCTTTTCAAAGAATCTGTGCTTGGAACCTTTATAGACGTGGAAGGAGCTTTCAACAATGTACTCCTGCAAAAAATTAATGAAGTGCTACATAAACAAAACATCAACCCACAAATCTCCAAGTGGATTGAACACATGTTAGCACGTAGGAGAATTTATGCGAACCTTGGGGATCAAGAACGGACAGGTAAAGTTCACAAAGCTACACCACAGGGCGGCATTCTGTCACCCTCGCTTTGGATACTAGTCGTGAATGACCTCATATTCCAACTCACAAGGCAGGGATACCTCGTCGTATGCTACGCAGACGACCTGGTCATTCTCGTCACAAGCAAATTTTAATCGGAACTCTCTGGGTTAATGCAACCTGCACTGAATATTGTTAGCCAATGGGCAGACAACTGTGGGCTGAACATCAACCCGCTAAAAACCGATATCTGTTTATTCTCATTGAGAAGGAAAACTCAACTATTGAGTCTTCCCGATATAAAAGGCACCCGGCTAGCACTAAAAGCTAATGTTAAATATCTGGGCGTTCTTTTAGACAAAAAATTGAACTGGAGATCGCACCTAGAAGAACGAGCTAAAAAAGCCTATAGGATTTTTGGCATGTGTCGGGGAGCGATGGGAAAGAAATGGGGACTACAACCGGATATGATTCGCTGGCTCTACACCAGTGTCGTCCGCCCTACTCTTTCCTATGGATCTCTCGTCTGGTGGAAGGCGATTGAGAAACTCTCCAATCTTAAGTTGTTGGAAAAAGTTCAACGTTCTTGTTGCCTCAGTATTACTGGCGCAATGAGAACAGCATCAACAGCAGCACTGGAAACCATTACGGCTATCCACCCAATTGGGATCCACATCAAAAAAGTTGGTGCGGGGGCTGCATTGCGACTTCACTTAAACCAGGCATGGACTCATGCAGGTTCTTCTGTACCTCATGAGTCTATCCTGGGATTTGTGAAATCCATCATACCCAATGTTGAGAAACCTAGCGATTCCCAGAAAGAAACCTTCCTGGAATCAAACGTAAAACTCAGTATCCCTTCTAGAGCTGATTGGAACACTGATATAGTGTCTTAAACAGCTGGCCTGTTAACAGCATATACCGACGGCTCCAAAATGGGAAACCTGACTGGCGCGGGAATGTACTGTGAGGAATTAAATCTAGAAAGGTCTATTCGCTTGGAAGACCACGCCACAGTCTTCCAAGCAGAAGTGGTGGCAATTAAAGAAATCTGTAACCACCTTCTATTAGAAGGAACCACAGATAGGGACCTGACAATCTTCTCAGATAGTCAGGCTGCGTTAAAAGCGGTGACATCCTATACAACCAAATCCAAGCTGGTCCAAGAATGTAAACACAGTCTTAACAACCTGGCGCGGTCGAATAGGGTCACACTGAAATGGGTTCCTGGACATAGCAATATACCGAGAAACGAAAAAGCAGACGAGCTAGCAAGAAAGGGATCGCAACTGGAGGTCATCACGACCACAGTTGGGGTAGCACTGCAGACTCTTAAAGCGAACCTAAAACGATGGGCCGACGAATCTCATCAACAAATCTGGCTAGCTAGTGATATCGGCCACACCACGCGGTGTCTCTGGGGCATCCCGAATGAGAAAGTAACCAAGGGGTACAATGGGCCTAGTTCTGGCCTGAGTGCTTGAGTCCTTCACGGACTCCCCTCTTTCAATCCATCCATCCATCCAACTGGTAAAGTAAATTCAGTATAAATTTTAAAATTTAATTGAAAAATTTAATACAGATTTTTCTTAAAAAACACATTTTAATTATAATATTTTTTTTCAAATATCCTGGCACTGATCCTTCGATGCTTCTACAATTTTTTTTAGTAGAAAATCTTTAAATTCTAATTTTGTTTTTAATCGAAATTCTTTATATTTGTTTTTTTAGTAGTATATAATTAAAGAGATTGTAAGTCAATGTCACAAGAAATTGTTAAATTCTCGTTAACAGTGTATTAAATTTATATATATGAACATTTTACAAAAGTTTTAATTTATTCTTTGTATTATAAAAATTATGTAATAATTAAATTAGTTTAATTCTAGTACTAGTATTCTATTTAGTATTCTATTTTAAAAATTAATTTGAATATAAGTCAAAAATTTTAATTAAATATAATTATTTTAATTTAATTTTTTTTCGAAATCTTTATGTAAATTTTTATAAAAGAAAGAAAACAACAATGATTAACATGCCACTATGAAGCTTAAAATTCTTTTTAAGAGTTTTAATTTGAAATTAGTTTTAAAATTTAGAAAAAATATGTCAATTTTCTTTTAATTTCTTCATTTCTTTGTAGTGTTTTATTAATTGTTTAATTAATACTATAATTAATTATTTTGGATTAGATATAATTATAATACAATTATGATAATTAATTATGTGGCTATAATGTATTTATGTATAAAACAACCACAACAAATAAATATATAAATGGATTCACCCAATTAAAAAAAACGAATCACCCTGTATTTTATACAATACCTCCCAATCCCCGAAGAAAAAGACCAATTTGGAATTGATTCGTTTTTTTTTTTTTTTTATAAATTGTATAAAAATATTAATATAGAAACACAAAGATTTTCATATTTCATTAAATTTAATTCCCTCTTTTTATAAAATAAGCAAAAATAGTTTTAATTAATTTTTATTTTAAAAGTAGTATTAATTCATTTTTTTTTTTTTAAATTTCGTTTTTTTTTTGTATATAAATTGTATACAAATATTAATATAGAAACAAAGACTTTCATATTTAATTAATTTTAATTCCCTCCTTTTATAAAATAAGAAAAAATAGTTTTAATTAATTTTTATTTTAAAAATAGTAAAAAAAAAATTTTTTTTTGTTTTTAACAATTTTTTTTTTAATTTTTTTTTTTTTAATTAATACAAATTTTAAATATAATAAATTGTAAAAGTAACGTGTTTTTTTTTTAATACAACATAGAAAAATATTTTTACTTCATTCTTTTTTTTATATTATTTTTTTTTTAATTATAAAATATTTTTTTTTATAGTACACAAGAAAACTGATAAAAAAATTTTCATTCTCTTCTTTCTTTTTTTTCATTTTTTTTTTTTAACCTTCTATTTAAATATTTTCGTTTACTATAATAAAAATTATAATATTAATAATACAACTACGGAAAAAAAACTTAATAGGTTTTTATTAATTTATAATATTTTTTTATTATTTAGTGACTCTTTTAATTGGTTGACAATATATCTTGTTAATTAATTTACAATTATTCTATATTTTAAAATTCTACATTTATTTATTGTTTTTTTTTTAATTTTTCATTTAGCTTGAAACCTTTTTTTTCTTTTTTTTTTGTATGTGGGGACGGTGTATGAGTAAATGTTGTATTTATTCGTGAGTGGATACTGCATTTACTGTGTTAATGAAGTGTAAATATCGCGTGTATTAAAATCTAGTCCATTTTTATTATGTACAGGTATTGTTTCTTTGTCCAGAGTAATTTTGGAATTTAGCTGTTTTTTTATCCAAACGTTTAATTGGGGGAATCGTTGGCGGTGGTTCAGTCGGTCGTGGTGTACTATTTGTTGTATATGTAAATAAGTCTTGTGGTTCCCTCTCGCCCATCTCTGTTTTCCGTTTCCTTTTATGGGTTTCCCTCATCTTCTCCTTCTTGATTTCCCGCCTTGTCTGAGGTTTTTCTTTTTTATTTCCTTTACAATATCTAAATATTTTGTACAATACGTATATTATTATTAGTCCTACTGATGTTCCGGTCACAATGGAGTTGATAAATATATTGTTGTGTAACCTATCTATTTGTTGTTGTCGTCGTTTCTCTGTCTTAATCTCGTCCTGTATGTTAGTAATCGCTCTACTACGTCGGTCGAATTCTCGTATGAGTTGGCCGGGTCCCAGGCGGTGAACCCTTTTCGAATTATTCCATTCTATTTTCCAGTCAGCTAAAATATCCGTAAAGTTATGTTTCATTAATGGTAATTTCCCGAATACGTATCCCACACTTTTCTCTATCGTCTTTTCCTATTCGTCAAAATATGGCATCTCTAGATATCCTAAAATGAAGGAACATTTTCTGGTCAGTCTAATGATACCCAAACCCTGTATGGGGTTTACAAAAGCTGGTGACCTCTTGACTATGACTGAATATATATAGCCAGGAATTCCGGGATTGTAACGGAATCACGTGATTCTGTACTTCTTCTATTACATGATTTTGGCAATAGTCTTTAGTGCTTGAATGAAAGCGGTCAGTGAAACGGCTCAATACGCAATTTTCTAATCCTGGCACTAATAATTTGGGGTGAAGTTGTTTGCATACGCGAACAATTTCATTTTTGCGTTATTAATATTCCGGCATGTTACAGCAAATTCAGCTATAGTAAAATGTACGAAGTGGTGTGCTGAGTTATTAGCAACAAAGTCCCACTCTGGTTTTATTACTGTCAGTTGATTGTCACCTACCGGTTGCGGCAATGGATATATCCTGTATAATTCGAACTCCTCCCTCTGTCTTTTTCCCGTTGTATTTTAATTTCTCTAGGCCGTCATAAATTTTCTCCGCGTCTTCGTTGTCCATTGACCCGAACAACATTTTTCCAACTGTTCCTAATATATTGATTGCCCCCTTTTGCGTCTACCAAATTAGTGGTTCACCCTTTGCGTCAGTCTTGTCAACTTGTCCTTCCATAAGTTAATTTCTGTCTTAAATGTGATACAAGTTTGTGTTTTAGTGTAATTTAGTGTAATTAATTCTAAAAACTCCTGTAGTTGTTCATTCTTCATCAGTTGCATATTGGTATTCAATAATTGGACCTATTCTTTCAAACAATAAGTCGATGTTTTTTAGTTCTTCTATTACTATTGGACTTCCCCCAACCATTACCAATATATGGAAATATAACCATAGTATTAGATATTGCATACCTATAAATTAAAAATAAAAAAAAATTATTGTATATAAATGAATTCAATAGAATTTTTTTTTTTTTACTAAAGATTCCTTCAACTAAATGTATTTACTAAAAATTTTCAGCTTGTATTATATTATTAAAATTAAATGTATAATTTGTGTTTTAAAATCTAAAATTCGTTTGACCTGGTAAAGGTTATTATTTATTATTATTTAATTTAACTGTTTTTTTTATATATATTTATATATTTCTTCAATCATTGTATAAAATCTTTTATTTATGTTTGAATGGTCCATTTTTTTATCCTGTTGTTATGGACCCTCCGCAATTTGTTACCTATCTTGATTACAGTATTAAGTGTATTGGGTATACTTACTACCTCATATGGGTCTAACCAACTCAGACTCAACTTATGGACCTTATTTGGGTTCATTAGCAAAACTTTATCCCCCTGTTGATAACTTTCTGACTTACCTGTAGTTTAATTGTTTGTGCAAAACACGCGCTTAATTATTTGATAGCAAATAATTAATAAAATCAAAATTATAACTGCAGAGGAAACAGACTTGATTAATTAGCACTTTTGCTAATTAAGCAAAGTCTAATGCACAGGTAATTGAACGACGGTAATGATACCTTGATATTTATTCGTGGGAATAAAAATCAAGGTTACGTTTTGCCAACATGGGTTGACTTGAATTTTAAAAGTTGATAAACAGAGTTGAGTTGATCGAAAATCGTGCTATAGTTAAGGGGTTTTTATGTCTGTCCGTTATATATTTAGGATTTGCATTAAATAAAAAAATGTTAGATAAAGTATAATTAAAGTAAAAAGTATAATTATATAAATATAATTAAATAAAGATAATTAAAGAAAAAAGCTTTGAAGTGTTTGTTTATTTATTTAAATTGAAAGAGAAGTTTCTGATGTTAAAAGAAGATTTTCATAGTTTTGATTATTATTTAAAAAAATTATTATAGTAATCGTATTATTTTATTCTTGATTTTGAAAGTGTTTTTTCTTATGAAAATAATACATATATATGAAATATAAAAAACAACTTTAGAAGATCCGATTGTAGGATTTGATGTTGAAATAGTTCTGAAAAAAATCGGTAATGGATAGAATTTTGTTAGGTTTAAAAAGAGTAGGGTGTTATGTATATTGATCATATACTTATTGGGGGGAGCTCTGAATTAAAATGTAAGGCAACATTTTTTGAAGTGCTGTTGCGTTTGGAAAAACATAATGTTAAAATAAATTTGTCAAAAAATTAATTTTTAGTAACGTCGGTTAATTTTTTAGGTCATGCCATAACTGTCGATGGAATCACTCCTAATGAAGAAAAAGTTAATGCTATAGGTAAAGTACCAGTTCCAAAGAATATAAAAGAATTGGAGTCGTTTCTAGTCTAGGGTTATTAAACTTTTACCATTAGTATTTATCGAAAATATCCACTGATAGTAATGCGTTAAAACGTAAAAATCCTACCTTTAGTTGAGGTGAAGCAGAACAAAAGTCTTTCAAAAAATGTAAGCGATCATTATTAGAAAATAATTTATTAGAAATTCATGATACTAATAAACCAATTATAATGTCGACAGATGCTAGTCCTATCGGAGTGTCGGCTATTTTATTGCATTTAGTAAATGGTAAAGAAATATCTGTATATTTCGCATCCTGTACATTATCGCAGTCAGAGAGAAACTATTCGCAGCTTCATAGAGAAGCATTAGCTATAATTTTCGGAGTTAAAAAATTTCATGATTACATTTATCGAAATAAATTTACTATTCAAACCGATCACCAAGCTCTTAAATAAATTTTCTGACCATCTAAAGACAGTACGGCAGCTACAGCTAGGCTACAACGGTGGTCAATTACATTATCGCAATACGAATATAATATCATTCACCTTCACGGCACAAAGATGAATCATGCGGATTGTTTGTCTCGTTTACCAATCGAAGGTAACACTAAAATTGAATATTGTTCTATCTTTTTTTTTTTTTTTTGATTAAAACCATATTATTGATTTTGAAAAGTTAAGTATCATACAAAACAAGATAGAATGTTAAAAAAAGTGTTCAATTATTTTCAACAAGTTGGCCAAGTACAATGTTGCTTAGTATTTTATCATATTTCAGAATTCGAAATTGTTTGTCGACAGAAAATGAATATATATTTTATGGTCACAGAGTCGTAATTCCATCGGAAATTAAAATAAAAATATTAAAACTAATGCATGAAGGTCATATAGGTATAGTTCGTATGAAAATGTTGGGGCGATCATAAGTTAAAAATATTTTGTATATTTATGTGAAATATGCCAACAAAATCAAAACGTTACACGTAAAAAAATTGAAAATAAATAATCAACTCCAGTTCGCTCTTTTGAAAGAATTCATCTAGATTTTGTTTATTTCGCTGGAAAAACTTTTTTAATAATTTTGGACACGTATAGTAAATGTGTTGAAATTAAACATATGTCAAACACATCGACAATATCGCTCATAAATAAATTAGATAATTTTTTTCTCATTTTTGGACTTCCAGATATTCTCGTAACAGACAATGGTTCACCTTTTAACTCCTTTTTACTAAAACAGTATTGTGAAGCAAACAAATTTAACTTTTTGCACACGCCTGTATCATCCGCAGTCTAATCGATCTGCAGAAAGAGGTGTGCAAACGGTTAAAAGTTGTTTAAAAAAATTATGCCTGGAATCTAATAAAATAAACATTGACAAACGAATTGATATATTTTTGCAAACTTATAGAAATACACCATCAACAACAACAAAACAATCACCTTTTGAAATAATATTTAGTTACAAACCTAATAATGTATTTGCTTTGATTAATGATAGTAAAAGTTTAAAAAGGAATCATGTAAAAAGTATAATGACAATGAAAAATTATATTTTTATGTAATACTATAAATTTTTTTTTAACAGAAATCAAGTAAAATTCTCTGAAGGAGAAGATGTATTGTATTTAAATAATTTTAAAAATTTTATGAAATAGATTCCTGCTCAAGTTAAAAAGATTGTTAGTAAAACAACCTATTTAATAAGTATTAATAGTAACATTAAATATGTTTCTGAAAACCAATTGAAGAAAATCATTGTAAATGAATATTCAAATGTTTATTTAAATCCTAAGTTAATGCAGGGTTATGAAACAGAAAAATGTAATATAGCTAATAAAAATAAACGAAAATCTAAAATAAAATATAAAAAATATCAAATATTACCACTTAGAAGATCAGAACGGTTAAAAAGGATAATAAGAGAAAAAAAAATAGAATTTAAAAGTTTAAATTAAAATTAATTTAATTTAAAGTAAATTAAGAATAAATAAATTGGTTTTCAAATTAAAAATTAAAAATAAATTAAATTACCTAAATTAAAAAATAAGTAGTTTATATAATTTTAATTTAGGTAATTTTGAAAAAAAAAAAAAAAAATAATGAATTAAATTAAATGTTAAATATAAAAGGGGTGAAGATGTTATATATGTAGTATGTACCTCTTCTTATATAATTAAAATAGTTTTATATTAACTCTCTTTATAAATAAGAATTAGAAATGGGTTAGTCAATTGAAAACAGTCGATAAGTGCAGACTTAATTTTGAATAAACACAAATTGAATTATAATAGAATCTGTTGTTTTATTCATACACAATAATTGTCATAAGAAAAAGTTAAAGACAGTGGAGGATGGTAAAGATCAATTACAGACAGACATTTAGGACATTCAATAACAACACAATTTTGAACATCAGTTGTCAAAACTAGATTAAATTGCCGATTTAAATTATTTGTAACATTACTTATTTGAAATAAGCTAGAATCAGATAAATTCTCAATAAATAATGTTTCAGATGAAGACGTGGCATTAGATGCAACATAATATGACGTTTCATCTGATTGCACCCAAATTAGCCTTGGAAAATTAAAATCACCAACAATCAATAAGTCATCACAATAATCCGAACCAACAATAATCCGAATACAAATGAATTCAACATTAATACTGTTGGGAATATTGAAAAAGGAAGCATCAAAATTAGAATGAACACCACGGCCAGAAGAATTAAATCCATATTTCCGAAAAATGATAAGGTCTGAGGTAAAAAGTTCATTCTCTTGAAAGGAATCAGTTAAATTAGTCTCAGTTAAAGCAAAAACGCATTTGCGATTTTGAAAAGACTTCAGCCGCTTTAGTTCGAAGTACTATTTTGATAATAAAGGGACAAGCATTTTAGTTTATTGGCATCAAAACCGACGTAGGTAAATGAATTTTAGAACCTGCTATTCGAGATGATATAAATTCCTTAATAAATATGCCGCTGGGCCACGACTTCAGTAGCACGGAAAAGTATTCCTCAGGAACGCTGATCTTAAACGATCAAATATGAGCACCTTGTTTACTAATTTTGCGTTATTTAATATGATCTATTACTATTCATAAAACTTCTCTTATTAAATGTTAAAACTGCTTAGACGTAGTTTCTGGGTGAAACCGTGAACTAGAAATAATTTAACTTTTGAATCAATTTTTTATCAACCCATTCACAAAAACACACATTATATATCTTCGCAAAATCAGGTTTCAGCGGGCCGCTTTGAATTCGTGTTTAGCTAACACATTATTTATGTTTTTCCCAGGAAATTGGATATAGTGAAATGGCTACTTAGTACTATTTTCAATAAATCTAGGCCACCCACTTTTCACCGCAGATATATAATGTGCACAAAAAAGATTCAAAAATTGATGTTTGTAACTATAGACCAATTGCCAAACTTGCAAGAACTCCTTAATTATTTGAACTCATGATTTATGATTCGATCAGTAGTTATTAGTTTGGACTGTTAGTGCCTAATAACATTGGCTTTATGAAAAATAGATCCATTCTAGTAAAATCTTGTTCTTCATTCTTGAATACTATTGTTCTTCATTCTTGGGAGCCAAACAGATGTAAATGGTGTTTTTTTTTTTAGAATGATAGAACTTTAAATTGAAATAAAACTAAATGTATTAATAAACTCATTCTAAAAACTCATTAATAAAATGTTTATAGCGGCTAATAATCTTAAAAGTTAATTAATCTATCGCTTTCTAGAGAGATCAACAAAAAGATTTTTTTTTTAAATGTGTCATAACATTTGTTGTAAGTTTATATTTTTCGACTGTGAATTTTGCAATATGTATTTTCTTAAAATTAATTTACTTTATTGACTTAGTTTCACAACTTCTTTTGAAACTCGAAATATTTTAATTTAATAGTAATTTTAAGTTATAAATTTGTTTGTTATAGCTAAGAATCCTACTAGTACGCACTTAAAAAAACCCGAATTTCCATACAAAATTTTACCAGCGACAAAAATATTGCTTATAATTTTTTTATAGTATCCAGTTACAAAAAAAATAGGAATTTTAGTAATTCATTATCTGAGATACAGGTGGCATGTGTATAAAAAAACGTAAAATTTTTACCAGACATTTCAATAGGCTGGTAAAAAGTGTGTAAAAATTTATTTTATTCAGTCTTGTCAACAGATTTGATACTTTTGATAATTATTTTTAAAAAAATTATAGTAATCGTATTACTTTATTCTTGATTTTCAAAGTGTTTTTTCTTATTAAAATAATACATATATATAAAATATAAAATGGAATAGAAATAAATGGTTTTTTAATAACAATTAATTCTATTAATATTTTTTTTTCAAATCCGGCAAAATTTAAAATAATATTGAAGAAAATGCAAATAAAATACTTTATATTAAAACTTGGCAATCACTTTATTAATTTAATTTTGACAATCAAGTAAAATTCTCTGAAGGAGAAGATGTATTGT
The DNA here is from genome assembly GCA_963920725.1 of Rhamphomyia laevipes. Lineage (NCBI taxonomy): Eukaryota > Metazoa > Arthropoda > Insecta > Diptera > Empididae > Rhamphomyia > Rhamphomyia laevipes. The sequence goes on from OY987255.1 coordinate 30,623,206, forward strand.
ATTTAAATAATTTTAAAAATTTTATGAAATAGATTCCTGCTCAAGTTTAAAAGATTGTTAGTAAAACAACCTATTTAATAAGTATTAATAGTAACATTAAATATGTTTCTGAAAACCAATTGAAAAAAATCATTGTAAATGAATATTCAAATGTTTATTTAAATCCTAAGTTAATGCTGGGTTATGAAACAGAAAAATGTAATATAGCTAATAAAAATAAACGAAAATCTAAAATAAAATATAAAAAATATCAAATATTACCACTTAGAAGATCAGAACGGTTAAAAAGGATAATAAGAGAAAAAAAAAATAGAATTTAAAAGTTTAAATTAAAATTAATTTAATTTAAAGTAAATTAAGAATAAATAAATTGGTTTTCAAATTAAAAATAAATTAAATTACCTAAATTAAAAAATAAGTAGTTTATATAATTTTAATTTAGGTAATTTTGAAAAAAAAAAAAAAAATAATGAATTAAATTAAATGTTAAATATAAAAGGGGTGAAGATGTTATATATGTAGTATGTACCTCTTCTTATATAATTAAAATAGTTTTATATTAACTCTCTTTATAAATAAGAATTAGAAATGGGTTAGTCAATTGAAAACAGTCGATAAGTGCAGACTTAATTTTGAATAAACACAAATTGAATTATAATAGAATCTGTTGTTTTATTCATACACAATAATTGTCATAAGAAAAAGTTAAAGACAGTGGAGGATGGTAAAGATCAATTACAGACAGACATTTAGGACATTCAATAACAACACAATTTTGAACATCAGTTGTCAAAACTAGATTAAATTGCCGATTTAAATTATTTGTAACATTACTTATTTGAAATAAGCTAGAATCAGATAAATTCTCAATAAATAATGTTTCAGATGAAGACGTGGCATTAGATGCAACATAATATGACGTTTCATCTGATTGCACCCAAATTAGCCTTGGAAAATTAAAATCACCAACAATCAATAAGTCATCACAATCATCCATCGTGCAATGCAAATAGTCGACAGCATTTAAAAAAAATTGGTAACATTCAATAGGACTAACAGGATGGATATAACAATTCAAAACATAAATGCTTCTACGACCAACAATAATCCGAATACAAATGAATTCAACATTAATACTGTTGGGAATATTGAAAAAGGAAGCATCAAAATTAGAATGAACACCACGGCCAGAAGAATTAAATCCATCTTTCCGAAAAATGATAAGGTCTGAGGTAAAAAGTTCATTCTCTTGAAAGGAATCAGTTAAATTAGTCTCAGTTAAAGCAAAAACGCATTTGCGATTTTGAAAAGACTTCAGCCGCTTTAGTTCGAAGTACTATTTTGATAATAAAGGGACAAGCATTTTAGTTTATTGGCATCAAAACCGACGTAGGTAAATGAATTTTAGAACCTGGTGTTCGAGATGATATAAATTCCTTAATAAATATGCCGATCAAATATGAGCACCTTGTTTACTAATTTTGCGTTATTTAATATGATCTATTACTATTCATAAAACTTCTCTTATTAAATGTTAAAACTGCTTAGACGTAGTTTCTGGATGAAACCGTGAACTAGAAATAATTTAACTTTTGAATCAATTTTTTATCAACCCATTCACAAAAACACACATTATATATCTTCGAAAAATCAGGTTTCATCGGGCCGCTTTGAATTCGTGTTTAGCTAACACATTATTTATGTTTTTCCCAGGAAATTGGATATAGTGAAATGGCTACTTAGTACTATTTTCAATAAATCTAGGCCACCCACTTTTCACCGCAGATATATAATGTGCACAAAAAAGATTCAAAAATTGATGTTTGTAACTATAGACCAATTGCCAAACTTGCAAGAACTCCTTAATTATTTGAACTCATGATTTATGATTCGATCAGTAGTTATTAGTTTGGACTGTTAGTGCCTAATAACATTGGCTTTATGAAAAATAGATCCACCGTTACCATTCTAGTAAAATCTTGTTCTTCATTCTTGAATACTATTGTTCTTCATTCTTGGGAGCCAAACAGATGTAAATGGTGTTTTTTTTTTTAGAATGATAGAACTTTAAATTGAAATAAAACTAAATGTATTAATAAACTCATTCTGAAAACTCATTAATAAAATGTTTATAGCGGCTAATAATCTTAAAAGTTAATTAATCTATCGCTTTCTAGAGAGATCAACAAAAAGATTTTTTTTTTAAATGTGTCATAACATTTGTTGAGAGTTTATATTTTTCGACTGTGAATTTTGCAATATGTATTTTCTTAAAATTAATTTACTTTATTGACTTAGTTTCACAACTTCTTTTGAAACTCAAAATATTTTAATTTAATAGTAATTTTAAGTTATAAATTTGTTTGTTATAGCTAAGAATCCTACTAGTACGCACCTAAAAAAACCCGAATTTCCATACAAAATTTTACCAGCGACAAAAATATTGCTTATAATTTTTTTATAGTATCCAGTTACAAAAAAAATAGGAATTTTAGTAATTCATTATCTGAGATACAGGTGGCATGTGTATAAAAAAACGTAAAATTTTTATGAAGTAAGTCGCCTCGCTATTAGGCGAGTCGAATTTTAAAAAAAACGGCAACACGTTGCTTATTATTTTGCTTCATTGGCAGTACAGCTGTTTTTGACTTTAATTTTGAAGCTTTTATTTAAATTTTTTGAAATTTATTTTATGGTGTAGAATTTAAATTTAAAGTAAAATAATTAAAATATTTTTTAACTGTGTTACTTACTTACTTTCCTGGCGTTACAGGCCGCTGGGGCCCTTAGCCGAGTTTAGAACGGTTTTCCACCGATCGCGATCAAGTGCCTCTTCTCTCCAGTTATTTGTGCGAAGCTTCTTGAGGTCACTCGTCACGCCGTCTTTCCACCTTAAGCTGGGTCTGCCTCTTCGTCTTTTCCCCTCCGGGTTGGATTCAAAGATCTTTTTCGCTGGAGCATGCTCATTCATCCGGACAACATGCCCTAGCCAACGTAGCCGCTGTATACGTATACGTTTGACTATGTCCATGTCATCATATAGCTCGTACAATTCTTCGTTAAATCTTCTCCTCCAATCTCCGTCTATGCATACCCCTCCGTAAATTTTGCACAGAATTTTCCTTTCGAAAATCCCAAGTGCCTTCTCATCGGTGTTTGCCAGTGTCCATGACTCAGCGCCATAAGTTAAGACGGGTATGATGAGGGTTTTGTACAGCTGCACTTTAGATTTTCTAGACAGATGCTTTGACCTAAGTAGTTTGCTCAGTCCAAAACAACATCGGTTTGCAAGCATTACTCTACGCTTAATCTCCGTGATTGTGTTGTTTGCGGAGTTTACATTGGAGCCAAGATATATAAACTCCCTGACCACCTCTAGATTATATCTGCCTATTGTAACGTTCTGCCCCAAACGGTGGTAAGATGTTTCTTTGGAGCTAGAGAGCATATATTTTGTTTTATCCTAGTTGATTACAAGACCCATTCGAGTTGCGGCGGATTCAATTTGGTTGAAAGCGTAGCCAATTATGTCTATATCGTCAGCATATTCCAAAAGCTGCGTCGCCTTATGATATATTGTGCCTGTTGTCGGGAGGTTGTAATCTCGCACAATTTTTTCCAGGGCCAAATTGAATAGATCGCACGACAGTCTGACGCCATTGATCGTAGCAAAGGATTCACTGATGTTGTTCGCGATCCTTATGGCGCAGTTTGTGTTGGCTGTTGTCATTCGGCAAAGGTTAATCAGTTTAACTGGAATGTTAAACTCAGCCATGGCTTTAAAAAGCTGATCCCTGTTGACACTGTCGTACGCGGTCCTAAAGTCGATAAAAATGTGGTGGGTTTCGACTTGGAACTCTTGGGTCTTCTCCAAGATTTGCCTTAGTGTAAAAATCTGGTCGGTGGTGGATTTACCAGGTCTGAAGCCACATTGATATTTCCCGATGGTATTTTCCATAAATGGCTTCAGTCTTACACATAAGATGGATGACAGAATTTTATATGCCACATTCAGGAGACTAATACCGCGATAGTTAGCACATTCCATAACATCTCCTTTTTTATGAATCGGGCATATAACGTTTTTGTTCCACTCATCGGGCATATGCTCTTCTGTCCAGATACGGTCTATGATATTATGCATATATTTAACAATATCATAGCCCCCTGCTTTTGTAGTGTTATTTTGGATGTTCTTGATATTAAAATAATTTCGACGAAAATAAAAAGACCGTTCTATTTACTGTTTTGCTCAAGACTGACTTTTGTGCGTTACTTAATCAACCAGGTAAGCTATGTTTTTCTATTCGAAGTCTGCACGTTCGCGCCTAGTCAGCGGTATCCGATAGTAATCGGATATTTAGGAATTTAAATGTAATTATATTTTATAAATAAAATATATTGTGGGAAATATTTGTCAATTGTTTTAATTATAAATTAATATTTTATAAATTAATTTTGATGGGAAAATGATTGTGGGAAAATATTTTGTGGGAAAAAGGTACGAGTGCAGAACGAGAACTCCGAAGGTACGAGGCACAACATTCTTCCCCACCCTAGGTAGTTTACGTTGTGGTTGTGATTGATAAAGTATGCACAAGAATCTTTCTTTGTTTTTATTTTTTACTTATCTATAGATTAATACACTAATATTGTAACAAATTTTTTTTTTTTTTAGTTAAATTTGATAAGTTTAGTGTTTATATAAATTTAGTGTTTGATATAAGTTTTATTTTATTTTTTATATATATATAAAATGATTTAAATTCAATATTTTTGTTACATTTTTTTTTATTTAATAAGATAGTTTTATTATTGATATAATTTTTTTTTCTTAGTGTAACATATAATTCCTTAATTCATATTGATATAATAAATTTTTTTTTTTTTTTTTTATTTAGTTAAATTTGATACATACATATATGATTTTATATAACAAGATAATTTTATGTATTTAGTGTTTGATATAAGTTTTATTTTATTTTTTATATGTATATAAAATGATTTAAATTTAATATTTTTTTTACATTTTTTTTTTATAAATAATAAGATAGTTTTATTATTGATATAATTTTTTTTTTTTTTTTTTTTTTTTATCCTTAGTGTAAGATATAATTCCTTAATTCATATTGATATAATAATTTTTTTTTTTTTTTTATTTAGTTAAATTTGATACATACATACATTTTATATATTTAGTGTTTGATATGAAATTTTTATTTTTATTTATATATAAAATGATTTAAATTTAATATATGTGTTACAGATTTTTTCATATAATAAGATTGTTTTATTATTGATATAATTTTTTTTTTTTTTATATATTTTTTTTTTTTATTGTCCTTAGTGTACTAACATGATATAATTCCTTAATTGATATTGATATAATTATTTTTTTTTTTTTCATATTTACTTAAATTTGATACATATATGTATAACATGCTTAATATTATTTGAAACAATATTTAAAATTTTCTCTTTGATATAAATGAATATTTCTTATAAGGAATCTATTTATTTATTAGCTATACTCTGCCGAACGTCACGTTACTTTTTCCTTTCCTGGACCCGCACCTGGATAACGTGCCTCTTGATGGATTTGTAGGCGTCATTAACTCTTGTAACTCGAACTCTAGTTCAGTTGCCACCTAAGGTGTATCGGTGTACGTCGATTTCTTTTTTATGTTCCCTAATGCTACGTTCATTCCCCATATGTTCTGCTTCTTTTTTCAAAAATCTTCCAAGGACTTCTTTCCCTCCGCCAGGGCAGTTAGTATCTCCTCGTGGTTACCTAGCTGGATCGGCAGTGCCTTACGTGTTGTTCCATTTGGCGTGATAGGGTGCTCGTACTTATTTATAATGAGCTGGATCATGTCTGAGTGGTCTACCTTGGGCTGCCTGTATGTTGTTTCGGTCTCTTTTACTTGCTCAAAGGGTATCTTTAAATATCTAGTACTTATCTCGCAAGGTCTCAGGAACTTGATAATTCCGACGCCTTCAAGGTGGGTGCGAATTGGTTTGCATCACAATCCATGTTCAGCGTCAGCAAGGATCTAATGCTGAATAACCACTGGTTGCTGGATTGTAATTTTTTTAAGAACCCCTCTGTACTTTGTGTAGCGGTGTATTTGCAGCTTTCTTTAGATGTGATCGCGTTTTGCAGAAGTTCTATTAGGCAGTCAGAGCTTCTCCTTGTCAATACTGGCTTGGTGTATCGACATATTTTGAGTGAGTCTAGCTGATCATGTGTTATGCGTGCACAACTTTCTAATTCGTCCTTTGTGACGCTGATATAGAGACCATAGTTTTCCGCCTCGGCTATGTAGTCCGCTTTGATGTCCAACACCAAGTCCCAGTTTTCTTTAAATTTAGTTGGTATGGGATGAACTCGATATACCCGGTATATTGTCGGATCAGGTATTGGAATCGTAACCTTTACACAAAGACCTTTTTCGTGCGGGTAAACTGATAATTGCGCGGCTTGTTGTGCGGAGAACATATCATTTAAGAAAGATCTTGAGTTGGTTGCTCGCATTACTTTGTGCAGCGTCTCTGTGATGTTATCGCCGTCTAGAATCAATGGATGTAATTTTCCTTGATATAGATCATTTAAAATAGATAGTTCCGTTGATTGCTTGTTCTGGACCTCGAGCAACTTCGATATCAAGATGCTAATTAACTCATTGATCTCGGTCTTTAATTGCAATGCTGCTATCTCCTTGTTGGTGGCTGCTGTGAAGTTGTCGTAGGCTGACTCCACATCTTTCAGGTTAGTTGTCAGCTGGTCCACTTCTGAAACCAGTTGTTTGATTGGTTTACTCAGTTTGTCGAAGTTGGACCCCATCACTAAAATCTGCTGTTTTATCAACTGGAAGTTACTGTCAGAGTTTTTGTGTAGATTTCTGAGTTCTTCATATATCGTACGTGAGTCTTCACTGTCCATCGTTCCGAACGCCCATTTTGTGAAACTCCCGATCACTTCGATGGCTCGTTTTTTTCTGCTGTGGACCAGGATATGATTGATGTGGCCGTTGTTTTGTTTCAAATGGTCTATGATGACACCGGCTTCTTATAAAAGCTTTTCAGTTTAGCAAGCGAACATAATTCTTCAATTTTCCGGTCACACAATTCTGCAAATTCCAGGACGGTGGAGAAGTCCATTGGAGTGAATTTCGTGAAGATCGTCCAGGTGTCCTTGTAGAGGACGGCATTCTCAATTTTTTCGAATAACGCTGGTGCTGGTGCCAACTGTTCAATGCGGTACGATGGTTGTGATTGCTGCGGTGGTAGGGCGGTGAGTAAACGGACTAGTGCTAGAGTATAGCTAAACGTGCTAATATTGATGTAAAACATCGTACGAAATTATAATGTTATATATTAATATATGAAAGTGATATATATTTTTATTTTTACTTAATTATACTACAGTCGTGTATTAATAATTTCACAGAATGTACTTTCTAAAAAAAAATTTTTTATATATATTTGTAAAACCTGATATAGGAATAAGAACAAAAAATAGACAGTTAGATACGATCAATGCTTTCCGATGCTTCTGATTCTGTAATTAAATTTATTATTATTATTGTGAATAAAATATTTATATATATATAATATTTTTGTTTTTAAACGTATATTCGATTTGTATGCTTATCAGTAGGTTTATTATTGTTTACTAGGAGGATTAGTATATCTGTCAGGTTAGTATGCTTATTTACTAGTAGGGTTAGTGTTTTTATTAGATTAATATGTTTATTAGTATGTTTCGTATATTGCTTATCAGTAGGTTTATTATTATTTACTAGTAGGATTAGTATATCTGTCAGGTTAGTATGCTTAGATTAATATGTTTACTATAATTTAATACAAGTACCCACTTCCATTAGGGTTTCTAATCTTGGTAGGGTTTTAAGCGATTATTGTGTACTTTTTTGATTTTTTTTCCTACTCTAATGGAGGTGGTTACCGTACCATTAATCGACTCAACTACATAAGGTCCTAACCAAATGGGTGAAAATTTGTTTTTTCTAACTGGGTTTCGTAATAAAATCTTTTGACCAACCTGTAGGTTTATTGGGTATGTATACCTATCGTAATTCTTCTTCGACACGGCCTTGGTCTTCTGCTGGTTTTGAAGAGTATTGGGATAGTATTCCCCGTTATACAGAGTGGTTGGCTTCCTCTTCAAATTTGTCGGCATGTCGAACCTGAAACCATACAAGCTGTTCAGAGGTGATAATTTCGTTGAGACATGGGGTGTGTTGTTGTGTACATGCACTGCAGGTCTGAGCCATTGGTCCCAGGTTCCATCATCAGTAGCCACGAAACTCCATAAATACTCGGCTAAAGGCCGGTGACTACGCTCGAGGGATCCATTGGCCTGTGCATGGTAAGCTGTAATATGCATTTTTCTTACCCCCAATAACTTACATGTATGCGTGAATAGTTTGGAAATAAAATTGGTGCCATTGTCTGTTACCAACACTTTCGGTATTCGGAATCTTGTTATTATTTCCTCATAGAATGCCTTCGCCACCGTCGCTGCTTCCGCATCTGATATCGCTACACACTCCATGTATTTAGATAAATCATCTTGGAAGGTTAGTATGTAACGATTACCGGAATAGGATATCGGCAGGGGTCCTACCAGATCCATGTAAACTTTGTCGAATGGCAGTTTTGAAGTGTCAGTTTCGACCATCGGCATCTTGGTTATTTTTGAGCTCTTGTTCACCTGGCATTTGTGACATTTTTTAATATAGTCGTTTATGTCTTTTACCATATTTTTCCATTGAAATTGTTGCCTTATTCGCCAGTACGTTTTCTTTGACCCTTGATGGCCACCTTGGGTTGCATCGTGAAAATCACGGAGGACAGTTTGTATTTCTTGCGAATCGGTGAGGAACTCAAAATTGTCCTTGTGTCTGTTGTTTTCCGATGAAACTCAACTGATTTCGCGTTTTCCTGTTCACTTAGGTTGTCCTGATCTGGTTCTTCGGACTGGGCTAGCTGTTTCGCCTGATTTCTCGTGTGAACCGCGCTTATGATTTCCTCGCTCCCAGGTATCCGGCTTAATGCGTCGGCGTTTATATTGTACTTGCCCGGTTTATACTCTATTTTGTAATCGTATTCGGACAGTTTATGATGAAACCGCATTAGCTTTGAGGTCGGGTCCTTAACATTGAACACGCCCTTCAAAGGTCTGTGGTCAGTGTAAACCACAAAGGGCCGACCCAACAGCTACGTTCTAAGGTTTTTGGTGGCCCAAACAATTGCCAGTAACTCTTTTTCTATTGTTGAATAGTTCCGCTCGGCTTTGTTCAGTGTGCGGCTGGCATATGCTATGGGCCTATCCTCTCCCACCTTACCTTGTGACAACACGGCACCAATAGCGGTGTTACTGGCGTCTGTGGTTAATATAAATGGCTTCGAGAAATCTGGATAAACCAGTATAGGTGGGGATATTATTACCTTTTTTAGAAATTCGAATGCTTCTTGACAGTCATTTGTCCAGGAAAATGGTTCATTTTTATTAAGTAGCTTATTTATTGGTGCAGGCCGATAAAGATCAAAAAACGAGGAGGAAGACGGGTAAAGGCAAGGAAGGCTATAGGAGAATTAAAAAGATTACAACGCCTTGCGGTGACACCGGCAGAAAAAGAGAAGTTCAACATCCAGAAAAAACAACTACGGAAAGCCGAACAGTTAAGACAAGAAGAGAAAAGAAAATTGGACACCCTGTTCAACAATTGTTTTCAAGCAATGTCTAAATAATTTTGTATAAGTAAAAAAAAATAATTAAAAAAAAAAAAAAACCATATATGTATATGAAAAATATATACAAATTAAAATACATATAGGAACATATATATCTTCCACATTACATATATAAATATTTTTTTTGTAATGGATTACCGGGTGGTTCAGTATGGATCCCCGTTATTTTTAATTATCATTATTAATAATGAAAACATCATATTTATTGAAAACACCAGTATATTTGGGTTTTCAAAATCATCGTGAATAGTATATAAATACGCATTTTATACAATATTACCAAGAAATTTTTTTAATTATTCAATAATAAAATTTAATCATTAATAAATATGTAATAAATAAATAAATACATATTGTTTAGTAAGAAACAAAATAATTTAACTATAAAATTTAATAATCATTAATGAATAAAATAAATAAATATGCTCTAATTTAATATTAATTGTTTGAAAAAAAAAATTAAAAAAAATATAATTAAAAAAAAAAAAAAATATATAAATAAATATATCAATAAAATGAAATATCAATAAATAAAAGAAGGAAAAAAACAAAATAAATATATATATCTTAAATCATTTCTGAAAAATATTTAATCATTCATTTACTTATTATTCTACTTTTGGAAAAATTGTTCTTTTTAAGATCTGCACTCTTCCGCCATGGGCCAAACAGCCACAAAAGAAGAGGAAATCTTTATCAATAATAACGCGGGTATTTCTAATAATAATATTCAAGAGAAATATAAAAGAGGATATACCGATATCCAACTAATCATTATTATTATAGCATTAGTTGTTCTGTTGTACTTCTTATATTACAAAGCAAAATATTACTTAGAAAAGAAAATTCAAAGGCAAATCACTATTGCCAATGTTTAGAAATAATTACACAAAAATTTCAATAGTAAACATATTGACAAATTAAAAAAAAATTTTTAGTTCCGAAATTTATTGGTTTTGTCATAACATATGTCGTCCACTTGAAAATTGCGTAAACCCTAAAAAGATATAATAACAAAAGAAAGAGAAAGTATATAAAAAGTATAATTTTGTGTGGTATATTGTATATATAAAGTTTTTTTGATTTTTGATATTTTAAGAATTTTGTATCTTATAAATCCATACATATTTTTCTTTTGTTTGATATATTTTTGGGTATAATGAAAAAGATAAAATTTATATATACGTATATATATATATATATCAGTCTATTTTGTTTTTCTAAGAAAAAGTAATAAAAAATTATTTTCGTATAGTAACTAATAATGAGAAATTCATATTAAATCCTAACACTATTTAATTTTAGATTGAATAATTTTTGTATATCGCAGGATTATAAATTTTAATAAGGATACATAGAAAACCTAGTTTTAGTTGAAAGAAAGAAAAAAAAAATAATAATAAAAAAAAATATATTTACACTAAGGAAAAAATCTTGGGTAGATATTGTTAATGATAGCATGATAGTTTAGAGAATTTCATTTTTATTAGTATATTTCTTTATTGGTATTAGTTTAATTTTATGGTAGAATAACTTTTTTTTTTATATTTTTTCTATGAATAAATTTTAATATTGGGTAAATTTTAGGAAAACTATGATAAGCATATTAGATAATGAATTAAAAAATTTAGAAGATATTTTAAAGAATTTTAAGAAAACACCTAATAGAACATATTCATCTGGGTACATTCTAGGAAAATTAAATTTTCTTAAAGAAATTAAAGACACTTTCTCAACTACTTGGCAACTATTATATAAGGCAGATAAAGAATTAGCATTAAGTTATAAAGACAAATTCGATAGGATATATAAGGAAGTAAAGGAAATATTAGACAAAAAATCAGCGGAATATTTAAATACAACTATTGGAGAACATTTTGAGGAGAAAGAAGAATACAAAGAATTAGAAGTAGAAGAAAAATTTAATATTACAGAAATTAATTTAGAATCTGAAAATATGACTACATTCGATTACAGTGTAGCTCAAAAGCTACCCACGTTAGTTATAGATAGAGAAGATACACGGGAAGAGAAAATTCGGGATTTTCTTAACAGTATAGAATTTTATCACGACATACTGAAAACCGAAGATAAAGGCATATTAATAAAGTTTTTGGTTAAATGCAAGATTCAAGGGAAAGCATTAACGGAATTAGGAAGTGACATACCGGAAAATTTTAATGATTTGAAAAAATTGCTAAAAACAAAATGCGGTTGCAAGGATTCGATTGAGGTGATCCAAACAAAATTAAGTAACATAAAGCAGGGAAGTAGACCATTAAGGGAGTTTACTAACGATATCGAGAATTTAATAACTCGTATGACCGATTTGGAGGTCAGTGCACAAAGCGAACATGAAAGAGCCGCTTTGGCAACAGCAAATAATCGTAGAGGACTGGCATTTTTAAAAAAGGGAGTCAACGAAAGATATAGGATTATTTTGGATAGTGCTCGTCACAAAGATTTTAAAGACGCAATTCAACATCTATTAGAATTAGATCCAGGAACCGATAGAGGAAATGAAGTCGTAAGATATGTCAACACAAATAATCGACCTAATAATAATAATCATAATTACAATAATAAGTCAATTTATAATAGAAGAAATAATAATAATAATAATTATAATAATAATAATAATAACAATTATAATAACAGAAGACAAAACAATTATAATTACAATAATAACAATAATAATTATAATAACAATTCCAGGGTTAATAACGTCAGAAACCAGAACTACAGAAATAATTTTAATAACAATAATTTCAATAATTCGACTAATAATAACTATAATAACCATAATAATTACCTATCAAGAAATAGAGCATATACTGGGAATCGATACCAAAATGGAAACAACAGAAATCAAAGTTATAACAACTCGAGGAATACATCCAATACGAATTTACCAAATGCAAGAATTTTAGCAATAACGGAAAAGGGAAACGAACAACCCACCGAGGGGGAAGCCAACCTATCGGTAGGGGATTACACAATGTAGGCGACATTAATAACGTAATCTTTACAGTAAATATTTCAAATGGACTATACATTAATATTAAAACAAATAACATAAATTCAACATTCTTAATAGATACAAGGGCATCAATCTGTACTATTAAAGAAAAAATTTTAGGGGACAGTATAATAAATATAAATAATAAAACGACAATTCATGGTATTTCAGGACACCTCAATACTTTAGGAACTTGTGTTAGCCAATTAAATTTTCAATCAATAAAAATTGATTATGAGTTTCATGTTGTACAAAATGACTTACCCGTTCCTGTAGATGGTGTTTTGGGAGCAAACTTTTTAAAATTTTATCAAGCTAAAATAAATTTAGAAAAATTTATTCTTGAATTAACTATAAATCATGAACAAATTACTTTACCCATATCGAGTAAAGACAATTTTAATACAATTACACTCGCACCGCGATGCGAATCGACTTATTGGCTAGATACAACCTTTAAACAAGAACGCATATTTTATCAAGCAGAGCTATGCGAAGGGGTTTTCATGGCTGGATCTATATCCAAAGCCTTAAATGGTAAAATACCAATTAAAATATTAAATACTAGAGAAAGTAACGTAAAATTAAATTGGGTTGAGCCAGAGTCTTATAGTCCAAACGACCATTATATTTTAAATTACGAATTATCAAAACAAAACTCAAAAACACGATTAGAAAAATTATTAAAAGAAATAAATTACGATACACTAAATACCGAAGAAAAAGAATGCGTACAAAATATTTGTACAAAATTCAATGACATTTTTCATTTAGATGGAGACTCACTGACAGTAACTAACATTGGTAACGCAAAAATTCAACTTAAAGAGGGTACATCACCGAAATATACAAAACCATACAGAATACCTCATTCACAAAAAAAGGATATACAAGATGAAGTTCAAAAAATGCTAGATAGTAAGATAGCTGAACCATCAATTTCTGCTTGGAATTCACCAGTACTGATAGTACCAAAAAAGAAAGACCCTGTTACAGGATTACAAAAATTTCGAATGGTGATAGATTATCGAAAAGTGAATGACGTAATAGAAGATGATAAATTCCCACTACCAAATATCACAGATATTTATGACATGGTAGGAGGTGCAAAATATTTCTCATGTATTGATTTAAGTCAAGGATATTATCAAATGGAATTGGATGCAGAAAGTAGACCATGCACTGCTTTTTCAACAGAAAATGGACATTTTCAATTAACTCGACTACCAATGGGTTTAAAAATATCACCCAGCTCATTTTCGCGAATGTTGTCAGTAGCTATGTCAGGTTTGACATACTCTAGATGTTTCGTATACTTAGACGATTTAATAATATTCGGAAATAGTTTAGAGAGTCATAATAAAAATCTTATGCAAGTTTTTCAAAGACTTCGAGAAGTAAACCTAAAAATACATCCTGGAAAATGTAGCTTTCTAAGGAAAGAAGTATTATATTTAGGACATTTAATTTCGGAGAATGGCATTTTGCCAGATCCATCAAAATCTGATTCAATTAAAAAATTTCCACAACCTAAAAACTCGCACGAAGTTAGAAGATTTGTAGCTTTCGCTAATTACTATAGAAAATTTATTCCAAATTTCGCTACAATTACAATTCCACTAAATAAATTACTTAAAAAAGACGTTAAATTTACTTTTAATTCAGACTGCATAGAAGCTTTCGAAACAATCAAAGAAATTTTAATAAGTCCAAAAATATTGCAATTTCCAAATTTTGATGAAGAAATATCTAAATTAAAAAATCAACAGGATATTATTATGGGTCCAAGTAAAGTTTTAGCTTATATTCCAAAGAAAAATTGTTTATTAATGATTAAACCAAACGATAGCACCAAAAATCAATCCGCAACATTCGGCAGATTGCTGTGGAAGGATGTGCAGGAAATCACTGGTCCTTTAAAATTAAAAAAGTTATATATTACAAGAAATGAATTATTAAAATTATCAGACGGCCGTCGACAAAATAATTTGAATAATATGAAAAAGAAATTGAAAGAAATGTTTAAAAATACAAGTATAAGAATACAAATTATGAAGGATTTAATAAGGATAACTGACCCGGCAATGAAGAAACTATTGTTAAATGATTATCATATACTACCAACTAGTGGACATGCAGGAATAAATAGAATGATTAAAAATATAAAGTGTAAATACTTCTGGACAGGAATGCAGGAGGATGTAACAACATTTATAAAACATTGCGAAGTATGCCAGAGAAATAAACATATTAATGTTAAAAAACAACCAATGGTCATAACATCAACTAGTGAAACAAGCTTCGAAAAAATCTATGTAGATTTAGTCGGACCATTAGATGCGACAGCTGACGGATATAAGTATATACTCACAATACAAGACGAATTAACAAAGTTCATAGAAAATGTTCCACTTAAGAACAAAGAAGCGAACTCTGTGGCACAAGGACTCGTAGAAAATTTTATTTTAAAATATGGAGTACCAAAGAAAATTGCTTCAGACCAGGGAACAGAATTTATGAGTATTGTTTTCAAAGAGATGTGTAAAATGCTAAAAATAAATCAAATGTTTTCTACAGCTTACCATCACGAGAGCATAGGAGCGTTGGAAAATTCACATAAAGTATTAGGAGCATACTTAAGAACATACGTCACAGAAAATCATGCAGATTGGGATAAATGGTTACTGTTAAATCACCGTGTACTCAACTCAAAGCCATTTACTTCATTTTTATAAAATATAGAATATAATACTCATTAGAAAATTGTAATATGCAAGTTTAAACTCATTTAAATGTATTTCCATTTGTTACATACAATTTCTCATGTCAATATTGGTTATTGGTATGTGTAATATAAAAAATATATAGAGATGGCTTTGAGATGACTACAAGATGATTTGTTTTGTCATTTCTGTTGTTGGTTTAGAATCAGTTTGGTTGAATTTCGTAAAAAGTAAAATCGTAATAATTTTTGGTTTTCTTTTAATAATTTTGTATAAAATAGTTAAAGTAAAAATTAAAATATTGTTTTGTTTTACAATTAAAAAAAAAGAGAATGACAATTGAAACAATATTGTCATGATTATTAACATTGTTAACAAATTGTAATAAAACAAAGTTGTAAAATATTAAACCGAAAAAACCAAAACGCGTTTTATTTTATTACCAGAAGAAACCTATTTTAGAACATTAAAATAAAAAATACAGTCCACTAAAAAATTGTAGATCAAAGAACATTTTGGTCCATTCGTACACGGATTTGGAATCAGTGATTAAATTGTCGGTAATAAAATAGTGAATTCTCGGTAATAAAATAGTTAATTTTCGGTTTATAATAAAAAACATTTCGTAAGTCGTGTGAAAAAAAAAACTTTTAGTGATTGTGTAGCAGTTGATAGCCGTAATTGGAAAAGAACCAGCAAATTGAAATCATCAAAACACCTGTAAAAGATTGGAGAAGTAAAACGTTTGTATAAAACGAATCCAGGTAATTTTCATTTCAACAACTATAAGTGCGGTTCAATTCAATTTAAAAAGCTGAAAAATTTAAAAAAAAAAAATATACATGTGCTATCATCTTTTTCTTGGCAACAATCATAACGGTTATAATATATAACAGCGTCGTCATACGATATTTTTTTTGTACATCAAAAAAAAAAAATCAGTTATATCATTTGTATAGAAACTTTTATAACAAAAATTTATCACGCTATCGTGTTGTTGTATTATTGCCGATATATAAAAAAAAAAAAAAATTGGTTGTATGAATTATGTGTATAGCTATAGCACATTTAAAAAGTAATTACAGAGTACATTACACACGCATACAAATTACTCCCGCTCATTACGTCGATATCGTTTGGTTATACATATTTATATTTACTTATATCTTATATAGTATAATATTTAGGAGTATATATAATTGAGTGCATTCATACTTGTTGCAAATTTGGTTGGAGTTTGTATGCAGTATTTTTGGTTGCTGTTTGTATGCAGTATTTTGGGGTCGTTTGGATCAAATTTATTTCAATTTCTCGAGCTGAAATTTTTTTAACGTAGTTTGGGAAAACTTTTTTAATTTGCTGATTTTTGGAAATCAGATAAAATTTAATTGTGGAAATCAACAATAATTGTATACGATTCGATACTTTGTATATGGTACAACAAATTTTAAGATAATTTTCGATAAGATTAATTAAAAAATAATTTATGAATTGAACTCTGCTGTAGTTGTTGAGAATATATTTAAATAAATTAAATAAAGTTTCAATTATTTCAATAAATCGATCAATAAATTTTGAATATAAATAAAAATAAATTGAAATAATTGAAAAACAGAATAAATTGATTGTTCTTATAAAAATAAATAAAATTGACTTGGTTTTAATAAATACCAATCACATGAATTATTGTTTTATTATATTCGACTGACAATCATATTACCCTATTAAATATATACTAACTTTGGTACGTAGTTGACATATAGGGTTCGCAAGTATTGAAAAATCAGACCATTTAAAATTTATTCGATACTTTGTTACGATTTTCAAGTTCAGTTTGCCAATTCGATACACCTAGTTATCAACTATGGCGAATTTAGAGGATTTAAAGGCTACACGAGCAACTACCAAGGGCAGTATTACACGAATAAAAACTCATATTGACAAAAATGATGATACTATTACAATGGCAGAGTTGGAGTGCCGACTCAGTTTGCTTGAAGCATATTTTAAACAAGCCTTATCTGTCCAAGACTCAATAGATGCCTTGTCACCCAATATGGATCAAGAAAGTAAAAAACGTGGTGAACTAGAGGAATTATATATTGGTATAAAAACAAAAATATTGGCCTTGATGACAGACAAAAAGGCGGCACAGTCCGTAACTGTAAGGGAAGATGACAGTCATAATCAAACATTTTATCTTCAGCCATCAAAGTCATCTAATTTGGTAAAATTGAAATTACCAAAATTCTCTGGACAATATACCGACTATCCAAATTTCATTCAACAATTTACATCAAGAGTAGACAATGATGCTACAATATCTACAATCGACAAGTTCACTCACCTAGAAGATTGTTTAGTCGGCGATGCGAAATTAGTAATAAAATCATTAGATATCGTGGCATCGAATTATGCAAAAGCACTGGAAATGCTAAAAGACCGCTACGATAATAAATGTATAATCATTCAGTCGCATATTCGGAAATTATTTGAACTTCCGAATGTTAACAAAAATTCGGCTGCACAGCTTAGAAATTTGGTAGATAGTATCGATGGTAACACTCGAGCGTTATATTCATTGGGTGATCACAAAGACATTCTTAACGCATTTTTGTTACATCTCGTAGTATCTAAGTTAGATGTCGAGTCATTATCAAGATGGGAAGATTCTCTTGATTTAGAAAAGTTGCCAACATGGGCAGAATGTTCTACGTTTTTAAGCAAAAGATGTCAACACCTTGAAAATCGTGAAATAGTAAACAAAGTAGGCCATCATCAACAACAACAATCATTTAATCGTACAGCTAAGAGTTCATATTCAAATCAACGAATAAGTCTAACAGCATCACAACTACAATGTTCGTATTGCAAACAAAATCACCATACTATCCAGAAATGTAAAAAATTCATTGATTTGACAGTCATGGCTCGGTATTTTGAAGCGAAAAAATTGTCGTTATGTTTGAACTGTCTTCTAGTCGGACACCCCGCTAAACAGTGTCAATCATCGAAATGTAAAGTGTGCAATGGGTTACACAATACACTGCTTCATCGCTATGGTAATAATTTGTCGTCGGCTCAGTCCGAATTGTCGTCTGAACCAAGAGTTACGAGTTCAGTTCATATACACGAACCTGCAACGAATCAAAAGGTTCTACATTCATCGTTAACAGTTGAAAATTCGTCAACTAAAGATAATTGTGTACTGTTAGCAACAGCAGTTGTTAACATTAAAAATAAATGTGGAAATTTTGTACCAATTAGGGTGCTGTTGGACTCAGCTTCTCAGCTGAACTTCATTACTCAGTTTGCTGCACAAAAACTGGCTCTGAAAAAGAAGAAAATTTGTGAGACAATTAATGGTATTGGTGATATTACGTCGAAAATACGTCATAAGACGTCGACAACAATCAGATCGACTATAGGTGACTTTGAAAACAACATTGATTTATGGATATTGCCCTCGATTACCACGCCTCAACCAGAATTTAAGCTAAATACCAAGAACTGGAAAATTCCTAATCATGTAGTACTGGCTGACTCGCAGTTCAGTGAACCTCAAAAAATAGACATGCTCATCGGAGCTGAATTGTTTTTCGATCTTTTGTTGGACGAAAAAATTAAATTGGGATTAGGTATGCCTATGTTAATTAGCACAGTTTTCGGATGGATCGTGGCAGGAAATTATTCACGTACAGAAAAGCAACAGATGCTACATAGTTTAGTCAGCACACAACAAAATCAAGATGTGAGTGATGAATTAAGCGAAACCATTCAAAAATTTTGGAAAATGGAAGAAGTCGAACATCTAGAAGGGCATGCAACTGATGAGCAAACTAAGTGTGAGCAATTATTTGTCGAAACAGTAACACATACAAGCGATGGTAGGTTGATGGTAAAATTGCCATTCAAACATAATCCCAGTAAGCTTGGGGATTCATTTAAAATGGCTAGTCGTCGGTTTCAGAATTTAGAAAACAGATTACTGAAACACAAAGATTTAAAATCACAGTATGTAGACTTCATGCGTGAATATGAGAATATGGGTCATATGGTTGAAATACCTGAAAAAGAAATGTCAGAAATCCGTTATGTAATGCCGCATCAGTGCGTAATCCGGCCGGATAGTTCAACCACAAAATTACGAGTTGTTTTCGACGCATCGGCACGAACTTCGACAAATGTTTCATTAAATGATGTATTAATGGTAGGTCCGACAGTCCAAGATGACATTTTTGCTATCATTCTTCGTTTTCGCTCATACACTTTCGCACTTACCGCAGATATTTCGAAAATGTATCGTCAATTTCTTGTACATCCCCGCGATACTTATTATCAATGTATTTTATGGCGCGAAAATCCTGACGAGAAACTGAAAGCATATAAGCTCAATACAATCACATATGGAACTGCGCCTGCACCTTATTTGGCCATTCGATGTTTAAATTATTTGGCAGATCAACACATGAACCAATATCCAGTTGGTGCAAAAATTATCAAACGAGATTTTTATGTTGATGATTTAATTAGTGGTGCCAATACTCGTGCGGAAATGGTTTAAATACGTGATCAGATCGAAAGCATTTTTAAGCTTGCTAAATTGGAACTTCGAAAATGGTTTTCGAATGACGAACACTTTATTAAAAACATTCCTGAAACTGAACGTGAGAAACCATTGAGAATAAATGATTTAGAAATCATTAAAGCACTCGGTATTGTATGGGAACCAGGGTTAGATGAATTTCGGTTTGTAAATTCGATCAAAGAAAATGAACAGAACATTACAAAAAGATCGGTTCTGTCAGATCTCTCTCGATTATTCGATCCGCTTGGCTTGGTTAGTCCAGTGGTGGTGCTTGCAAAGATTTTTATGCAAGGTTTATGGATTTTGAAGCTTGAATGGGATGCTCTAATTCCCGATGATTTGGCAATTCAATGGCGAACGTATCGTAGTCAGCTTCACAATTTAAATAAGGTTCAGATTCCTCGTCGTATATTTTCGTCAGAGATGGTTAAATGTGATCTTCATGGTTTCTCAGATGCTTCGTTAAGAGCATATGGATGTTGTATATACACGCGATGTGAAGATGCATGTGGGAATGTTGTGATTAGGTTGCTAGGCGCAAAATCGAAAGTTGCACCCGTGTCTACAGAAAGTTTGCCTAAACTAGAATTAAATGCAGCACTACTTCTGGCAAAATTACTAGATCGTGTAAGTACTTCGTTAAGAAAGCAATTTGATAAAATTTATTTATGGACAGATTCAGAGATAGTACTCGACTGGCTATCTGATCATCCATCTTCTTGTGAAACATACATAGCGAACCGCGTATCGACAATACAACGATTAACTATGCATGCACTTTGGCGGCATGTGAATTCGAAAGCTAATCCAGCTGACATTGTGTCAAGAGGTTCGTTGGCAGATAATTTGTTAGATTCGATATGGTTTACTGGTCCAGATTTTTTATATAAAACTGAAGAGCTATGGCCAAAAAATAAAGAACGTAAACCCAAGGAACACGTACCTGGAAAACGAAAAATCAAAAATATATTGACAAGCACTGTGGAAAAAAGTAATTTAGATATGGTTGCAAGTGATAAATTGGTAAACAATTTCACACAGATTCGTCGCATATTTGCTTATTGTATTCGATTTTGGAAAAATCTTCAATCAAGAAGAAATAATGTTGATCCTGTTTTCGGGCCATTAAGTGCGCGAGAATTAGATAATGCTTTTTTGAGATTAATTTGGTGCATACAACGGCAACACTTCAAAGCTGAAATCAATATATTAGAAAAATGTAATTTGGCACGGGACAAGGGCAACCTAGAAAATGAAAACGTCAGGGTGCATAAGCACAGTTCAATAAAAGCATTGAATGCATTTCTCGACACAACTTCAAATTTACAATTGTTGAAAGTTGGAGGACGGTTACGAAACTCAGACTTACCGGACATGACAAAATACCCTATCCTAATCCCAAAAAATCATCCTTTAAGCTATTCCTATATAAGTTATTTACACATTTCTAATTTCCACGCAGGTTCGCAAGCACTGGTATCCATCACGAGACAACGATTTTGGATAATAGATGTAAAACGTATCACTCGCAAGGTCGTTCATGATTGCATCAGATGTTTCAAAACACGACCAAAATTGCTGGCACAAATAATGGGTGATTTACCTGCGCATCGCGTTCATCCTGCTCGTCCTTTTTGGAATTGTGGAGTAGATTTTTGCGGTCCAATGAACACAACAGAGAGAATTCGAGGTCGAGGTCCACTTAAGTCGTACGTGGCAGTATTTGTGTGTTTCGTTACAAAGGCGGTCCATTTAGAAGTGGTGTCAACTTTATCATCTGATGGGTTTTTGGCTGCTTTAAAAAGGTTTGTTGCTAGAAGAGGAATTTGTCGTAACCTTTACTGTGACAACGCCACAAATTTTGTTGGAGCCAGAAACGAGCTGGTTGAATTTCGTAAAATATTTGGTTCAAAAGAGACTACAAAAAAAATACTGAACTGTTGTTCAGAGATGTGCATTGAATTTCATCATATACCGCCACGTTCACCCCATTTCGGAGGATTGTGGGAAGCGGCTGTAAAGTCAGCAAAGCATTTGATGGTACGAACCATTGGTAATCATATATTAACTTTTGAAGAGCTGACTACAGCAATGGCCCAGATTGAAGCGATACTCAACTCGCGACCACTTACTTCGATGTCGTCAGACCCCAACGATGATTCTGCTTTGACACCAGGTCATTTTTTAGTTGGGAGTCCATTAAATGCAGTAGCAGAGCCTGATGTGGCCCACCAAAAATCTACTCTACTCAACCGATGGCAGCAGGTTCGAGCGCTGCAACAAATATTCTGGAATCGTTGGAGCAAAGAATATGTTACTCAACTACAACATAGATATAAATGGAGTTCATCTTCGATCGATGTGAAAGCAGGAACTCTGGTTCTAATCCATGAAGATAATGTGCCGCCACAAAGGTGGTTATTGGGTCGCATCACTGAAACGATCGTGGGAAATGATGGTCATGTTAGAGTTGTCAACATTCGTACAAAAAATGGTGTTATAAAACGAGCAATCAATAAAATTGCACCGTTACCATTTGAAGGTTATTAAAAGTATCTGGATACTTTCAAAGGCGACGGAATGTTAAATCACCGTGTACTCAACTCAAAGCCATTTACTTCATTTTTATAAAATATAGAATATAATACTCATTAGAAAATTGTAATATGCAAGTTTAAACTCATTTAAATGTATTTCCATTTGTTACATACAATTTCTCATGTCAATATTGGTTATTGGTATGTGTAATATAAAAAATATATAGAGATGGCTTTGAGATGAGTACAAGATGATTTGTTTTGTCATTTCTGTTGTTGGTTTAGAATCAGTTTGGTTGAATTTCGTAAAAAGTAAAATCGTAATAATTTTTGGTTTTCTTTTAATAATTTTGTATAAAATAGTTAAAGTAAAAATTAAAATATTGTTTTGTTTTACAATTAAAAAAAAAGAGAATGACAATTGAAACAATATTGTCATGATTATTAACATTGTTAACAAATTGTAATAAAACAAAGTTGTAAAATATTAAACCGAAAAAACCAAAACGCGTTTTATTTTATTACCAGAAGAAACCTATTTTAGAACATTAAAATAAAAAATACAGTCCACTAAAAAATTGTAGATCAAAGAACAGTTACCATATTATACAATTTGCTATAATACAGCTGTACACTCTGAAACTGAATATACACCATACGAACTTGTTTATGGAAAGCAATGCAAATTACCTTCAAACCTCACTAGAGAAGTTGAGCCACTTTACAATTATGAAGACTATAATATAGACCTGAAAAATAAGTTACAAATAGCACATAGAGATGCAAGAGAAATTTTAGGAAGAAAAAAGTTAGATAGGAAAAATAGGTTCGATAAAGATAATAGAGTAAAGGATAGTACATATGAAATAGGTAGTTTAGTTTTATTAAGAAACGAAAATAGAAAGAAATTAGATCCTATTTATATAGGACCATGCGAAGTAACAGGTAATGAAGGTGTTAACTGTGAAATAAAAACAGACAGAAAGAAAATTTTAGTACATAAAAATAGGTTAAAACCATACTATATATATTTAATGCTAGTAAACGAAAAATAGAAAAAAAATAAGGGGGAAGGGGACGCCTGGAAACCCTATATATATATATTCCATACTCATGAATCATTATTAAAAATAAGAATGAAATTATTAGTTATAAACATTATAGATGTAAAAATTATTAAAAGTAAAATTGTTAGGTAAATAGAAACTACATATAAAATTTCATAAAGTAAACTAATATAAGAATTATATTGACAACTAGCTATTGTTAAGATAAATATAATAACCAAATTATATTGTTATTATTGAATTTAAATTTTAATCGAAAACAAGTAACGAAAGAAAATACTTGACGACAGGAATTTTTTCGAAAATTAATGATAATGAATATATTAAAAATAATGAATTTTATATTTATACATATATTAAGAATAATTAATTTTATACTTTATTTTTAAAAAGAAAAAGAGAAAAAAAAAATATATACCTATAAGTTGTAAAAAGAAAAAAATCTTAAGAATATAAATATTAGAAATTGCTATGAATGTAAGAAATTTTTTTTATTGTAAGAATAATGTAAGATTCTAATATATGTTTGCGCTAAGGTCTAATATATGTTTGCGCTAAGGAAGGATATTGCAAAGAAGGAATCTTTTAGTATAAGATTCCTCCTTTTCCGCCAGGAGGGGTGGTGTGACGGATACCTACCAAATGTATATATGTATTATGTATATATATAAATATATATATACATATATCAAACTCATAAGTATCATAAGATTAATTGAAAAAAAAACATATACAATTATTATATTCAAAAATATAATATGTATCGTTTAATATTTTGGTGTAGGTGTCACAATATTTTTATATACAAAGCGACCTACCGCAAATGTGTGCATTGTGCATTGTACATATATATATACATATTTGTACGAAAGTACTTATAATTAAAAATATGTATATATGTACATATGGATTTCGGGTTATGCACATTTATTAAATATTGGAATGTGCATAATAGGCTAAATGGCACATTTGGTTGCTATTATATTTTTCCCAAGAAAAAGGGCTATTTTGCTGGCGCAAGCAGATATTAGAATTCATAAGAATTAGTTAAGAATTATTGTAATGTTAATTACAACAACACTGTAATTAGTTTTAGGGTATAAAAAGAGGTGTACTGAAATGAATAAAATCACTTATTTGTCAACCAGCAAACTGTTGTGTTTAATTCCTTAATTGGCTACTCGCTATTAAGAATAAACTAAACTTGCTGAAACCAACTGGCATTGGCTCTGATAGCTAGGTCAGATTAACTATAGGCGATCCGCTGTAGTTATTGGTAACAGCAAATAAGACGAAATAAAAGCTATAATAAGATATGGCAATCCTTAGGTGAACAACTATAGGCTATCCGCTGTAGTATAGGTACCGAGCAACGTTGGGCAGAGGACCAGCCAACGTTACAATGCACCTCCGGAAGTCGGTATTGTTTTTGGTTTATCGCGGTTTGGTCGGTTTCAGTGCGTATGGTGTGTCTCAGTACATTTGTGTGAGTCAATGGATCACCCTTTAAAAGAAAAATGTCATTATATTGTACTATTAAGTTCCGAATGGATTCTTGTTCCTCTACGTTTAAATTATTTCCTAACTTTACGTCTTTTAAAAGAGTGTCTATTCTATTTTTAGCGGAATGATTACTCGTGAGATTACAAATGTTACTATGATTTTTCGTGACTATTGTATATTTACTGAAATTTGAATATTTGGGTGTGAAGTTTTCGTTTAAAAAGTAATCGTACAGTGTGGAATTTAAAACCGGCACCCGGACGTATCCTCCTTTGGGTTGAACTACCGTATTTGCCACGTATACACCAACAGCGACTTCTTGTGAATGAATTAACAATTCACTCGATGTTGGTGGTATTTTTAGATTAACGATTGTTTGACTTCGTGCCCTGATTTTTATTTTGTTTGATACGGCTTCACTGACCTGGCAGTGGGTATTTTTTTTGTAATATGACAGAGATTTAAAGTCTAGTTCCGTAACTACGGTTTTGTTGTTATCTATTATTCTTAATTTCTTAGCTATTGTACCGATAATGGAGCGGTTCCAAAGGATGTCGCGCCCCAATATGCCATCCGCAGGTACGTCATTTTCACTCTCTACTATGTGCCATTTGGTTTGAAATTTTCGGGAGAAATTAATTTGTGTCGTTAACGTACCCAACGTGAAAGTGGCGCCTCCGAACACTCCACCTAATTGCTTTTGGACGCCTTTGCTAATATTAGTACCCGTTTTTAACGCGTCATATTTTAATAAACTGGTATCTGCACCAGTGTCTACTAGCACCAACATTTTTCCGGTTTTTGCTGCCGGCATAGGGAGTTCTACGAACATGTCATGTTTTCGGAGTCTGTTGATAGCACAAAGTCTGCGTTTCGATTCCCAATTTTTAAATTTTGGAAACCTTATTGTGCGTAGTTTGCTAGCACAGCCATTCCATATAAACCTAAAACCATTGAGGACACTTGACCATATTTGTACCATGCGAGGTCTGGTGGTCAGATGTCCATATGCGTTTTTAAAATTTAATAGGAGAATTATGACTAATGCAACTAAATTTGAGTTATGTTATTTAAACTTCTATTGGGTTGGCGAAGTAGTTTGCCAACAACATAAAAACATTGGTCACACTTAACCAGAGCGGTATTAAATAAACGCTGGATAAAGTATATTTCAAGACTTTGTTTTTCATGTTGTTGAATAAAAAATAGAACAAATTTTGGCTTTCCTTCTCCATTTTTATACTCAGAAATGAATTAAAATTTGGTAAAATGCCATCTACAACGTCGTCTGTTTTATCGCCAAAAGTTTTGGTTGTTTCGCTAAAAGTGCCATTGATTGAAAAAGAATTTGGCTTAAAGATATCTGGGTAAAGGACTGGTGTATCTATGGATTTGAACGTTGACTGTGTAATAATTTCTTGGTTATTGTTCTGGTTGACCAGTGTTTTTCCCAGCTGTTTTGGTGATGTGGGACTAGGACTATCGTGTTTGGTCACCGGGGTGGGATTGTCGGTTGATATTGTCGCATCGCCCCCATAAATCGTGTTATGATCATTAATTTTGGCAGTAACGGCGATTTCATGGGGGGCACAGCTTAGTTGGAATTGTTGGCCCCCTGACCGTTTCCCGTTTTTAGTTCCTGGTACCTTTTCTTACTAAAACACGTATCTTCCAGGTGTCCCACTCTTGAACACCAGTTACATTTAGTTCGGTTTCTATTCGAATTATTCTGGTTGTTTCTCCGAAGATTACTTACTGCGAAAACCTGAGCTTGCGGGCACGCTCCCTTCGAGTGACCATACGATTTACAGCTATCGCAGTACGGGGTATTTTTTCGCTGGCGACATTCTGCATACGTGTGGTTTGGTCGGCCGCAAAATCCAAATTTTACTGTAAATTCCGCTCTACGCATCTCTTTTATGCCTATTTGGTTTGGTAACTGTTGCCTGGGTGTCGAAGTCTGCGGCAATCCAATTGGCATCTGGTAAGTGTTTGGATTTACTAGTATATTATTCGTGGGTAAGTAACCAGTTATGCCCATTGGTTGTGGTGCGGGTTGATATGCTTGGATGGGAGGGCTGTAGGGGTTGCAGCCTGTAACTTGGACATGTGAAGGTATAACATTTTGATAAAATGGTAAATTTTGAGGTTGGAAATTGTGAGAGTTGATTAACAACGAGGTTTTGAATACCGCGTCGGCCAGTTTCTGTAGATCAGTTTCGGAAGTCGTTAAGACAAATTGCCGAAGGACTGGACTTGTGAGACCAACTTCAAAAGCTGTAACAACGGAATTTTCCAATTCTTTGATTAACGCTACAGACTCTGTATTAGTGTAACAAGAATCAATAATTGCTTTAGCCTTAGTTCTTAAATTTGATAGTCTTCGTTAATATGATGGAATGTCTTCAGTTGCTAATTGGAGCGATTGTTTAATTTCACCCATTACACTATCCAATGTTCTTATAGTTAAGTAAGTGTTTTTGATGAGTGTCTCTAATTCCTTTATGGTGTTCAGTGACCTCACCCTAACTAATTCAAATGCATCGCCCACTAATTTGGTTGTTACCAATGCTACATAGATTGCTTCGTCTTTGGCGTCGATGCATTTAAATCCCAGTTGGCACGCGTTGAGAAATTCATAGACTTTTCCCGAAAATTGTGGTGACCTATCCCCTGAGAACTGCGGAATTAGCCGACCCACAACTTTAGCTACTGTATCATAAGACATGATTCCTTTATCTGAGTTTGTACTTATATTGTTCAAGGTGCTTTCCACACTACTATCGCTTCCCTCGGATAATTCTTCGAATAAAGTTTTCTTAAATTGGGCCTCACGTGTTTTTTCGATGTCGTCCCAGATTTCAGATATACTATTTTCTAATTCGGCGTTTTGTTGTTGCTTTATCGCGACTTTATTGTTTAGCTCTTTAATTTTTTGGCCAATATTTTCTGTTGAGCTATTGCCTTGACTTGATTTCAAATTATCTATTTCTTCTTTCAGTTCTGCAGAACTAACAGTTTCGTTGTTATGTTCCAGTTTATCTTTCAGTTCCTTATGCTTTCGCAAGCTTTCCTTTAGCTCTTCACTTAGCTGTTTTATTACTTTATCGGACTCTTCACTTTCTAGGTCGCTGGCGTGTTGGGTTCGTTTGTACAACAATAACAGTTTCTCCTGCCTTTGCACCTTTTGTGATAAATCCTGAATGGTGTTCGAGTTGGCTTCGTTAATGGTGATAGAAGCCTTAATGAATTCACTTAGGATGGCGTCTGTTGTTTCCAGTCTCGTGAATTGACCCCACTTCGCACTTAATTGTGTGTGGATCAGTTTGAATGTTTCACTGCCAGTTATGTGTCTTAGTTCCGATAATAAGCTGTCGTTGAATCGTTTGATTTCTTCAGCCTGTTCCTTTTTTTCCTTTTTAAGTTGGCTGTTCTTTTTTTCCTTTAAACTCTAGTAATTTTAGTAAAATATCGCAGGGTATTATTAAGAATACTTTCGTCAAACACAAATTCCTTTCGTAAAATTTGTTATTTTGTATAATCTTAATTTTAATTTGAGTATCAACATTTATCAATTATGTTGCTTAAAATAGATTTTAATATAACTGCAGAATAGGTTAAAATATAAAAACAACACCTGCTGAATTTTAGGTTTTAAAAGATGGATCAAAATGGGAACCTTGAAATGGTAGAAAAGATTTAACAGACAGTGATTAAGTCATATGTTGAAGTGGCACAATAAACAACACCAAAATAAGTAACATCAGAAGGAAAAATAAAAACTTTTGCAATATTAAGAAATGAATTTTATTCAGATTTCCTTTTAAAGAACGACCCAAGTGTGAAATTGTATTTAAACTCTAAAAAGTGCAAAATTTCATTAAAAAAAATCTACAAATGAAAACGAAATAATTTTATCTTAACGATCTCTTCAAAAGTTTAATTAATTTTGTTTTTATGTTTTATTGTATTAATGTTAAAATACAATATTTCAAATTTTACTTAGTCTTGGCCCATTTCTGAATAATTTTAATGTAACAATAAATTATATACTTAATAATTTTCGTCATAAATTCATGTAAAAATAAATTGTAAGATTGAAATGAATTTGTATTTTTTTTATAGGAATTTGCAAATGAATAAAATATTATTAATATAAAAAAAAATACAACATAAATAAATATGTGAATCTGGTTGATTTGCTTTTACACTATAAACTTTATTTATTAATAAATATTAATAGACTGAATCAAAATATTCTTTTATTTATCTGAAATTTAATTAATTTTATAAACTAATTGTTTGATTAAATTTATTTCAATTTATTTCTTCATTACGAAAATCATTAAATTATGAAAATTTATCTACATAATATAAAGGATACTAAATTATTTAAATATTGAAAAAATGCGGTATTTGCATAGACATTTATTTATTTATTATATTATAAAAACTAAATAATTTTATTAACATAAAATTATACCTGTTAATAGTAATTATATAAAAATTATACCTGTTAAGTAATTATACTCCCAGATATGTAAATATATTATTGATCGATGTATTCTATTTGTGATTAGTTTCTTAATCGTGGCTTGTTTTGATTTTATTATCAATTTATTTGTTTAAATTTTAGTATTGTTTATGTCTTATGTCGAGTTCGCAAGTTAGTCCAAACGTATTGGAAATAAACATTCATATTTTGTTTTTATATTTGTTTGTGTGTGCATAAGAAAAGCGAGTTAAAGAGAATTTAGAAAACTATTATGCATTATGAAACATATACACAAAAATTTTTAAGAAGGCAATAATAAAAAATACATAATTGAGAATTTTATTTTTATATATATACAATGTACAATGATACAACACAACAAGTGTATGTATGCATTTATAAAAGTTTAGAGAATATGATTATATTTTGTTTGTGTTATTCTTTCCTAAGAGAATTATAATATTAGCATGTGTAATGATTATATATTAATAGAGAATATATAGATATAGTATAGAGAACATTTTATGTTTGCCATTGCCACTTTTAAATTTATTTTAAATATTCGAAAATAATAATTTTTTTTTTAATTAATCACAAAACTGTTTTTTAGCAAAATTATCAGGATTTATTAAATGCATAAAATCGTCATATATATGTATACCAATAACAATGTCTTTATTGATAACAAAATTAAAGTTTTGTTTTTGACAAAACTTAAATATTATTTTATATTATTTATAAATATAATATTCTGTAAATTAACCAACTAATTTATACCAGGCAATTACTAAAATTATGATTACTTGATATTGTAAAATATATATAAAAAAAATTACTATATAGTGGTAGTATATTTACTTTATTAGAGTATTTAATTTAGAGTTTCATTTTAAAATAAAATTTCATAGTTCTGGTTGTTATATTTAGTATATATTAATTGTAAATATTAATAATGTAAAAAGGAAAACTCACCAATTGTAGCTTGTTGGCACTATGTACAGATGAACTCGTTCAATTGTTGTGATGATTGATGGTTCATTGATGGTTTTAACACATTTACAAAACTTCTTTACAATTTTTTTTTTTTTTGTTTTTATAGGTAGAACATTTTAGAATATTTGAAATATTATACACTATATATACTATATAATTATACACATAAGTATATACTACTTTAAACTGTTCACTAAAACATCCTTTAATCCATTTTTAAACACATTACTTCGTTTTTCAAACACCAAATACTCTACTTATTTTTTACAATATTTACAGGTTTTTTAAAGATTTTTTTTTTTTTTTAGACGTTTTTAAACATTTATTACATTATTTATTTCACTGAAATTATGTAATATATACAAGAACATCCTACCGGCTGCGCCAAAAATGTAGTGTTCTTTT
This sequence comes from Rhamphomyia laevipes, assembly GCA_963920725.1. Lineage (NCBI taxonomy): Eukaryota > Metazoa > Arthropoda > Insecta > Diptera > Empididae > Rhamphomyia > Rhamphomyia laevipes. The sequence continues at coordinate 30,654,313 of OY987255.1, forward strand.
GGATGTTCTTGATATTAAAATAATTTCGACGAAAATAAAAAGACCGTTCTATTTACTGTTTTGCTCAAGACTGACTTTTGTGCGTTACTTAATCAACCAGGTAAGCTATGTTTTTCTAAGTCTGCACGTTCGTGCCTAGTCGGCGGTATCCGATAGTAATCGGATATTTAGCAATTTAAATGTAATTATATTTTATAAATAAAATATATTGTGGGAAATATTTGTCAATTGTTTTAATTATAAATTAATATTTTATAAATTAATTTTGATGGGAAAATGATTGTGGGAAAATATTTTGTGGGAAAAAGGTACGAGTGCAGAACTCCGAAGGTACGAGGCACAACACTTTGAAAAGCTCAGTTGTGATGTTGTCTGAGCCAGCTGCTTTGTTATTATAGCGGTCTGAACTTCATCTAGCGATGGTGATGGTATAGGTTCGTCGATGAGTGAAATCTGGATAGGAATTTGAGGTTGCGATGAAACGGGGTTCTGGTGGCCGTTTAGCAGTTCTTCAAAATGTCCTTTCCAGTGATTTAGCAAATCCTGTCCGTCGGTGATAAGATTCCCCTGATTATCTTTACATGCAACTGTGTTACAATACAATATTTTATTGTTAAGAAATTTGTGTTAAACAAATTTAAATTAAAATATTTTAAAAAATTGTTTTCAAATTTTGTTGTATTTTGTTATTAAACAATAAAGTTTAAAAATGAGCAGCATAGAATTATTTATATTCAGTCATATTTAATGTTGAAATTAAAATAATTTGGATATTATAAAAATATATATTTTATTATAAATATATTGCATATTATATAAATATTTTTATGTACTTTTCTATAATTACACTTGCATATTTTAAAATTTAATATTTAAAAAAACATTTCTATAAAAAACTATAAAATCTTACTCAACAATTATTTAAAATTCATTATAATTTTTTTATAATAACTTAAAAATCACTTTAAAAAAAATTCAAACTTTTTTTTATATATTTATACCACTCGCCCAAAAATTTCTGGTTGAGTAAAACGGCGACTGTAGTCGCCAAAAAGCGAGTGGAGAGCGATTTACATCATACCGAATATTCGCTAAAACTCTGAAGAACAATAGAATTCAAGATAATGAATTTTTTTCTAAGTTTTACTTCTTCCGTTTTTACACTTTCTTTTTTTTTAATTACTTTTCTCGAAAAAATCATAATTAGAATGCTCAGATATGTAATTTACCGGAGTGTATACGAACTTTTTGAAAACAATCATAACTTTTCGAGTTATTGCCGTTACAAAAGGGCGCAAAGAGTTAACGCAGTTAATGTTCGATTTCTACCTCCAGACTTTTCGATTCTGACTTTACAATCACATGTCAACAGCGAATCTTTTACGTTTGGAGCGACGTCAATTTGTGTTGCAGATTATAATGTAACATACTAAACGCTTCTGAGCGACATAAATTTTCGTTCTTAAAAAGTTGCTATCTACTTCAAATAAATTTGAAGATTGTATGTTTCTAGCTAGGAGGATTTATATATGGAGAAGAAAATAGCTAAAAAAACCGTCACAAATTTTTATTCTATTGGTCACCTGGAATTTGTATGTTGGCTAAACTGAAATTGGCAGTGGCATAGTTAATTCCAAATTTTTTGCGGGGAAAATTTTTTTGCACCCCTAGTGCACACCCTAGTAAAAAAAATTTTTTTTTTAATTAAATTATTGAAACATTTAAGGGAAAATTTATGAAAAATAGGTACCACATTATAAATAAGATATATATATATTTTTTTTTTTTTTTACAAGGTGAAAATCATCAAAAGACACTGAACCAACACTGTGGTCAGTAGTGTGGGACTTTAACCCACTAAAAACACCTTTATAACGTTTATATTTTTTTACATATTCAACTGTAGGCTTTATTTTATTCAGCCTAAAAACAGTTGGCGAAGATTTTTTCAATACAGGAGAGAAATTGGGCACAGTCTTCCACCTGCGATATGCTTTGTTCTCGGCTTGCCACGAAAGAAATATTTTTATTCGGACATAAATCTTCTTTCTCCTTTTCTTCTAAAATAGTAGGTAAAGAACCAGCTATTTGTTCCTGATTTTGAAATAAAATTATAAATATTATTAAATTGTAAAAAAAAATCTTACAAAATAAGTACCTTAGTTAAATTTAATGATGGTACAGCAAAATCCAAAAGCCTTTTTAGTTTTGGATTTTTTGTTTTTGCAGAAAGCACACTTTTTTTAAAATCGCTGCTTTAAAATGCAAAGAACATATCATGATGCGTGGCAAACCATCCGATTTCTTAATCTTCAGAGCATCTAGCCATTGGTCCCGCAATTTTTATTTACCTTTAATATACGAAGAAAAAAAATTACATTGCAAGTATAAAATTTTCAAAGTCCCCAATTTATTCAAAAATATGCCACGCCACTATGCAAAATACACAAACAAAATATACAAGAACATGCATTATGACACAAAATTTTTATTTTCACATTTTTTATCAAATTCAATCAAAAAATGAATTAAAAACTGATAAATTTTGTGTGCCACTAAATAAAAATTACTTATTTTATCTTTTATATACTTATATTACACAATTGGTGTTGTATATTTACTAATGCATAGATACACCAATATCCTTGTTAACCTCGCTAGAAACACAGTTTTTTACACAACACTTCATTTTTTATAGTTTATTTTTAATTATTATAATATATTTTATAATTATCTTTACTTAGTTTATTTTAATTTTAATTTTTTCACTTAATATTTTTACTAAAACTAAATACATCAACTTTCGCCGCTAAAAAATTTGAAAATTTGACAGAATGAAAATTTCTGACGTTTTGAAAATCTCTCTTGTTCTTACTAATTTTGTGACGGCCTGTTTGTATGAAAATAGTAGCTATTTTCTTCTCCATATATAAATACTCCTAGGTTTCTAGTATCGGTTGTATTTGTTGACTATTTTCTATATTTCGTTTTGTATATAAACTATATTAGATTGCAACAATATTAAATTTGAGAAAAAACAAAAATATAACTTAGCAGTAACAGATAAATGTCATCATTTACTAAAAAATATAGTGGTAATTTTTACAATTATTTATTTGTTTATCTGACTATTTTTTTATCACAGACACTGAAAGCTGGGAGCAGATGAGAAAAACAAACAATGGCAAAGAGAATTTTTAATGGATCGTCTGCGGTCTCATCATCTGCAACATAAAGTAATTTGTTTTTGTTATAATTAAAGTGTTGCTGATACTAATTTAAAAATATAAATTTTAATATTACAAAGGTCTGTAGGGCAGGGCTAGTTGTATTGTATATGATATTTAAAATTTTCTTTTTTAATTATGCTATCTAAATACATAGCCTCATAAAGTGGTTATTAATATAGGCATGGGAGCTACTAGATAAATTCTTATAACACTGAATTGAAATTTTGTAGAACAATCTTGTAATTGTAACTTATAGCGGAATATGTAGCAAGTGTATTTACCAGAACATATAACATAAGTTTCGGTATGCATTGCCCGACGTGAATTGACAATAAATTGATTTTTGAATCAATTCATTATATTATTATCTCAGAATTTTTTTAAATAATAATTACTAAAGAAAAAAATCATAAATAATTTGAAATAAAAATTTAAAACAATTTTAAATATTTTTATCCCAAATAAATTTTTTAAAACTGCACTTTCCAACCTAAAAAATAATAATATTTGGTTCATAGTTTAATACTGTATAATCTATATGGTTCTTGCTTGAATGAGATACATTGTTGTATAAGCATACGAAAATGCCAAATTAATTTTTAAGTTTATTATTATTTTTTGACAGACTATTTTTTAGCCGCTACTAACCAACTAAGCTCATGAAATTTTTATCTTGATGTAATTATGTTACGGGATGAAAATGTAAATATAGTTAAAACTCTGAAGAACAATAGAATTCAAGATAATGAATTTCTTTCTAAGTTTTACTTCTTCCGTTTTTACACTTTCTTTTTTTTTAATTACTTTTCTCGAAAAAATCATAATTAGAATGCTCAGATATGTAATTTACCGGAGTGTATACGAACTTTTTGAAAACAATCATAACTTTTCGAGTAATTGCCGTTACAAAAGGGCGCAAAGAGTTAACGCAGTTAATGTTCGATTTCTACCTCCAGACTTTTCGATTCTGACTTTACAATCACATGTCAACAGCGAATCTTTTACGTTTGGAGCGACGTCAGTTTGTGTTGCAGATTATAATGTAACATACTAAACGCTTCTGAGCGACATAAATTTTCGTTCTTAAAAAGTTGTAGATAGCAATAATTTTGAAGATTGTATGTTTCTAGTATCGGTTGTATTTGTTGACTATTTTCTATATTTCGTTTTGTATATAAACTATATTAGATTGCAACAATATTAAATTTGAGAAAAAACAAAAATATAACTTAGCATAGTAACAGATAAATGTCATCATTTACTAAAAAATATAGTGGTAATTTATTACAATTATTTATTTGTTTATCTGACTATTTTTTTTATCACAGACACTGAAAAGCTGGGAGCAGATGAGAAAAACAAACAATGGCAAAGAGAATTTTTAATGGATCGTCTGCGGTCTCATCATCCGCAACATAAAGTAATTTGTTTTTGTTATAATTAAAGTGTTGCTGAAACTAATTTAAAAATATAAATTTTAATATTACAAATATCTGTAGGGCAGGGCTGGTTGTATTGTATATGATATTTAAAATTTTCTTTTTTAATTATGCTATCTAAATACATAGTCTCATAAAGTGGTTATTAATATAGGCATGGGAGCTACTAGATAAATTCTTATAACACTGAATTGAAATTTTGTAGAACAATCTTGTAATTGTAACTTATAGCGGAATATGTAGCAAGTGTATTTACCAGAACATATAACATAAGTTTCGGTATGCATTGCCCGACGTGAATTGACAATAAATTGATTTTTGAATCAATTCATTATATTATTGTCTCAGAATTTTTTTAAATAATAATTACTAAAGAAAAAAATCATAATTTGAAATAAAAATTTAAAACAATTTTAAATATTTTTATCCCAAATAAATTTTTTAAAACTGCACTTTCCAACCTAAAAAATAATAATAATATTTGGTTCATAGTTTAATACATACTGTATAATCTATATGGTTCTTGCTTGAACGAGATACATTGTTGTATAAGCATACGAAAATGCCAAATTAATTTTTAAGTTTATTATTATTTTTTGACAGACTATTTTTTAGCCGCTACTAACCAACTAAGCTCATGAAATTTTTATCTTGATGTAATTATGTTACGGGATGAAAATGTAAATATAGTTTTTATGGGATTTTTTGTTTTGTTTTTTAATATAAAATGTTGTTTATCTATCTCTTTTATTCAATCTTTGTAATAATTTTCCTCAGTGCGAATAAAACAAAATTATTCGCTTATTTATTAAGAAATGTGATGATAATGCTTATGTAAAGTCAATTCGCTGATAGTAGTAATGTTGCAAAAAGCTGCATGAATTATAAAAATGGGACTGCGACTGCGTGTCCTAAAGATTTTTAACATATTTATTTTATATTATATTTAAAATCAAACAATTTTATATTAATATTTCCAAATTTTATTAACATTCTGAATTTGATAAAAAGCGTAGAGGTTATAACATTATAACTTATTTTCATTACACTCAATAAATTATAATCAACCAATTTTTAGTGATATAAATAAAAATTTGCGTATTATAGAAAAAATACTGATCAATTATACTTTGGAAAAGTACTTTAAAAATAATTTAAAATATGGAAAATTTAGATTAAAAAAATAGTTTATATTCACCATTAAGACCAAAAAAAAGATCCAAAGCAAAAGTACGTTTAAATTATGGAAAAACTGTGGTGAAAGTATTTAAAGAGAGAAAAAGCCATACTTATATACATATGTTTTATTTTAATTATAGTTAGCATACATATATTTATATACTACTTAAAATGTTTTTAAAGTGTGTGTACTCTTATAACGATTAAAATATTTCAGTATAGTTCAGATCACATTTATGTAAAAAAAGTTACGTGGTAGTAAAAAAAACTATTGCTTCTACTGAATAGTCAGGCAACCGTGATAGATTTTTCAGTAGTTTTTACTAACACATTTAAAAAGAAAGTCCTGAATTAAAATTCTGAATTGAAGTAGAAAAACTAATTCCCGTTCGACTGAATTAAGAAGAACATCAGTAAAATTTTCAGTATTTTTTACTAACTAAAAAAATAAAGTTCTGAATAGTGGAAGTATATTAAAGTACTTTTAACGTACTTTCATTCATTAATGAGTTTTATAATATTTTTTCTTTTTTATTTCAAACAAATATTGCCTTTATATTATTAATATTAAGAAAGATTGTCGAAATTAGGAAAGATTGACGGTCATTTTCCTAAATTGTATTCGATTCTGGTGCTGGGACAAGGGAATTGGTAAATTACAATCAATCTTTCCCATAATTACAATCAATCTTCCCCCAAGAACATATATATATAAATTTATTAAGTAAATAAGTATATATAAATATTTATTGTTTATTATTTATTTATTGAAATAAATCTGAATAATTATTTTTCTACGTATTCTTTAATTTCTTTCCAATGAAAAATCAGAATGCAATTGGCATCTTTTGCAATTCTCTGAAAACGAATACTGATTAAAAAACTTTTTTATAATTTTTGTAATAATAACACAATGACTAATAAAATATTATCAAATATTTAGTTTAATTATCCTGAATTATCCAAAGCAATTAGAATGGCTATGCTTGAAAAACGATATGCTTTGGACGGTGTAGAAAAATCGAATTTACAAAAATGTTTGGATAGTATGCAGCATTGTATAAAAGTAACAACACGCCAAGGATTAGTGGAAAGATTAGAAAGTCTGTCTAGGCAATTGGGCTTAAAATTTATGGAAGACTCTTCTGGTTTATTTATTTCTTCTGATATGTTTTTCTTGGAAATTATTCTTGATGCAAATGGATTGTTGACTGATGTTAAAGTTCATCATGAATGCAAAATAGAACAACAATCATGTAGTGAATTGGTTACATGTTTACTTAAAGGTGATTTCACTGATTTCACAAATCAACTTGAAGGATTATCATCTATATATCAATTGAATGCGGAACCGAAAGTTAAAAGTAAGGCCTTTGTTGCTTTACAAGCAGTCGAAACAGATTTGTATAATTTATTTAAACGGAAAAGTTTAAACAAGGATGTGCCAACACTTTTAAAAGAATCTCCTGTGGGTGTAGTGCAAACAAGACGTGGTGGTCATCCAATGAAAATTACATATTTTATATCTTCATATGATTTACTTAACTTGAAAACTAAAACAATGCTGCCGTTAACAATGGAACTACTTAAAAGCAAAGATATCGGTATGAATGTTTCTGTACATCTAGAAGCTTCTTCGGCAAATAAATTACAAATCTTACCTAGCGTTACGTTTTCGAAAGAAAATAATTTCCCAATATATTCACCATTAACAACAAATAATTCAACTTTATTGCCAGCCACTTTTGTATTGAAGCTTAACACACCTTTGCCAGTTTGTAATTCTCTTTTAAGTAAAATAGGATACACAGGTGAATTTAGCATTGTTTCGGAATCTATTTTACATTTGACTATTCAAGTAGCATCAAAAGGGCTAGTAAAAAAATGTTCTAAAGAATTGTTTGTATCTCTACCAGATCAAAATCATTGTTATTTTTTTACTGAAAACAAAAATATGCATGTAAGTTTCTTTAGAACAAATATTATAAAATATTTTAATTTTCTTGCTGTAATTTTAATTTACATATGTTTTTATTGCAGGGTTCAATTGTTACAAGTGTTCCATTTACTGAACCATCCCAGGTTCCTAAAATTTTAACAGCTCTTAAAGAACAAGCACTTTTTTATACATTTTTAGCCAGTTGTGTACGAACCGACGGAAAGCTATGTAGTAATTAATATATACAATTAAAGCAAATATACAAATAAATCAATAAAATTAATGTCTCAATATTATAGGTTTAGAAAACACAACAATGCTGGAAGTAAATGCAATTTCTTTGTATAAAATATCCGTAGCATTACAACATTTAAACGAAGACTCGCTGGTTTCAGTTGAATTCGAATTTAAAGATATATCAAATATAAATGTTAAGTTATTTTCTGTTGCATGTGCAAGTAATTTCGAAATTTTAAACCAGAAATTAACAAAAGTAGCTGAGGTAACCTTATCAATTCCCTTAACAATTAGATGTTTGTTAAAATTATGGGAAAACGAGCAACAACAATCTTTTCTTAACAATTGTAATACGGAAAATGGAAACTTTGATTTAAGCGGTCCCAATGCTGACCCCAATGCAAGTAATAATAGGACTGGTGGTCGTTGTGTACATTTCAGAGATACCAAAACTAAATATGACAGAAATATTGGAAACAGTGATAACAATACTAATTCGGATAATTTATTTTCGAGGCCCACATTTTTCAACACCTCCGCTGTCCCAATTACGTCGTCAAACTTATTTTCTGAAACAAATTTATTAAATGTTTCATCGTCATCAAATTTAATTGCTAATCAGTTTGCCATAAAAACAGAACAAATAAATGATTTTACTTCATCGTCTTTACAGCAAGAGGATTTTTGTAAAAGCCCAAAGAGTAAAATTCCAGTGAATTCCGCAAGTAATTTGGAAATCTCTTTGGGCAAAAAAAAAAATGTACAAATAGAAAATTTTACTACTTTATATTCAAATATAACTACTTCTCCTTTGTTACCTAATCTTACAATCAGAATTGAAAAAGTCGGTAATTATACAAAAAATTCTGAATCAATAAAAAAATCAGAACTAGGGGATAAAAATTCAATAAAGTATAAGAATACCGTAAGTATAACACCAGTTCCAGCAAATCTTGTGTACAACAATAATAAACAATCAATTCAACAAGATAAGCGCCTAGAAATTGAAATAATTCCAATAGTAGTCAACCCTGCTATACCATCAATTTCAGTTATGTCACTAAATAGTTGTAGCTCCGGCAAACATCATATTTGTGTTAAGAACAACTGTAATGAGAGAGAAAAAAATCTACATAAAAAGAACGAGAGCCGTCGAAAAAAAAAGAATTTGTCATCAACTCGTAATAAATTAGGATTAAAGATAATTGAGCTAAAAGATGCTACACTAACACTTGAAAACTCTTCTAAGTTCAACACAAACAGTACCAGAAATTTTTTAAACAAAAGTTTATTTCATATGTATAAAAAATCAAAGCGAATTTGTGCCGCTAGTGGATCAGTTGGTAAGCCACATTTAAAAACAATGAAAAACGTTCCAAATTTATCAATAAGTGTAGCATCGTCAAAAACATCACAAAAACGAAAAACAGAATTGGATGATATTCATAAGAAATTAAATAAATCCTTTTCAGTTTTACCATGCTCAGAAACAACTGAGAATCAATTTGTTAATAACAAATCTAATAAAGTGAAAATAACAACCGCAATATCAGTAAACAATATTGATAGTATCAAAAACATAGTAAAGATTCCACAGCACAGTGATCTTAGCACCGTAATTAACAAATTAGAAGATGCTCAAAATCGTGTTACTGTTAAAGATAACTTTGACCATGATAAAATGGGACACTTGGCACGAATTCATGTAAGTGAATCTACAAGGTTAAATGATGGCCACTCTAATTCGAAATACATGAAACATACCGCCAACGGAATTAAATTGACAATCAACAAAACCAGGACTGCTGAACCTATTAAACGAGAAATACTCTTAATCTCACTCGCAAGTACCTAGAAAGAAACATACGGGATTGAAACCTGGAGTATCATCTGGTCCTGCTTCTAAGTTAAAAACAGCAGACCACAATAATAGTAATAACGAAACAGTTTTAACAAAAAATGACAAAAAAATTACGCTTTATAAATCTCAATCTTCAGAGTGCTTACCAGTAAATAAATATGAAAAGATTCTTGCATCAACATGTGCTGAAAAAGGTTTATCAAAAAGTTTGAGTGCAAATAACTTATATACTTCATATGCATTAGAAAATATTATTGCAACAGATAAAAAGTCGGCGAAAGCTAAACTAAAATCACATAAAATATCTAAGAAAATTACAACACATTTCGTACAAAAAATGTTCATCAACCTAAAGCTATGGAAGGTTTAATTAAAACATTAAATACAAATTTTAAAATTCCGAAACTTTCTACAGAATTATCTAATACCCAACGGATACCACAAACCATAAAAGGTATAAGTAATTCCAACAATATTACTATATCAAAATCAATTAAAAGGCATTCCCCAATTAAAAAACTTGTTTGGGGCTAGTAACTTATACAAAAATACTTTAACATCAGGAAAACAATATTTTACTTTTCTTTTATTGAATTTTACTAATTCACTTCACTGTAGAATTTAAAAATCTTTCAACGTTACGAAATATTATAAAATTTTGGATAATTCATGTGATAAAAACTAAATAAAACGTTAAATTTAATTATAATATCAATAATTAATTATTTGAGAGCACAATTAATTGTAATGATTTATGATTGTTAAAAGACACATCTGTATACTGATGCAGATAATTGAATTAAAAAGAAAAAAAAATTCAGCCACTACCACCGGCTATATCGATGCATATTATAAACACGGCAGCATTATCATCATCAGCTATTTGCAGACTTCGTTAATAAATTCGACATATATTGAAGATGTGAAAAACTACGCAATAGCAGGAATTGCAAGTAGATTAAAATTATTCTTTTATAAATTAATTTAATATGATAATCATAAAATAAACCAAAAATTTCGATAATTTGTCTTCCCAGTTTCATGATTTTAAACCTCCTGGGGCATTCCGTTATGACCTTAACAAGAATTTACATTGTAACATATTAGTCATGAAATAACAATATTACTTTTTCTGTTTGCACTTCAACGCTTTTTTTATTAATAGTTTCCTCAACTGGAATATTTTGAGTAACCTATTCATCTTCAGGCTGTAAAAACTTCAGAAAAGAATTATAATACAATAAACACAAAATTATAAAATCAAAACTATAAAAAATAACGTAATTATTTGTATTAGATTCTTCGATAGCATATTTAACAATTTGTGGTGATTTTTTAACGAAATCATGGATTTTAAAATACTGGTTCGCAAAACCGAAATGGCGCCTGAAATTATTAAAAATGTTTTTTTTTTTTTTTTTTTAAACCGAAAATACCCTAAAATAGTATTCGCGCGCCCGAAATTTTTGATTATATTTGCCATTGGTGAATTTCGATAAGAACTTATATTAGCTAAAACACGGATTTGCAAAATGAAATCTGGAGAGTCTCCACAACTTAATAAAAAATTGGTTGAACAAAGGAAGGGAATGATTAAAGTGTGCGAAAGTAAAAATAGCCAAGACAAGATATGATATTTCAATAATATTGCACAAAATATAGTTTTATTATAAATTTAAAATAATAATATAAAACTATTTTTATTTTTAAAATGATTTTTTTTATTTTTTCTGAAATATATATTATATTTTATTATTAATTTTAAACGTGTTTCGCTCAATAAAAAATTAAAAATCATAAAAAAGAGTAAGATAATTGATAAAATAACTGCTATTAATTGCATCTTCAGTATAACTATTTTCAGGTATGCGTTGTGATGTTACAGCCTTTGTATTTAATAATCTCTTCTTCATTCGAATGTTTAACATTTTGTCTCCATGACGACAATCATCTGTGAAATACAGTGAACACATTCTTTACATTTACATTCTTTAGATTTACATTTCTTTTACCTGCAGCTTTTAACCATAATTTAGAATTTAGATATTTTAATCTTTTGAAAAAGAGAAAATCTTATATTTTCACAATCCTTATTTCTCGAATAACTATTACAATTTTTATTGTTATTATATATAGTTATTTAATCACAATAAATATTTAAAAAATTGGTAAATATGCACTAGTCCATTTTGAATATTCCACAAAAAAAGGGCCCAGCTCCTCTGAAGCCCTGATTCCGGAAGAATCGACCCTCGGGCCTTGGCGACTACGGAGGGCTTTGAAGTTTGTATTGGAGCTCTTTAAGTAGAGAGGGTAGAGTTCTGTGTATGATATCAAATGAAAATGAAGGCCCTTTATGAGCAGGGTACAAATCTAAGTCATTAATATTATACCTGGGCGGCTCAGGCCCTAACGTAATTTCAGCTTCAGTTGTGACATTAATTGGATTAAAAAAAGTCGAATCAGCATCACCAGTGGCCCTATTCCGGTAATTCCCAGGGAATTAGGAATTGGGAGTTTTGGAATTATTTTTTCCCAAAGTGTATTCCGGCGACCGGAAAAAAATGTTTCCTGGGAAACTTTAATTCCCAATTCGCGCAGTTTAACTTTCAAAAACTCCATAGCTATTTTGAAAAGGTAAATAATTGCATTAAAAGGAATAAAGATTTTTCTATATTTAAATACAATTATATTTCGTAAAATATTTTTTTCAATATTCTACAATTATTACATATTATTACAACTTTTTTCTTAATAATTGTAAAATATTTCACGAAATATAATGTTTTTAAAAAATGTTATAATGTTAATAGATTTGTATAAAATTATAATTATGTCGCAACCAGCAGTATCCCGAGTAAGTAAAAACAATATTTTAAAGAATTCAACATAAAAATATTTTTTAAATGTGTCGTCCTTCGGGTAAAAATGTAAGCAAGGAGCTTATTTCCTTAGGAATTAATTCCTTGCCTGCCGGAATAAACTTTTGGGAAATAGGAACAAAAAATCAGGAAAAATATTTCGAGGAGATTTCTAATTCCTTATTCCCTGTGAATTACCGGAATAGGGCCACAGATATCCACTGATATAACAGATAGGTAAATTGAAATCACATAAAGAGGGTTTTGTGTAATTCAGGTCATTATTTATAGGTACATTTTGACCTGTAACTATTTAATCAAGATTCTTATGTGCAAATTCGGTCGGGTTGCGCTAAAACTCGTTTAATGTACGTACATATATAATATACGAATTTTATGTAGGTACATTAATCTATTTTTTAATAAGAAAGTAGTACTTCTGATTTAATTATTTGGAATTAAAAATTCAAATATAATTACAACTTTTTTAACGAATATATATATATATATATAAATATTAATATATAATATATATTATATTTTTATTGTTTTTTTTTTTTTATTACAGTATAAATTAGTTTTACTCTTTTTATTTTATTAGTATTACTTTCTTATTTTAAAGAAGTAGATTTATGTACATAAAATACATATATTATATATGTACATTAAATGACTTTTAGCGCAACCCGACAGAATTATATTAAAAGCAACTACAAAACCCCTAAATTAAGAAGATAAAGCAGAATACACAAAATTGAAATAAAATATTCAAAATATTTTAAAATTTAAATTTTTTTGCAATTCCCGCACACCACCCTCCACATCTATCGGTTCTGCGTACCGGAGAGACCCTGCAGTGAGCAGGCCAAGGATCGATTCTTCGAGCACAGGTATGTACTTGGATTATTCAAGCTTGTCTTTGTTTCATTGCGTGCATGCTTACCTCTATTCTTTTTGATATGTAGAGCGGGTGTTCCGGTCTACCTACTACTCATCATTGCCGGTGTTGAACAAAATCCGGGTCCAAGGATATGGCTAGGCGCAGTATGTAGCCGTCCTATCCGAAAGAGCTCTGCGTCAGTTCGGTTCAACAGTTGTTTCAACTGGTGTCACCACGTCATGCTCAGGACTTCCAGATTTAAACAGCTATGATAACACATTTATAGCTAGCTGCTGCTCCTCTACATCCACATCCAGTCCTCCCTCACAAATCCACATTTTTCATCCCACACCCCATACAACCAATTCCCAAAGTAACCATACACCGTAACAACATCAAAATTGCTTTATGTGCCGTAACAACACAAAATTGCGGCTGTACAGGAAACCATAATAACTCCCTCCCACCTCAAACGGTTATCACATCATCAGTTGCGATAGATCAGATAGAGGTGGTGGACTCGCCTTCATCCAACACCGTGATGTTTCCTATAGACTCTCCCCTCCACCATCCCCTCCCATACAACCAATTCCCAAAGTAACCATACACCGTAACAACATCAAAATTGCTTTATGTGCCGTAACAACACAAAATTGCGGCTGTACAGGAAACCATAATAACTCCCTCCCACCTCAAACGGTTATCACATCATCAGTTGCGATAGATCAGATAGAGGTGGTGGACTCGCCTTCATCCAACACCGTGATGTTTCCTATAGACTCTCCCCTCCACCATCCCCTCCCACTCACGATTCTTATCTGGAATCACTCAGTATCACAGTGCAAACTGGCCAAGCAGAAATGCTTCTCACCAATATCTACATACCGCCAGTAAACAGTATTGTCGCGCATTACTGTTGTAATGCCAAAGAGGATTTCTTGATGTAATTATAATATTGTAGATTTACGGAGTATAAAAAAGACATCTGCTTACTCAGAAAGATTGTACAGAAGAGAAGGCTTTATTAAATGTAAAATATACATATATAGAAAATTTAGTTTTTAATTACAAAGTTGTCAGCAATTTAGTTTTACCAATTTACATCTTTAATTCAACATCCCCACTAAGATTTAAATTCAATTTTAAAATCAAATTCAGAATAACAAATTAATTTGAAGTAACTTTAATAGTACAATTCATATATCAAATAAAAAGAAAAGAAAATTACTTTAAATTGAAATAAATTTGTTACAAACTTAAACCCATTGATTTGGTACAAACGGTGTGTTGTTGACTAAGTAAACCTTTGGTGAGTATGTCAGCAACCATATCTCTGTGGCCCTATTCCGGTAATTCCCAAGGAATTAGGAATTGGGAGTTTTTTACATATTCGCGCAGTTTGGAATTATTTTTTTCCAAAGTGTATTCCGGCTACCAGGAAAAAATGTTTCCTGGGAAACTTTAATTCCCAATTCGCGCAGTTTAACCTTCAAAAACTCCATAGCTATTTTGAAAAGGTAAATAATTGCATTAAAAGGAATAAAGATTTTTCTATATTTAAATACAATTATATATCGTAAAATATTTTTTTCAATATTATACAATTATTAAATATTATTATTACAACTTTTTTTTTTAATAATTGTAAAATATTTCACGAAATATAATGTTTTTAAAAAATGTTATAATGTCATCAAAAAACTGGAGTAATCTTCGCGCCATCTGAAATATTAAATATAATCTCTTCCTCTGCAAGCATATATATTTAATATTGATTAATATTCTCACCTTTATTTAATGCTATTCTATAACAATGTATATAATAATAACCAAAACTTTAATTTATAATCAACTTTGACAACAAATTGACAAAATATAAACATCAACATTTGCTTAAGCACGTTTTACACTATACAAAGTGATGTAAAGATAAAACATTTTTGAAACTACATTTTAGGTGGAAAATACTTAAATTTTTCCCACAAAAATTAACATTGTACTTTGGAATAAATATTTAATGAAGTTTTGTGACTAAGATGTCTTAAATTTTGCTTTTTTAGTTAATTTTGAAAACTGAATTTTCTTAATTTAACATGGTGTAAACGCACGTAATATGTATTTGACAGCGCAACTTCAGCCACCCGCCACACTACAATAATATTTCCTTAGGAATTAATTCCTTGCCTGCCGGAATAAACTTTTAGGAAATAGGAACAAAAAATCAGGAAAAATATTTCGAGGAGATTTCGAATTCCTAATTCCCTGGGAATTACCGGAATAGGGCCACTGGAGCTTATATGATTTAATTTGATTTTTCCATCATTGATAACATTTCTAATAAAATGATGTCTAACATCAATATGTTTCGATCTCGGATGATAACTATCAGTAGATGCTAAATGTATTGCACTTTGATTGTCGCACATCAGATCAATTCTGTTTGAATTTAGTGGAAAAAATTCCTTTAAAAGTCCTTGCAGCCATAACGCTTCTTGAACAGCTGACCCATTAGCCATATACTCAGCTTCTGTGGTTGATAATGCAACGGTCGGTTGTTTTTTTGATAACCATGAAATTGCACCACCTTGCATAATAAATACAAAACCAGTAACCGATTTTCGTTCATCAATATCATTTGCATAATCAGCATCACAAAAAAGTCTTTGATTTATATCAAACGGAGTTAGAACAGGATTACAATTCAACATTCCAAATCGTTTTAACATATCCAAAATATAAAGTTTTTGATCAATCGAAATTATACCTTTATTACGATCTCGAAAAATTCGCATGCCCAAAAACGATTCTGCTTTCCCCATATCTTTCATATGAAAACTTTTTTTTAAACTTAATTTCAATTTATTTTTTAGATCATCATTATTTGAAAATATTAATATGTCGTCCACATAAACAGCGACAAAAATTAGTTTCTCTTCAAAAATATGATAATAAATACATGGATCAACTTTTGATCTGAGTAATCCAAAATTTATCAAAACATTTAATTTTAAATTCCACATCCGGGATGATTGCTTCAATCCGTAAATGGATTTTTCTAATTTCAAAACTTGATTATCACTTTTTTCATCATAACCCTCTGGTTTACGTAAATAGATTTCTTCAATTAAGTCGCCTTGCAAAAATGCCGCGACTGCATCCATCTGGTCTATGTCTAAGTTTAATTTAGCAGCCATGCTATAAGAAAACGTACTGAACTATATCGAATAACAGGAGAATATGTTTCGTTGAAATCTATACCTTTCCGTTGACCACACCCTTTGACAACTAAACGCGCTTTATACTTAACAATGTCGCCGTTGCTGTTTCTTTTTGTTTTAAACACCCACATTGTATTTAATGTTTTTTTACCAACTGGTAAGTCAGTAATTTTCCAGGTGTTGTTACGAATAAGTGAATCATATTCATCTCGAATGGCTTTTTTCCAAAATTCAGTTTCTAGAAATCGCATATTCATATGAAACAGGATCACGAAATTCTGTAACTTTTGTTAAAAATGTTACATGATCTTGAAAAATTTTAGGCTTAGGACATCTTTCAGATTTACGTATTTCTGAATTTATTGTAACAATTTGTTGATTGGAACGAAATTCTTCATCGTCAAGAGTCTAAATCACGAGTACCAGAATAAAATATTTCATTTGTATCTGATTTGTTCATATCAGAATCATCATTATCATCATAATTATCATTTTGAATTTCAATATTATTGTCAGCTGCAGCAGCTTCAATATTACTATCATTATTTTGATCAACTAAATTTATATTATTTTTTTCGGATGATATACCAATTACATCAAAAGGTTCAACAGATTCAGAATTTTTCATTAAATTCCCCACTAAATTCTGATCTGTGCGTCTATTCTGGTTTTTCCCGGGGAATTGGGAATTGTGAAAAATCAACTGACAGTTTTCCCAAGAAATCTTTCCAAAAAATTTATTCCCAATTCCCCGAAAGTGTATTCTGGCACACCGGGGAATTGATCATTGGGAGTAAAGTCTGTAGTAGAGCATTGTAGTATATATTCTGCATTTTTAATGTCATTATATGTCACATCTGTCATTTTTTATATAAACAAATATAATTTAAAAGAAAGTTTTATCATAAATTGTAAAAATACAAAACGCAAAATGGCTTTGGGATTCATAAATTTCATGGACGATGACGATGAGCGAAGGAAGAATTTAGGTATTCACCGAAAAAGATTAAGGGATAATTCGGATCCATTTAATATGTATGAAGCGGAATTTATTTCTATATATCGCTTCCCGCAAGCATTAGTTTTAAATTTAATGAGTCTAATTGGGCCACATATGGTATCAACAACAATCCCAAAAGAATTGAGGACATTGTGTGCACTAAGTTTTTTTGCGGAAGGTAAGTGTAACTACGGCATGCAAACAAAACAGTTTATATTAAATAAAAACATTTATTTATAGGTTCTTTTCAAACAAAAATAGGTGGTAATTACATTACGTGCATGTCGCAATCTGTTGTCAGTACATGCATTAAAGAATTTTGTACCATCGTTGATAAACATTTGATACCCATGTTCATAAGATTTCCACAAAGTAGTGAAGAAATTAATTCAATAAAAATACAGTAAGAAAATTTGAAATATTTGACCGAAAAAACATTGCTTTAATTATAATATATATAATAACTACAGGTTTTTTCAAAAATATAATTTGCCTGGAATAATAGGCTGCGTGGATGGCACACATGTTTCAATGTTTAGACCGGCGGAAAATGTTGAACATATTTATTTTAATCGACATCGTTATCATTCAAAAAATGTACAATTGGTAAATCAAATATTATTTCCATTTATTTGCAGACACAATTTATTATTAATTTTGTAGATCTGTGATTCGGATCTAAGAATCTTAAATGTGAATGCTAAATATGGGGGATCAAATCATGATGCAACAATTTGGAGAAAATCATTAGTTAAAGCATTTCTTCATAACAAATATGACGAAGGAAACTTCCAAAACACATGGCTGTTAGGTATAATGTTTAAATAAATATATTAATTGAAGTAAATCATATAAAACAATTCATATACAATTTAATATTCATCCAAAAATTCCATATCAATATATGATGCTTCCATTTCTGTATTTCCTGTATTTGACTGCCTTCCTGTATTTGATTGCCTAAAAATAAAAAAATAATATCACATTATTACATATATTTTATATTTTAAGGTGATAGTGGATATCCTCTTGAACCCTGGCTGATGACACCAGTTTTAAATCCAACAAGTGAAGGTGAGAAGGCGTACAATAGTGCACATCGATCAATACGTAATTGTATTGAAAGGTGTAATTGTGTGTTGAAATCAAGATTTCGCTGTTTGGGAAAAGACAAATGTATAAAATATAGCCCGGAAATGATGGGTATAATCATAAATACTTGTGCTACTCTGCACAATTTTTTAAAATTTCACCATTACACAGACCAACATGATTTAGTGTTTGGTGAAGAGGAGGAAGCAGAAACTGAAGAAGATGAAGCTAT
This sequence comes from Rhamphomyia laevipes, assembly GCA_963920725.1. Taxonomy (NCBI): domain Eukaryota; kingdom Metazoa; phylum Arthropoda; class Insecta; order Diptera; family Empididae; genus Rhamphomyia; species Rhamphomyia laevipes. The sequence goes on from OY987255.1 coordinate 30,673,481, forward strand.
TATAATCACCGAGGGTCGATTATTAGATATTGGAAGACGTACGAGGTCTACAATTATACAAGATTTTTTTAGTAATTAATTGTTAATAAAAAGTTAATAAATTAACAATTACTTAACATTACCTGTTATTTATTAAAAGTTCCCTTAAAATATCATTTCTTTTTTCCATTGCAATACACATTCTTAGCTTTATTTCATTATTTTGTTCTAAAGCTGTTGCAATTCTCCCTAAATTTACTGTTTTTTCCTCATCGATTTTATTTGATTCTTTTAGAATCTCATCACGGGTGAATGCTGATCCTAAAAAGTTACAAAAAACTGATTATGAAATTATTAAAACTGATGACATTATTTATTATGATATTATTTTATTATTTATTAAATTTGTTTATGTGACATATAGTATAAATAGTACCTCTAATTCTTCGAGAGCTTCGTAAAGGTTCCAAAAAAGCGCCTGCTGAATGACTTGGCTCGGTATGTGCAGTAACAACTGGTGCTATATTAATATTTCCAAAGCCACCCCCCATAGTACTTGACCCTTCAACGGATTCAATGGAAATCACATTTAATATTCTGGCTTCTAAATCATTTAGTTCCGCGGGTTTTTTTATTGTTGCATCAGTTCCAAGACCAGTTCTATTGGCATATTCTCGTAAACTTACTTGAGCACCCCGAGCATACTTTCTGAAAAAAAATATATATAATTATCCACTAATTAAGGTAAAGTATACCTACTTCATATCGATCCAGATTCTCCGCCACTTATCGTGATCCTTATGTGCACCACCTAGCGCATTTAATTGGTTTGCCACCTCAGACCATTTCATTTTTAAATTATTTTTACCATCGTTGCTATCAAAACTACATTTAATTATAATTTTATTAAATAATTAATATATTTTTATAGGAATTATACCGATCGTTGGCCAATGCTGTATCACTTTCCATTAAAGAAACTAGTAGCTCCTTTTGTTCTTTTGAAGGATGCTTTGCCTAAATTATTAATAATTAATCATTTAAACATTTTTCCACTTTTAGCAATACTTACTTTAGAAACTGAACTGCTACTCATTTTATAAATTTAATTTTAGAAATTTAATTAAAAAATCAATTCTCAATAGATATTCCTATATTATATATAAATAAAATTTAATAAAAAAAAATATAGGTAATTAAACTTTTTCTTTATTATTATTCTTTTCCATACCTTTTTTCTTGAGGAGTTTTTGACAGTATTTTGGAAAAAATAATTATTCCCAATTCCTTTTTCCCAGTAGCCGGAATACAATTTGGGGAAAATTTTTAAATTTACTGTCAAAAATTAAATTTCCCAATTCCTAATTCCCCGGGAAAAACCAGAATAGACGCAGGGATAAAAAATTTGAATTAATATTGTTATTAAAATCAATTACCTTATAATATTTTTCGTTTTCGAAAAATTTCACATCTCTGCTCACAATAATTTTTCTTGTGATAGGTTCAAATAATTTGTATGCTTTACTGTTTGTACAATAACCAATAAAATGCATTTCTTTGATTTAGCGTCAAACTTTTTACGTTTTTCTTTCGGTATGTGAACCATTGCGACACAGCCAAAAACTTTACAATGAGTTAAATCTGGTAATTTTAATTTATTTATCCATATTTGTTCGGGTGATTTATTTTGCAACAATTTATTTGGTAGTCTATTCATAATATAGGCAGCAGTTGAAACTGCTTCAGCCCAATATTCTTTATTTAATTCTGCATCAAAAATCATACATCTAGCTTTTGCGATTAAAGTACGGTTTAATCTTTCAGCTTTACCATTTTGTTGTGGATTATATGGCGCAGATAGTTCATGTTTAATACCACATTAAAAAAAAATTATTAACATAGAATTACAATATTCTGTGGCATTATCGCTTCTGAGCTTTTTGATTTTTTTGTTCGTTTGATTCTCCACCAAATTTTTAAATTCAATAAATCTATCATAAATTTCAATTTTGTTCTTTATAAAATACACAAATATTTTTCTTGTCATCTAAAAAAGATAAAATATATTTAGAACCAGCTAAAGAATTTACTTCTATGGGCCCGCATGAATTAATTCTAACAAATCACTCGATTTTGATTCAGATAATTTAAATGGTGACATACTGACTTACTATATTTGCGTTTGCCGTGTAAATAATTAATACACGAAATATCATTTTGTACAAAATTTATGTTGAAATCTGGATTTTTCTTCATATAATCAAGAGTAACAGTGTTTATGTGTCCAAATCTACGATGCCATAGCATTTTTGATGTATTTTCAGTAACATTTAAAGCATAATTGTTATTGCTTTTATCTAATTTGTACATATTGTCAACAATTAACGCAACAGCAAACAATTTATTATTTGAATCGTAAATGTGACAATTGTCATTAATAAATTTTACGGAGTTGCCGTTGGAAATTATTTTACTGATAGACAATAAATTGGTACATAATTCTGGTATTAAAAGCACATCTTTGATTTTTACTTTTTTTATTGCACACTACATCAATATAAACGCTACCTTTACCTGTTACTTGTAATGTTGAATCATTTGCTGTAGTTACCAAATCATTGTAAGCTATAAAATCTTGCAACTCATTTTTATTATTAGTCATGTGAGATGATGCCCCGGAGTCAATGAACCAATCGTTATTATAGTGGTTATTTATTACATTAGACATCAACAGCACATTTTCATTTTTTTTCGAATTTTTATTTTTGTTTGGACAGTTACGAGAAATATCCCTTTAAACATGTGGATTCCAAATTGATTCAAAAATGAACAAATTGGATTCAATTTTGATACATATTTCTGATTCCATTTGGAATCAAAAATGAACTAATTCTGATACAAAATGAACTAAAATTGATTCCAAATTGAACTAAAATTGATACCAAATTGAACTAATTATGATACAAAAATGAACTAATTGAATTAAAAATGAACGAATTCTGATACAAAAATGAACTAAAATTGAATCCAAATTGAACTTAAATTGATACCAAATTAAACTAATTGTGATACAAAAATGAACTAATTGAATTAAAAATGAACGAATTCTGATACAAAAATGAATTAAAATTGAATCCAAATTGAACTTAAATTGATACCAAATTAAACTAATTGTGATACAAAAATGAACTAAAATTGAATTAAAAATGAACTAAATTTGATTGAATTATAATAGAAAATAATGTAAATTGGAGTAAAAAATTAAGTAAACTAATTTTTTTTAGATAATAAATATTTATTTAATAATAATATTATTTTTTACATTACATATTTATATTTTTTAATATATTTAATTATTAATAACATTTTAAATATTTTTTTTTTTAAATTTAAATATTTTCCTCCAACTGTTCCTTAGTTCTCGTAACTCTACCCGTTGCATAATTTAACCATTTTATATTTTGTTCCATAATGTAACTTAGACTCGCTATTGAAAATTTTTTCATTGCATCTAAAATTAAAAAGAAGATAAAAAGATTAGTTTTGTTATTACAAATTTAATACTATTTTCATAAATAAAATAAATAGATACACATTACTTACTTTTAAATTATCGAAAATATATATAATGGCCACTGTACTGCTACTGCACAAAAACACAATTAACATTGTGGGCTGTTGACGAGGACGAACGAACAATGTAAATAAAATATTAAATTATAATATTATGATCATTATGATGATATATTGTTATGTTTGCATGTATGAGAAAATATTATATTAAAATGCTTTTTGGTATTTGTATGTGTGTAATTTGAGAGAATATTGTGTTCTCATATTAAAATTTTGGAATCAATTTTAAATCAATTTGGAATCAGAAAAATTGAATCCGAATGGTACTTAAAGAGATGTCCATGTCCATGAACATCTCGGACCACTTTTTTTTTGAAATTTCTTTTTATTAAATTTAACATTACTGTTATTGTTATTGTTACTGTACAATGCCACATTGTCTCCATTTAATGAAAAATTATTGCTGTTGAAATCTTGTAATAATTTAGTCTTTAAGGAATCGGCTGTAATTTTCGTACCACTATTTTCAATTGCCATTAACATAGGTTGATATAAATCAGGTAAACCTGATAATAAAATAGTACCGATCCATTCATCAGTGACATTTAATGACACTGTATTTAGTTTATGCGCTGTAACTATAATTTAAATTTTGTTAATATAATATTCCATCGATTTACAATTTTCTAATTTAGTTGTAATTAGTGTGCGAAGTAACCCCACTTTTATGGTCAAACCAGAATCTTCAAATGCATTAGAATTAGATAGATTAATCCATGCGTCTTTTGCGGTAGATACATTTTTTATATGTATATAATTTATAGGTTCAACAAATAAAATAATTTTTGCTAACGCTTTAGCAATTTTCTTTTGATCTGTTACAACAACAGTTCCTTCAATTGTATCCCACAGCTCTTCAAGAATTAAATAATTCTTCATGGAAAATTTCCACGTTTCGTAATTATCACGGCCTTTGAGCTTTTCAAACGATGGAATAAAATTCGCCATTATCTAAGTAATCTTTAATTTTTTTAAAAAAAAAATAATACTTAAAATCAATAAAAAAAATTAGGATATTATTAAAAATCAAACAAAATATTTCTTGGCAAAAAATATATATATGGGCCCATAACCTGTTGTAATCCCAAAGAGGATTTCTTGATGTAATTATAATATTGTAGATTTACGGAGTTTAAAAAAGACATCTGCTTACTCAGAAAAATTGTACAGAAGAGAAGGCTTTATTAAATGTAAAATATACATATATAGAAAATTTAGTTTTTAATTACAAAGTTGTCAGCAATTTAGTTTTACCAATTTACATCTTTAATTCAACAATTACCAACCCGACATCAGACACATACTGCAAGGTGAAAGCACTGTTATAATGGGTGAGTTTAATGCACATAATTCCCTTTGGTTTTCCCAACTCCCTATGGACAACTGTGGAAACTGTTTTGTTGACCAGAGTGAAGAATCTAATTTTACAACCTTAAATGAAGATCAACCCACCAGGATAACAAACACGTACCTTAACTCGCCTGATATCACCCTTGATAGTATCCAGTTACTACATAAGATATCCTGGCAAGCAGTATCGGCACTCAGCTCGGATCACATCCCCATCGTGATCACAGTGGAAGACTCGGATGGCTTTGTAATCTCCGAACAGCGAACCTACATGAACAACAACAAAGCCAACTGGCCTGGTTTCGCGAACTTCGTTGATGATCACCTTAGCCAACTGTCTCTTCCACTGGATGCTATCTTTGGTGAAAGGATCTTTCGTTCAATCTTGGTCCGAGCCGCAAAACGCTTCATACCCATGGGTAGGATTAATAACATCATTCCGAACTTTCCACCCGAAGCGTCGCGACTAGCCCAATAGCGCAATCAGTTGAGATCTACTGATCCCAATGACGCGCACATTGCTCAGCTTACTCGTAATATTTATAAGCTGGTGAATGATCATAGAAGGACCAAATGGTTATCTCACCTAGAGCAATGCTCCCCAGGGTCCAAAAAGCTGTGGTCCACAATAAAGGGCGTTTCCGGGAAGAACACCTCCCAAAGTCGCACAGCTATAAAATTCAACGACAACTCATTTCTAGATAGTAAGAAATTTGCCGCTTATTTCACTCGGCAATTTGTGGAGCATACGCCTGTTAGGGAAAAGACAATGCCCCCAGTCCGTCGTCGACTTAAAGCGCTCGAAAACGACCTACACGGTCCAGCCTTGCAAATTGCCATCAAGAGGGCTAAACCATCCAAAGTACTCGGACCAGACGGGATTTCCATGGTCATGTTGAAGAAGCTAAATCCACCAAGCTTGGACTCTGACGATGGTCCTTAACCTGAACATGGAACAATTTTCAATCCCCAGTGTTTGGAAAATTTCCAGAATTATTCCAATTCTTAAATCAGGCAAACCCGCAAGTGAAGGCTCCTCGTACAGGCCTATCTCCCTGCTTTCACCCGTTGCTAAAATTCTAGAAGCTCTCCTGCTTCCGCAACTCCAACAACACCTAGGACTTGCTGCGCACCAGCACGGGTTCAGAAAGCATAGAAGCACAACAACTGCTTAAACAGAGCTTACCACTTATATTGCCGATGGTCTAAACCACTGCAGACCACACTGGCGTACGTTTGTCGTTGCGTTGGACCTGTGCAAAGCATTTGACACGGTTGATCATTCCATCCTCCTCGATGATATCCTTAGCTCCCCACTTCCCGGCTTCATTAAAAGGTTTTTGTCATCATACCTCAATGGCAGATCCGCATATGTTGAATTCAGGAACAGTTGCAGCAAGCAGCGCAAATTAAAAATGGGAGTTCCTCAAGGGGGTGTTCTCTCAAGGCATTGGCTGGAACCTCATGGGGCAAAAGTAAAGAAACCGTTATTACGACGTACAAAGCAATTGGCAGATCCATCTTCAATTATGCCGCCCCAGTCTGGACTTCCTTCCTGAGTCCAACTTAATGGACGAAGATCCAGACAAAACAAAATGCTGCACTTCGCATCGCTACCGGATGTCACTCCATTACCAACCCGACCACCTCCATGACGAAACGTCCATTCTTCCTGTCAGGCAACACAATGAATTGTTAACCAAACAATTCTTGTTAGCCTGTCATAATCACCACCATCCCAACCACAATATCTCTACTCGTGAACCCCCTGCCCGGCTCATTCGCCATGATCTCAGAGCTTTCAGAGACAGCATTATCCCCGCCATAACCTCATCCTGGAATCCCACCTAATCGCGGGCTGCATTGAACACCATCCATCGTGATGCTGTCGATGCAGCCATCTCCTCCTTCAAAGTGAACAGAGTCCTTGGTACCCGTCCGTCTCAAGTGGATGAAAGTGAGAGATTATTGCCAAGAGAAACGAGAACAACCCTCGCGCAACTACGGTCTGGTTGGTGTCGCATATTGCGTAGCTATCAAGCACGAACAGTTCCAGGCACCGATAGCTCCTGCCCAGACTGTAACCAAGGCACTCATGACACTTTGCACCTATTTTCCTGTCCCAGTCATCCCACTAATCTGGAAGCTACAGACTTATGGCGTAGCCACCTTCCTTGGTCTCCTGACCTAGCACTGCATCTTAGTTTATAATTTTCTGCTTCACTTTTAATTCTGCTTTTTAAATATTGATTTTAATTTTAAATTTACTTTAATTTTTAATTTTAATTTTAATTTTTTATAATTTTGATTTTATTATGGTTTTCCAGTGATTAGCACTAATTTGTAGTTAGTACTAATTAGCACTAAGTATAGTTGTAGTGTTATAAATGTCAGGTTTTGTTTGATTCATTTACAGGCTACAACAACAACAACAACCCCCCAAAAGAGAAACCACGATGTAATATTTATTGTTGCTAATAGCTGTTGACAATCGTTGTTGTTGATATTTCTTCTATATTTATGACTTAATAAAATAGAGAAAAGAGCAAGTTTTTTTTTGTATTGACTTGTGCAAGAAAAATCACAACTAAATTCAAAAGAAACATAATTTTAAATTCTATACAGAAAAATTGGGATGAAAAAAAGTGTTTGAAATTAACTTCTCTTATATATATTATTACTCAATGGTACTACTTAAGATATTCGAATCAAAAACTGTACTACCACATCCAGAAATTCTATTTGGACAAAAAAATTTTTTCTTTTTGTTGACATTTCTAATTTATTTAAAATTTATTAAATAAAAATGGATTGTTCAGGGCAAATATATTTTAGTAGTAGTGATAGTGAAGAAGAAAGCGAAAATAAAAGAAAATTATACATCCAAAGAAAATCAATTATAGACAAATCTAATGTGTAGGATTTACAACATAAGAAGTAATGACATATATTTTTTTTATAAATATCTAATGATGACATATATATTTATTTGGACCACCACCAAATCCTGACATTGACTGTTTATTTTTCCGCATTTTAGATTTTATATGGACTTTGTAATCAGCCCATACCGATAAAAAGTAAATATTTTAAAATTTAAATAACGTATTTTAAATTTTATTTACCACCAAAATATATATAAAAAACTTACAAATGGTGGATAGGAATATTGCAATTAATAAACAATCATAATATATTAATTTTTTTTTAATTATACACATAAATGAAGAAAAACTAAAAGAAAAAACACACTCGATAACAAAATAGTTATCAAATAAAATTTTGGAAAATAGATACGAAAGTAGGATTACTCAGTAAAGGTGAATTCATTGTTTCGTCCGACTTACGACGAACTCATGTCCGCGCATATTTGTTATATGAAACTTTGAATTTCTTTTATTTTTTAGTTTTTATTTTCGATTTTTTTTGTCTCTCTGAAAAAGTTGGTTCAATTTCTACTTTTGTGCGGCTCATTTTTCAAAATTCAAAAATAAACTTTAATCGAATAAAAAATAAACGTCAAAAAAGAAAAATAAATATAATATTTTGCTTTTCATGTCATATCTAATGGAAAAAATATTAAAAATTATTTATATACACTCTATGATTTTTTTTTTTTATTATTTTGATAGATTATCATAAAATGCTCCGCACTTTAAGACGAAACGATGAACTGTATTGAGAGAAATCAGTTCGACTTAAATGCGACAAAACAATGAATTCACCTTAATCGACTATTCGAAAATAGAACTGTCATTTCATTTTCGGATGCGGATCTGATTCGAGTTTCGCCTTACGCAGTTCGAATATTATTTTCTGAAACTATGAGTACGTAGTAGCCACCCAGCTTAATTTCTAACAGTCATACTGATATGTAGAATAGTGTATATACTCTCAGAATTACAGCGCGAATAATGGGACTAAGAATAAATACAAACAAAACACAGATGCTACGTATAATTGATACACGTTATGATCCTATAAGGTTGAATACTGAACCACTTGCAGATGTAGACCACTTTGCATACCTTGATACAATGATATCAACAAATGATGTGAATATCCAGAACAGACTGGAAAATGCAAGAAAAGCGTTCAGGAAAGTATACAGGATATTGCATTCATCACAAATAACACGCAACATTATAATAAACATCTTCAACTCAAGCATTGAAGTAATTCTGATGTATGGTTGCGAAACTTGGAGAATAACTAGATCTAATATGCAGAAGATACAGCTATTTGTAAATAAATGTCAAAGGATAATAAGTAAGATCTTCTGGGCTAACGGAACAAGTAACTTATATTTAGGGTGCATTGCACCTCACACCACCCCTCTTAGAGAAAAAGAATAAATACTGATCTTCATCAGAATTTATGCTTTTTTATTTTATTTGAATATTTTTTTTTTATATATTATAGTGTATTATTTTCTTAATATATAAATTTTGTATATGAATATATATTTTCTGAATAAAGATTATAAAAAAAAATTATATTTTATGTTTTGTTTTATTAATATATGCAATTCAAAATATAGTAAAACGTACAACAAATTTTTAAACTAAAACTATTATAATAAAATATATAAATTATAGTAAAAAGTTATAATGTGTGTTCAAAATTGAGGTATCATTTTGATTTTGACGCCATTTTTTTTCTACCAGGAATTTTTATACGAGGGTTCTTCAGGTATATTCTAAATACATTCCGGTTAGTTAATATGGAACGATACACGAATGAACAACGTGTTTTTGTTATTAAAATATTTTTTGAAAATTGTAAAAGTTTTCAAGATGTAATTAGGAAATTTCGAACAAAAATGCTCCAACAAATCGTGCCATCAAGCTGATGGTTCATAAATTGCTACAAACTGGATCTGTTAATGATAACAGAAGCAAAATTTATCAACGTAGTGGCCGTTCAACCGAGAATGTAGCAGCTGTGAGCATAAGTGTTGAAGAAGATCCAAAAACTTCCATTCGTTATCGTTCGCAGCAATTAAACATCAAACCATCCACATTATTCAACATTGTGCATCGTGATCTCCATTTAAAGGCTTCTTATAAGATCCAGCTGACGCAAGAATTAAAACCAACTGACCATGCATTACGTCGGCAATTCGTTTCTTGGGCAATCGAAAAACAAAAAGAAAATGAGAATTTTTTTAACAAAATAATCTTCATCGACGAAGCCCATTTCCAGCTCAATGGCTACGTCAATAAACAAAATTGCCGCAAAATTGCCGCATCCAAGGGTTATCTTAGAGCAACCATTACATCTACAAAAACTTACGGTTTGGTGCGGTTTGTGGTCAGGAGGAATCATCGGACCATATTTTTTTGAAAACGTAAATGGAAATGCGATTACGGTCAATAGAAATCGCTACAGGGAGATGATCCGAAGCTTTTTGTGGCAGGAAATTTATGATTTGGACGTAGAGAATATGTGGTTTCAACAGGACGGTGCCACTTGCCACACAGCAAGAGAAACAATGGATCTTTTGAAGGAAAAGTTCGAAGATCGCATTATTTCTCGTAGAGGAGGAGTGAATTGGCCACCAAGATCGTGTGATTTGACACCGTTGGATTTTTTTGTGGGGTTTTCTGAAATCGAAAGTGTACACCAATAATCCCACAACAATTCAAGAGCTTAAAAACAACATTATCGAGCAGATTTCAACCATTGACAACTGTTTTTTCAACAACGTGATTCAGAATATTGGTAAAAGATTGGGAACCTGCCGAGCCAGTAGGGGGGGGGGCCAATTGACCGACATAATTTTTCATTATTAACCGTAACCTATTTGTAATAAATTAAAATAAAAATATATTTAATATTTTTAAGAAAAAGTGTTTTTATTAAAATTAAAATGATATCTCAATTTTGAACACCCTTTACTATTAAACTTTATTTTCTAGCAAACCTTATTCTGTTAATATTTAACAATCCTATTTTTTTAATAAACCTAACCGAACACGTTTGAATAAGAGTAAAAATATATAAATTGATTATTTATAAATATTTTAATTTTATTAATTTAATTTTTTATATGAAAAAAAAAAAATGTTTTGATTGTATTTTATAAATGATTATATATGTTACTATTTCCTTTTGAAGTTTTTACAATTATTTTGCAATATATTAATAGTATGGTTTCACCAGGTTTTTATGGACAACTGTATTTTTACCTTTATATTTTATTGTACAGTTTACTGAATCTTGTGATACCACTTCAAATGGTCCAGTGTATACTGACTGGATCCAACTTTTGACTGGATCCAAGGTTTTGATCGTACTTTTGCTTTCTATTTATTTTCTTTTGTATTAAAATTTGTTTTGCATAATTGTAAACAACATGCAATTTATTTTTCAATTCCTTTGCATAGTCCTCATAATTATACATTGGTTCTATACTATTTGTTAAATTTGAGGGTAATACACAATTACGTCCGTATACCAATTCATGCGGTGTATACCCCGTTTCTGAATGAAATTAGTAATCGAGTACCTAATCCTCATCAATCTCAGAGCCAAGCTCCATCTTCTCGTTACCAAGAAAATGGGGCCCGAAAAAGTGACCGATAATTTGTTTGGATCAGCGAAATCAAGCATAAGGAGAGATAATGTTAGTATGTTATGTTAAAGAGAAACATATATATATAGAAATAAATTATCTTTTTATCCTTAAGCTTGATTTCTTGCACTTTCTCACATGCTGAGAAATAATTTACTAAATAATTCACCACCGAAAACAAAACAGATATTACTAGATTAGACACTTACTACTTAATACAAATAAATAAAATAAAAATAAATAAAATATATAAAAATTAAATGAAACAAAACATTAAAATTTGATTTAACAAGCTACCACTTACATAGAGCTTCACAATTCTGAAAAAAAGCGACTACTTCCCTATGACGTCACTTGCTAATTCAAATCATTAAAAAATTAAAAAAGTAAAATTGCTAGAACTAAAGTAGTTCTAAAACTATAAGTAAAAAAAATAAAAATAAAATAAAAATAAAAAAAAAATCGCTAAGGAACAACTAAAAAAGCTACCAGCGTCAAACAACAACACAAATTAACAAGTTACCACTAGCTTTAGGCTTCGAAATTCTGTAAAGAACGCTACTACTTCCCTCCACTGTCACCTGCTAATTTGAGGCTTAAAAATTTAAAAGAAAAATATAAAATAAAAAATTAAAAAAAGCGTGCTAGATTGCAATTGGCAGTTTGAAATAATCAAAAATCATGAAAAAACCATTCGTCAAAATAAATAAAATATATATAAAACAAACAAATTAAAGAGGTTACCACTAACTTCAGGCTTCATCGATTCAGGAAGAACGCTACTACTTCCCTCCGCTGTCACCCATTAATTTGAGGCTTTAAAAATTATAAATTAAATGTAATAACAAATCATGCGAATTGCAAATAGCAGTTTGTTATAAAAATCAGTTTGTTATATATTTATTTTTATTTTATACATAAAAAAATATATACATACTTACTAATTAAGTAAACATATAATAAAGATATACATATAACACAAATATACATATAAGACAAGTATACATAAAAAAAACTCATTGGCTTAAGCTCCTTTTAAGTTGAAGTTTGCTGTAATTAAAGTCAAATTTCCCGGCACAATTATTAACTTCGCGTAACTTTCTCGAAATGGGTTCATTTTTCCCATACTCTGTGCTATGAAATTGCATTTTAAAAAGCGACACAGATCTAAGCGAGCGAAAATTAATATTAAGATTCATGCATTCTAAGAGAAATGGAGAATCAATAGCACCAGCAATTACTTGGTGCACAAACGCGATAGCAGCTATTTGCCGACGCCTTTCAAGCGTTTGTAAATAGTAGTTATTGGGCCACCTTGTGCTGGGAACCAAATCCTGTTTGTGTGCATGCACTCATGTGTCACTAATTAGTGCGTTCGTGTGCATAATTGTGCACTCATGTGTCACTAATGTGTCACTAATTTGTGCGTTCGTGTGCATAATTGTGCACTCATGTGTCACTAATGTTGTGAATTCGTGTGTGCATAATTGGTTAATGATGTGTGCATAATTAATTAATCATAATTGGTTAATCATGCGGTTAATTGGTGTTAAGTAGTCACTGATTTGATTGATCGTTTTGCGCAATCTCCTTTACTTCCGACGCAGGTGCGAAGTTGTTGACACTTTGTATTATGATCTTGTGAAATCATATGTTTTATTGTTTATATGCAAAAACAAGATATATCTTTATTGTTATTGACCTTTTGTATTTTCTTGTTTCTGATCTTGTAAAAACGATAATATTAATTAACTCTATATATACGTATATATGATCTTGTGAAATCATATGTTTTATTGTTTATATGCAAGAACAAGATTTATCTTTAATGTTTTTGATCTTTTGTATTTTATTGTTTCTGATCTTGTAAAAACGATAATATTAATTAACTCTATATATATATATATTACGGAATACAAATAATATATATATATATATATATATAAAAATTATACATTAAATTGTAGCATTCAATGTTGGCATTATTTGTTTTGTTAATGTGTGTGTGTGTGTGTGGCTGAACATGCATATACTTAAGGTATGTTTTATATTATTGATTCGCATTCTTTTTACATTACATCTAATTTATGTGTTTTGATACTTTGTATCTATACAACAAATATTTTTAGATTTTTAAAAAAATATGGTTTTATGTAGACTTGAACCGAGGATGTTTCAATTTCTAGGTATACACGCTACTATCTAAGCCATCAAACAATATTTTGCAATCTCCTTTACTTCCGACGCAGGTGCGAAGTTGTTGACACTTTGTATTATGATCTTGTGAAATCATATGTTTTATTGTTTATATGCAAAAACAAGATATATCTTTATTGTTATTGACCTTTTGTATTTTCTTGTTTCTGATCTTGTAAAAACGATAATATTAATTAACTCTATATATACGTATATATGATCTTGTGAAATCATATGTTTTATTGTTTATATGCAAGAACAAGATTTATCTTTAATGTTTTTGATCTTTTGTATTTTATTGTTTCTGATCTTGTAAAAACGATAATATTAATTAACTCTATATATATATATATTACGGAATACAAATAATATATATATATATATATATATATATAAAAATTATACATTAAATTGTAGCATTCAATGTTGGCATTATTTGTTTTGTTAATGTGTGTGTGTGGCTGAACATGCATATACTTAAGGTATGTTTTATATTATTGATTCGCATTCTTTTTACATTACATCTAATTTAATTTTACAAATTACCGTAATATGGGGTGTATTTGGCCCATGCAGGGTTACTTTGACCGAACACAATAAAAAGTTTGTCAGTTCAATTTACACAATTCTATTTTCGAAATATTGCATATAATGTTTAGTGTATCGTGTTCAGAAAGTTCTAGAAAATTATATTCAAATATCACATTTAACTAATCTTGATAAACAAAGCAAATACTTTCAAAATATTATAGATTTTTTTTTGGGCTGATGTAACCCCATTTTACGGTAATAAAAATAATGTAATTTAGATTAAGTATGTTTCTAAAAAGATCAATTAATATTAAATTCTGAAACTAATCATAATATTTATTTAGTCCTAAAGTTCAAATTAAGTAATTTAATATAAAAAGCAATAAATATAAAGTAGACCGATTATTTTGTTTCTTTTTATTATTGATTTGCATTTTTTTTTTTACATTACATCTAATTTAATTTTACAAAGTAATAAAAAATAATGTAATTTAGATTAAGTATGATTCTAAAATTATCATTTATTATTAAATTCCAAAACTAATCATAATATTTATTTAGTCCTAAAGTTCAAATTAAGTAATTTAATATAAAAAGCAATAAAAATAAAAATATTTTGCTTATTATGTTTTTTTATTATTAATTTGCATTATTTTTACATTACATCTAATTTAATTTAACAAAATAATCTGTAATAAATAAATTATTTTTGATGATTTTGATTTTTATTTTTTCTATTGCATTTTTTATTTTTTTTTTGTACTTTTCAAAAGATATCTGATTACTGTTGCATGTTTAATAATTTAATTTTGTATATTGCATTTTCATTCTTAATTCAAGAATATAAGTGTACGGTTGTTATTATATAAAAATTCAAATTTTAAAAATCAAATTAAATTTAATCCAATTATTAAAAATTAAAATAACCTTTTTTTTTGTTAAAGATTTCAAGTGTTCGGTTAAATTATTATTAAAAATTAAAATAAACTTTTTTGTTTAAAAATATAAGTGAATATAAGTGTACGATTGTTAATATATAAAAATTAAAATTTTAAAAATCAAATTAAATTTAATACAATTATTAAAAATTAAAATAAACTTTTTTATTAAAGAATTCAAGTGAACAATTGTGAACAACTAACAAAATTAAATTAAAATTTTTAAACTTTTTTGTGTAAAAAATTTTTTTTAAACTTTTGTGTAAAATGGCTATAGTTATAATTTTATTCTGCTGTATTTTGGTAGGTGGCCTACCTATAAAAGAAAATGAAGGAGTTAAAGACTCCTTCGTTTTTAATTTTAACAATACCAGCATGACTTTCAATAGTCATGTGGTAGGCCACGTGCTATTCAACGACAAAGTTACCTTTAATAATTATATGAAGGACGAACAGTTGATACCTGTAACAACCAAGAAACCACAGGTTATCAATGTAACATATCACAGGACGACGTATAACCAGTCCGGAAACGAGGTAATATTAAAAAATTATTAAATTCCTTATTTTTATATTTTTATTTATCTTTTATAATTTCAGTCCGATGATCCAAATCTCAATGGTAGCGGGGATACAACGGATGGTGAGTTTTCGGGGAAATTCAGAGTCCGAGGATAATGAACATCATCGTAGCTGCATATATTTTTTTTTTTTTTTGCTTTTTTACACTTGATTGTAGTTAGTTGCTTGTAGTTAGTAGATATTTTTTGTAAAATTAAATTTAAAAAATTTTAAAAAATGTTTTTATACAGGTAAACCAAGTGGAACAGGCAGAATAATTGCAGCACCAATGATATTATTGTCAATAATGTTTTTTATAATTTTTTAATTCAATAAATATATAATATAATAATTGAAATTGTTTAATATGTTTTTTGTTTTATTTAATTTTTTAAGTTTTCAGGTTATATTTTTCCACTATTTTGTTTTATATCTACTTTGTTGCGGTAAAGACTGATGGTCACCTTATTTTGTAAAAGTTTTTTTTGTATTTTTTCTTTTGGGGTTTTTATATGCATTTATATTATATAACATAAGTGCATATATTATCATATATTTTTTAAAAATCTTAAAATAGATTTTTTTTTAAAAAAAAATATGGTTTTATGTAGACTTGAACCGAGGATGTTTCAATTTCTAGGTATACACGCTACTATCTAAGCCATCAAACAATATTTTTTTTGCACACAAATTATGTGTTTTGATACTTTGTATCTATACAACAAATATTTTTAGATTTTTAAAAAAATATGGTTTTATGTAGACTTGAACCGAGGATGTTTCAATTTCTAGGTATACACGCTACTATCTAAGCCATCAAACAATATTTTTTTTGCACACAAATTATGTGTTTTGATACTTTGTATCTATACAACAAATATTTTTAGATTTTTAAAAAATAATGGTTTTATGTAGACTTGAACCGAGGATGTTTCAATTTCTAGGTATACCACGCTACTATCTAAGCCATCAAACAATATTTTTTTTGCACACAAATTATGTGTTTTGATACTTTCGTTTGTATACAGCAAATATTTTAGTATGATTTATATTTTTAAAAAAACCACAAATATAAACGGATAGTGTATATAATATAACTTGATTGCCCATGCGCATAAGTATAATATCACTACAACATCAACAACAACAACAACAACTACTGTAAAAAGCATGTTTTCCAATATCAAAAACAAAATAAAAAATCACAATAACTACCCAGCCAATTATGCCTTTTTATTGATAATTTTTAAATATATATAATTATATATATATATTAATGTATAGTAAAGTCTGTGAAATTAAAAATTGATAAATAAATAAATAAAATAAAATAAATAAAAAATCTTTTTTGACTTTATACAAGAACTGTTTATTGAAAATTTTAATAAAAAGACAATTTGTGTTTATATAATAAAAAGACAATTTGTATTTAACTTTATACAAACATTTATTTTTAGACATTTTATATGTTTTATATTAGACATTATTAATAGATATAAAATCTATTTTTGCCATATTTCTTTTCGCGGGATCTCTTCCGCGAAAAATCATATTATAACATTTATTATTTAGCTGCTCCAGTTGCTCCTGTTTGGTTATTGTTTGACTTAATCTGTTGGGCAGGTATACCAGCAGCTGTTGCGGACCATCAAATTGCTGTAGTGTGACTGTTACACCATGGCCGAATCTTGTTTCCTTGAATTGGAAACGTATCACCTCATATGATCTGCCTATTGTCAGATCATCTAGTTTAGTGTAGATGGTATCCACTCCAGCAGCAGTCGCTTCAAATGTTTGTAAAAAGCTCTATAAGAAAAAAAACAATTTTTATTACAAACAAATAATAATTTTTTTATTAATATAATATGTAAATATAATATTTATATTAAATAACTTACCATGTTGAAATTTAATAGTAAACTGATAATTATGAGAAAATTATCATAATATTTATACTATTTTTTACCTGCATTCTTTGTATATTTTAAAAACTAGGGTGAGGGTCTAATTTGATTTTCATTAAATCAAAAAAGTTCACTATTCCCACAATAGATTAAAAGGTGTCGTATAGTAAACTTTTCGAAAAAATGTTTCTGGCTTGAAAACAGTATGCATCCAGTTGCATAATTGACAAAATATTCTTGTTGATCAATCAAATATCTCTTTTTCAGACTTGGGTGCTCGAGGAGTTCCCACCAGCAGTCCCAGTCGTATATTTGAGCGTTAAACGCAGCTCTTAACGCTAAGTTCGCCATTGTTGGAACTTGTTGCCTATTCTCCTGCATATCCATGGTGATTGTATACAACATTTGATAATAACCTTGTCTTTTTATATACAAAATATATATTCCTTTTACTTTTTTGTGACAAGACAAGACTATTTTTTTAATTAAATCACATTTTACTTTCATTTTTACTTAATCATTTGTCAATTTGAAATGTAATTGTAGTTTCTTATTACAAAGTAATAAATTGAAAACAACATATATATTTTTTAATAAAAAATTACGCTTTTGTGTATGATAATTTACATATAGTTTATCGTTGTTTTTTTTTTGCTAAAAATTTGATGGACCGTAAACTAATTCTTTAGACATTTACAAAAGTTATTTATTGAACGCAATATAATTACTTATTGTAAAAATTGCAGTGGATTTCTTTCACAACAAAGTAATAAAATTATTATTGAAAGGATAACTTGTATTTATTTAATTTACACTTTGTTGATTTCAATTAATCCTTATGGCATCTTGTTTATTAATATATTTTTATACATGTGGTTTTTAATGTTTTTTTAAAAAAAAAATAATGATATGTGATTTGCATCACAAACAAACAAATTAAAAAAAATTTACAATCATAAGTACAAATGTTTTGTTGAAATCAATACTTGCTTATTTTTTTTTATAGATCTGCACCTGTTAAAAACATACTTAATATAATTACTTATTTTAAAAATTGTAGTGGATTTCTTTCGCAACAAAGTAATAAAATTATAATTGAAAGGATAACTTGTATTTATTTAATTTACACTTTGTTGATTTCAATTAATCCTCATGTCATCTTGTTTATTAATATATTCTTACTTATGTGCTTTTTAATGTTTTTTTTTTTTGCAAAACAAAAAAAATATTGATATGTGGTTTGCATCACAAACAAACAAATTAAAAAAATTTACAACCATAAGTAAATATGTTTTGTTGAAATCAATACTTACTTAATTTTTTTTTAAACAAAAAACCGCACCTATTTTGCAACAAAATAAAAAATAATATTCGTAAATTTTAATTACTTTATTATACTAATAATATTCAGAAATTTTAATACTATAATACAATTTATTATAAAAATCTTTGGTTATAGCCAGCCATAAGGCACTGAATCAAAATTGTCTAAAAATTTGCGTTTTGTTGATGATGGCTTGTATATTTTCGTTTCGGGAACAGAAATTACCTGGTGATCTTTTGTACGTCGTATATTTTTCGAAAAAATTGAAATTGGTCCAGAGTCAGCATCGTTCTCTTGTAGAATCATTTGTTTTATGCTGTCGAAATTTATTATATTTGCGTTTTTGTAATTTAAGCAAATACCTTTAACTTTGCAACGAGTTTGCAAATTGTTCTTTGTTGTACTAAAAACTTGATACGCATAATTTTTTGGGCCACCGCAGACAAATTCAGTTATATAGCTTCCGACACCAAATTCCCCTTCTAATTCATCAGTCATACAGCCAATGAAGTCACCTGTTGGTGGATCGTATTCATCTTTCCGACTTATGTATATTACAGAGTCTGTATCATAATACAGAACTCTGTTATCAAGTTTCTCCAAATACTCGTACAGTTTGAGACGAGCCTGAGCAGTTGTATATGATGCAATGCATACATTTACAGTTGAAAGTGGTGTGCATGCCTCTTCTGCATACTCCCAGTTTACAATTAATGTATCTTCATTAATTGGTAAAATGTGATTTACACTAATAGACGCATCTGTTATCAGTTCATATAAAACAGCAGGTTTATTTACTATAGTAGTTTTTGGTTGATTTTCTCTTTGACCAAATTTACCCCAGAAAGAGTTTAGCATTAATTTGGCCAAAGATCTTAAACCAGTATTTTTAATAATATCGCCGTATTCAAGCTGTATATTTTCATTCTCTAAAAATCCAACAATATATTGTTCTTGTTGTGAACGCGTTTCACACCATGTAGGAAAACCACTGGCAGATTGTTTCATTTTCAAAAATTTGTTCATCATTTCTGTAAATAAACCAGAAATATTTGAAACTTTATCATATTGGGCAATTTCATATTCCCATATTTCAATTATTTCTAAAATTTTGTATCCTTTTTCTATTGCCTTGACCACTTCATCAAATATCCATGTTCCAGTTAAAGCTTTTTCATTGTCGCTATGACAACACTCTGACTGGCATAGATTTTTCGAGCATGTACGGCACAGTGTAAACATTAATTTATTGTTTTGTTTGATCGGTAGAACAGGGTGATACAAATTTTGTGGAGGAAGTATTTTACATTTTATCAATCCATTTTTGATTTTTAAATCAACCTGTTGGCATAGCTGATCACCTACATATATTTTAGGGTGGCCGATCGGAAATTTTCCATATTTACAGACCCATGGATAAAGTGAACATACATCAATATATTTAATTTTTTCGTCTTGTTCACATTTATAATACGTTCTTGTATTACCTGTTCTACCACCAAAAAATGAATCTCGAGCATTAAGTGATAGTTTATCTAAGAGAGGATGATTGTTTACATATTCGTGTATTTGTTTATTCTGATGGAGTTGTTTCAAAAATTCGCATTGCCACATTTCTATTACATCATATCCAAAAGATTTCAATCTATTTGTTTTTGCTAATGTGTTTTCATATCGAAGCTCAAATGTTTCAGCAGATTGATTAGATATCGGCTTGTCTCTATTGCGTTTTATACAAACAGGATGACCATGATAAAAACAACCATGAAATTCAAAAATTTGTTTTGTTTCAACACAATATCCATCTACCATTACACCATTTACAATGGCTTCTTTTTGTTTTGCTGCAAACTGTATATTAATTTTTCTCTTTTTTTCTTCATACAATAGCCATTGTGTAGCTATTTTTGACTGTCTGTCTCTATTTCTATAGCCGCCCATTGGTATAATTGCAATTGTGTTGGCTTGTAAAAAATTTCGTCTAAAAACTAAATTACACGCCGAAGCTATTGTTGTCGCCTCTGTAAATGGACAAACATTACATTCTGCAAGCATTAGTTTTCTAAATTTTAAACAGGCCTCTGTTAAAATATTGACATCACTCGCACAATAGTTTTCAATTTCTTTCTGTAAATTGAATTCCTGGTTTTTATTGAAATTATGCCATTTTAAAAAAGCTTCGCGTTCATCTGCTTTCATTTCGTCACAGCCATAGAATTCTGTAGATGGTAGGCATCCAATATAATTTTTATTTTCTAGTGTATTGAAAAAATGTGGGAAATACCCTTTTTTAAATGTGTCTGGCAAATCAAAAGCTTTTGGTAATTTAGAAAGAGCCATAGGGAAATAATTTATAGAATCTATAAATTTTATGTTCTGTATTTTCATCATAATAATTTTTGTACCCTGCATAATTAAATCGGGTGTAAAATCGGATTTTATAAGTATATAATTCAATATAAACTGATGGTCAAACGATTTACCATTATGAGCAATTACTATGATATTTTTAAATTTTTTCCTCAGTGTCAATAGGTTTTGGAGGAATAGATCTATTACATTTTCATTGTATATAGTCTGTCTAAAACCACAATTTTGACAAAAGACCAAATTATTTTCCTCAATACAGATTTCACAACATTTATTAAATATACACAAATTTGGTTCGTGTAAATTAATTACTGTATTTGGTGATTTTTCTGCAATAATTTTTTCCTGCCTGGTCTCCAAATCGTAAAAAATAAATAATTTATTTTGAAGACTGGATGTACTTGTGTTTTGTTGTATGAAGCATAAATGATCCTGAGCAGCAAATTTTGTACAAATTGTACAGAAATATTCACCACAAATGTGTATTCTGTCTGTACGGGTAGTTTTCAAACAGCTAAGACCTCTTTTGATGTAAGCACAGATATTAGTCTTTTCAGATCCAAATATAGTCAAATGGTTATTATAACAACTCTGACCTCTAAATAATCTGTTGCAATTTGTGCATGGTATTTCAGGCACAGTTTCTTTTTTACAGTTTGGTGATTTTTGGCAGCAAGGACATTTTCCTTCACAGTAATGCGAGTTTTTGTTATTGTACGGAATATGGCATGTCTGACAAAAATATCGACAACAGAAAGCTGCTGTTAATGAAGATATCACATTATAATGATTTTTGTGATATAGCAAATTTAAATTTTTACCATCTGTTTTGCCATCATAAATAACATCTCTGCCTTTTGTACCATATTTGTATACAACAATATTGTAGTTTTCACCAAAATGTTGTTGAAACTGTTGAAGTTCTGAAGTACCAGCCCCCTCCGTTGGTATGTTTATTTTTGTTGTCTGTAGTAAATTCATAGCTCTAATAGTTTGAATCTTATGTGCATCTTTCAAAATATGTTTATTTTTGTAAACAGCATCATTTTCTACCACGGCTATAGCTACAACCAAAGCTCTAGGCAGACAAATATAATCTTTATTTTTAATTGTTAGTATCCCTTTCCGTTTAGCACTCTCCTCATCAAAAGAGTTATAATTCTTGCCACGTCCTCTACCTATTGGTATTCTAACAGATGTTATTTGCATGCAGAAATTGTCTGTGCTGAGACCTTCGGAATTGCTTTGATAAATTTTTGATATAAGGTCCCAGACTTCGTCTATGCCAGTTAAAGATGCTGGTTTAAAATTAATCCATCCAGGAGAGCGTTCTAATGTACTGTTATCACAAAATGTGATTCCTACCTGATCGGTAGGTAATAGTCCATCTGATATATATTGAATAATTTCTTCTACAACCTTTTTAATCCAACCTGTAGGATCCTCATTTTCCCGCACTTCTTTAATCGAAAATTCTACGCGACGTCCGCGTAAATTAAAACGTTTCACTAACGTTACTGATTCGCTTAAAATATTGAAACCCGACATATTGAATAGTTAAATTGGAACTAAACATAATATAGATATTTATTTAACCTTTATATCTATAGAAATAAAAAGCATTGCATACTAAAATTCATTTGTATATTTTCCCCAGTTATACAATAATATTTATCTTTTGATTTTATAAAATATCTTTTTTATTTATCCAAGAGTTATGTGTACTATCAAAACCAAGCCACTTAACAAGTATTTTGTCACCCCTTTGCTGCACTATTTTTTCAACTAGATATGAGTCTGAATTTTTTGTTTTTTGCATTTCATATTCGTAAAAGCCACCCATTATCGGTTGTTCTTTATAATCAATTAGAGAATATGTTGTGGGGTTTGTAAAATTAACTTTTGATATTTTAAAAATTTCAGTAGACCAGCTTGGCTCATATCCTTTTTGAAAAGTACCTTTGGTTTTACTGATGCGCACAAAATCATTTACCTTAAATTTGGCTTTATTATATAATTTAGGTCTATTGTAAATTGTTGATAATAAATGTTTTTCGTTTTTCTTTGTTACCTGATAAGGTTTCATTTTTATAGTACGATGCCAATTACATATAATTATATTTTTTTATTAAATCATCTATAATTAAAATCCAATTGTAATTACCATTTAAACTAAATTGCTTCCACATATTATTTTTTAATGTGCGATTAAAACGCTCACAAATGAGCCTCCATTTTTGTGTATGTGTGATAGTGATTTATTTTATTGGTTTTCATTAAGTTTTGAAAGTTATTATTAAAAAATTCTTTTCCTTGATCAGAATGAATATTTTTTGGATTTTTTTTACTTTTATTAAAAATATTCTTCATAGCGTTTGTCACATCTATTCCATTTTTAGACTTAACCGGTTCTGCATAAGCATATTTTGAAAAAATATCAATAACAGTAAGAAGATATTTAAAACCTTTATTAAATTTTGCAAATGGAAGCATTTCTACTAAGTCAATCTGCCAAGTGTCATTTACTCCTTTCTGTTTAACTTGTCGTCGTTTGAAATTTTTCCTTGCCGCTCTATGCAGCTCATCTACAATTGACTTTTTACTCATACCTTAGGCTTCTAACTAACTTATTAACGTGATTACAATTAGTTTTATAACTTCTCTCAAAGTATAAAGTTTGATTTTATGAAAATGCAGAAAAAAATAATATTTGTTGATTTTCAATTTGTGATTGGTAATGGAAGACAGCATTTCATAAAGGAAATGGCTACATTAAAACAAGGATCTCTATTATCGGAATTTTATATATTTAAACCTCCATATCCTAAGGAGGAGCTAAACAAAGAAACTTTGCAACAAAATGACTATAATAGGGAAAATATAAACGGTCTAGAATGGGAAAATGGTGTTATCGAATACAACAGTTTACCATTTATATTTAAAAGTCTTGAACAGTACACAATTTTTGTAAAAGGTAAACAAAAAAAAGATATACTTAACAAATATCTATCAAACACAACAACAACAACAATTGTGGATTTAAATAATACGATACCTAGATTGATAGAACTACGAAATTACGGGGTATATTGTACGATACACTCTACAGAGCATCAAAATTCAAAAAAATGTGCTTTAAAAAACTGTTTTAATATGTATATGTATATGTTAAAATATAATAAAATTGATTTCTAAAAAAAATATTGTTTTATTTTTCAAAAGACATTTTGTTTAGTTATATTTGTATTGTCAAAATGGAAACACATATCTCCAGAGATACCTGTAATTTGCTTCTTGCCTATCATTATTTTTTGAACGAAGATCACACAGCAAAAATTTCATCTGGTTTTCACCCCGATACATTAAAACCGATAGTGGTAATATCAAAATTTGGTAAAACCCCAATGAAATTTAGTTATAGTCTTTGGATTATGTTTGTGCAAAACATATGC
The DNA here is from genome assembly GCA_963920725.1 of Rhamphomyia laevipes. Taxonomy (NCBI): domain Eukaryota; kingdom Metazoa; phylum Arthropoda; class Insecta; order Diptera; family Empididae; genus Rhamphomyia; species Rhamphomyia laevipes. The sequence goes on from OY987255.1 coordinate 30,698,296, forward strand.
AGTGAAGATGAAGCTCATAATCTATCATTTTTATTGGACAATGAAGAATGGAAAGAGGTCATTAACATTAGGGATTTCATAACAAGCTATGCATATTTTAATTGTATAAATGAGATATATATAAAAGATTATGTATACGAATATTACAAAATTTGTAAAACTTATAATGTGAAAAGATTAACACAGGAGCATTTTTTTTTACCAAAATTCAATAAATCGTTTAATTTTTCAAAACTATTTGTAGAAATACCATTGTTAATTGCTGAAAAAAAATAAAAAACATAAATAAAAAATATATTTGATTATTCTTTATTTTTTATTGGTTTTTAAACAAAATTACAGATTGTTTACTTATTATTGTAGAATTGAACATTTAAAAAAATTTCATGGAACATTTTTATAATTAATTTATCATTGTAAATTAAATTCTTAGAACTAAATTTTTTTAAAAAGCTTTGCATTGAAAGTCCTCTGCAACGGAAATACAAAAAAACACAGCAATAATATCCACATACATCTGAACTGTTTGATTGTAATCGTTTTTTATTTTTTATAAAACATTTTTGTCTGGAATTTTGATTGATTTTTTCTATAATATTTGTTTTTATTGTTTGATCTCCAAAAGAATCGAAATATTCGGCACATCCTTTTTTTGGAAAATGTATTACAAACCAATGTAAACCAGGTTCAGTGTCTGGATCTGAATTAACAACAATACAAAATGGTTTCTTTTTTATCTGTTTGGGGATACGATTAAAAGCATAAACGCCCCTAAAACAATTTTTTGTGTACTTATTCTTCTGAAGAATTCTTACAAGCTGTTGTGTATTCATGCTGTTCTGTGATATTTGAAATATCGTATATTTTTGATTTACACTTTATGTATTGAGATAAGAAGTCTTTTTTCTCTTTTCCGTTAACCAAAACGACAGGAAATTTGTTTAACTTTTTGCTTAGATTTTGTGTAATATTTTCATTGTACAAGTTTCCATTTGTGGCACAGTTTTGTTCTTCTGCTGTTAGTTTAGCGGTTGGGTATACATATTTGTATTCGTAATGTACTGTTTTATTGGATTCTTCAATTCCTGCAATGGTAACTTTACGCCCAAAATGAATAAATTTATCACGAACGAATGAAACGTCTACCAATGCATATGACATTACTCGGTTATTATTATTATTTGACATTTTTGTACAGTTGTATCATGTACGACCTTCACTTGTATAATAAAAATTATTACTTAATGTAGCAATATTTATAAATTTGTATAGACATTTCTATTTTTATCAATTTCTAGTGAAGCATCAAACTCTCCATAAACAATACATGTCAGTGTTGATGATAGTGAAGAGCTTAATTTTGCTTCAATTCTCACTATTCCTTGATTCAACAGGTTTTGACATGTTTCATTACCTGATCCATCAGCTGATAAATCAAAAGCTAATACTGTGTATCCCTTTGAAAAATATTCTCTTGTGATCTGATGACCTCTATCAGAATGATGTATTCCTGTACCCTTGAATAATGTTAAATATGCTCTGGTATTACAAAAACTCTCAGAGAAATTTGTTTCAATTGGCGAATTAGGTACTTGTACACCGTTTACATATAATTGAAATTGTGATAAATTATTGTGATCAAAATGATATGGATTTTTTGATCGTTTTCCATTAAAATTCTCATTATTTACCATACAAAATAATAATGTATTAGGTAGTTGACCAATAAATACATTATCCAATGAAATGTTTGAAGTATTTGCTGGTATTGTAAATGTTTTTAATTCTCCTCTTTTGTAATGGTATTTTGCATTCGCTTTTGCAAGAATAGTGTTGTGAGCCAATAAAATATTAGGGTTAACTGTAACATGTTTCATGTATAGTGTTGCTTCGTGAATTTTTAAATAGCTTTCATCCGTATCAGCGCAAAATAAATAAAATTCTGGTTTTTCCAGTGTTAACGAAATTCTCACATCAACATTGTTTAAAAGCAAAGTAGGCGTGTTAAAAAAATCCACATGTAATTTTCCCATTAGCTCAACAGTAGAAGAGTTTTTGTACTGTTTTTGCCTTATTTTGGAACCTTCGTTATTAATATCATGAACATTTGGTTTATCTAACTCCCAACCGGATCCTTCCAAATGTGTTGAGCTAGCATCTTTTCCATAGCTTACCAGAGATATTAAATAACTTTTATAATTATAAAAAGAATCAGAAGGTGTTACATTTTTCCCATTTAATGTTACATTTACTTGTTTAATCATTGAATGTAACAAATTATTTACTACACTAGGCTGTGGTATTGACTTTTTATCAACACCTGATCCTGTTGTATCGGCATAACTCCATTTTGTTCCATCTTGTTTTAATATTTGAACTTTAAATTTAATATATGTTGATGCTAAATCTCTGTATGTATCACCATTACCAAGTGAGACAAATTCTATTGTAGAAGGTGAGGCCTCTAATGAGGCTAATGGATTGTAGACTACTTCATCAGTTCGTAAAATACTCGTCTGTATTGGTGGTGTTGTGAAAAGATCTAACTCTGACTTCATGCATTCTACAATAACCATTTTTAATTAAAAATATCTAGAATACGTGATTTTTTATTTCCTGCTCTCCACCTATTTCTACTGATTGAATATAGTTTCGGTTTTACACGTCTTTTTATAGCTTTACGTCTTCTTTTTACTTGCATCATTTTTTTACTACTTCTTTTTCTCTTTCTACCACTACCATACATTGAATGCAATTGGTTAACTGCTGAAGTTCTTAAATTTTTTATGCCTGCTTTAGCTTGTTCCTCAAATACTTCTTTTGGATTTGACCCTGAGGCTATATCGTACAAAATATTAGAGCCAGTTTTCAATGCTTCGTCTTTTAGTAAATTAAAACCAGTAGCCAATGCCGGTTTTAAAAAACGAAATAAACCTCCAAATAAATTACCTAAACCACGCCCTCGCTGGATAGTTGGATATGCCTGTAAAAGTGGTCCTATTTCATTTATATTACCACCAGCTTGTGATGAATAATATTTAATGTATTCACGATGCATGTTAAAGTAAAACGATAAAGCTTTATGTGTTGTTTTTATTTATATACTTTTTTTTATTAAATTCTCTTAAAATGTAGTACAATTTTTGTCGGATAATAGTTTGGTACAAAATCAATTTTTTTACCATACTGAACGGAAATATTAATGGCAATAGTTTCAAAAATCTTCTTTTCCAATGGAACGTATTGTATATTTTTAAATTCTATATTATTTTGTCTTCTACAGTTATCAATATTTATTGCACGCAACGCTCGTATATTATTATTTCCAAAAATTTCCGGCTGAATAATATCACTATATACTAGTAACATACCACTTTTTTCATCTTTTATTTGTTTAAACGTACGTTCAAATAAGTCTAGTATTGTTTTTTTGTATTCAATAATTTTTTTTTTGCTGGAAAAGCTCTTTTATTAATTCTGGTATAGTATATTCAACATCTGGTTTTAAATAGAAACTGTCTTCGTTAAAAGTTTTTGATATACGTATAAATTTTAGGCTATTTGCTTCCGAAACAGGTTTATATTCACTCTTATAGGTCTCATCGTTCGATAGAGTGACTAACAGTTCATTATAAAACTCATGTACTACTTCGGTACGTGTACACGTTCCTAACGGTGTAATGTTGTTAATAAGTGTAGGTAAAAAATTTCGTTTCCAATCATCATGCATAAATTTGGCACTATCTTCATGGTAAAATGTATATCCCAGACGTTTTTTAACAACTTGTTTATTTTTACCTACTAAAACTGAATGAACCCCCAACGCAATAGTAGCTGATTTTTGTTTTTCATATAAATCAGTTTGTAGGTAGTCATTAACAAAAATTTCCGAAAGACCAACCTGCCAATCGGCTTTAGTTAAATCTAAATGTGTTGGTATTCTATTTTCAAAAGTTGCCAGAGTATTATCGGGAAAAAAATTTACTGAATCATTACTAAACAATGTAATATAGAAATTATCTCGTGAATTCATAATTACAATTGGTAAATTTAACCTTTTAACGCTTATTTATAGCTTTTTATCAGTTATTTGTAGTTTTCCCAGAGAGGAGGGGTGCCATGTAGTTTATATTGCTTGGGTGTGTGTGGTGGAGTGCCAGGTGTTGCTGGCTTCCTTTTTTTAATATTTTTTTCTGCAGGATATTTTGACAAAATACTTTTTCTTAACAATGAACCACTTGCTTGTGCATGTTGTCTTGTATTTATAGGTGACAAAATACTTTGGTTAAAAAATGAATTATTTGAATTTGTACGTTGTCTTGTAGGAGACTTTTCTGGTAATGCTACTGTAATAACACCACCTGTATTTGTGTTAAACGCTCTTCAGGTAATGTCTTCTGCAAAGCAATTTCGGCAGCTTCATCATCATCATATTCCATATCTATATCTTCATCACTAATCTGTTCTCTATATTGCGAGATTTGTTGCTTTTGTTCTTTTACTGGATCAAAATGAAAAACATTATCATCATCATCATCAATTATTTGCTGTTGTTTAAAATTATTAAAATCTCTTTGTTGTTGCATTTCATTATTGTATTGGGTTTCCTTGTCTTTCAATATTTTATATTTTGTTTGAGTTTCTGCATTTTTACCTGTACTAGTAGTAGTAGTAGTAAAATTACTTCTTTTTACATGCTCATTAGGTAATTGTGAAGCTGTTCTTCTTTGATTACTATATTTTAATAAATTCTGTCTTAACATATACCATTTTTGAATTGGATTTAAACTTTTATTATGTAATAGTTTTTCCATGTTTTTATTTAGAATATTTAAGTTTTTTTCATCGTCCAATAATTTTTTAAATTTTGAAAATAATTCAGGTGGTATAACAATCATACGCTGCAAATTATTCATTTTTTTGATTGGTAATCACTTATTAATTTTCCTATGAGTCCTGATAATACAGTACCAATCAAAACAGGTAAAAAACCACCTTTTTGTATAAGTATTCGTCGTTTTGCTTTCAAGGTTTTTTTAGTACTGGCTAGACAACGTAGCGTGTTTTTATGTTTTTTTAAAAGCGATACAATTTTTTTTGGTACTTTATTATTACCATTTAAAGTATTTATTGCAATTTCAATTAAAGTCTTTATAACATCATCATCACATGATTGTAATATACTATTACGAAGTTTTTTATTTGGTTTTTTTAAAAGATGTAATATATGTCGGTTTCTCCTCAATCGTTTCATATTTCTCACAATAAACTTTATTATTTAAATCATTTGGTGAGCAGTAGCAAACACAATAACCTGTTTCAAATATATTATTTCGTATGCGAAATAATTCAGAGCCTTTTTGTGTTAAGTCTAGGATGATATAACCATGAGGGCATGATGTAGCCTCGTTATATACTCTTACAAATTCACGGGTTCTTTCTGGAAAAATCTGTCGCGCTAAAGGCATGATTTGTGACTTGTCACGGGGATTTTTGAATAAAACCAAATATTTAGCATTTAATGATATGTCGCGACAGTATTTACCCTGATGAAAAATATTTTGTATTAATAATATAATTGATAAATTTTTATGGTGTGATCCCTTTGTAAACAACTCACAGACTTGTTTATTATATGTCTCAAGCATTAAATCATCTAATACAATTAAAATGTTATCGTCATTTTCGTTATTTATTTCTTCAGGTATATTATTTAAAAAATCAATATTATCAAAAGGTAAATTCCTTGGTACAGCAGTCAATTCAGGATTGCACCAAATTATTTTAGTTATGTTTGGCTGAATTAACGTCTTATGCTTCCTGATTATATTACAAACAAAAGTTGTTTTTCCACACCCTGAAGGACCTGCTATTATCATAGCAAATGGATGTATAAATGGTAACATGTTTATATTTTAAAATTTTCAAATTTCTTAACTAGTTTTTCGTAAATATTTTTAAAATTTTGTATTATTTTTAAAGCTTCTCTGTATTGGAATGTTACTGATACACAGGTACATGTATCTGGTCCACATTCTGCATTATTATTTGACCATATACAACATTTATAATGTTCTCCAAATTGTGATTTTTCTACACCTGAATTAATTAACAATTTTAGTTTTTTCTCAAGATTTTCTAATTTATTTATATTATTTTTATCAAGACAAAATTTATATTCTTTTAAAAAAATAGAAATCACTTCTTTGTCCTCTGTAGACAGTAGCATTTTATATACTGAATACAAAAATAGTTTTGTAGTTAATATATCACACACACACACACACACACATTAACAAAACAATAAAGATCAAAAACATTAAAGATAAATCTTGTTCTTGCATATAAACAATAAAACATATGATTTCACAAGATCATATATACGTATATATAGAGTTAATTAATATTATCGTTTTTACAAGATCAGAAACAATAAAATACAAAAGATCAAAAACATTAAAGATAAATCTTGTTCTTGCATATAAACAATAAAACATATGATTTCACAAGATCATATATACGTATATATAGAGTTAATTAATATTATCGTTTTTACAAGATCAGAAACAAGAAAATACAAAAGGTCAATAACAATAAAGATATATCTTGTTTTTGCATATAAACAATAAAACATATGATTTCACAAGATCATAATACAAAGTGTCAACAACTTCGCACCTGCGTCGGAAGTAAAGGAGATTGCGCAAAACGATCAATCAAATCAGTGACTACTTAACACCAATTAACCGCATGATTAACCAATTATGATTAATTAATTATGCACACATCATTAACCAATTATGCACACACGAATTCACAACATTAGTGACACATGAGTGCACAATTATGCACACGAACGCACTAATTAGTGACACATGAGTGCACACAAACAGGATTTGGTTCCCAGCACAAGGTGGCCCAATAACTACTGTAAATCTATAAGTTTGAGACGGTCTACATAAGGTGGTAAGTTGAAAGTGTCCACCCAAGAAAGCCCACGAAGAGCAAACCTTACAAATCTACGTTGGACCGCTTCAACTCTCTGTATGTGTACCTGTTGATATGGTGACCAAACTTGACTAGCGTATTCCAGTATCGGCCTAACAAAAGTCATATAAAGAGCCCTAGTAACGTAAGGGTCAGAAAACTCCTTAGACCACCGTTTAACAAAGCCAAGCATAGAGTTAACCCTACTAACTAATTATCGAAATGGGAGTGGAAGTTTAAGTCACTGTCACAGAGAATTCCTAAGTCACGAATAGCCGTGACTCTTGGAACAAGCGCACCATTAAGATAATAATCACGAAGTGGATGGCGAATGCGTTTACGGGAAAACGTAATATGGCATTTGTTAACATTGAGCTCCAGATGGTTCTTCTGACACCAAATTGAAATTTTATTTAAATCCTCCTGAAGGACAATACTATCTGAGGGAGATGAAATTATTTTAGAAATTTTCATATCATCCGCATAAATATTAGATTCCGACTTTTTTATAATTAAAGTAACATCGTTTATTGATAAAATAAAAATTAGTGGACCAAGGTGGCTGCCCTGAGGCACTCCAGACTTGCCGTAAATGACATCGAAGTGGCTGACATAAAAAGTACCCTATATTGACGATTTATTAAATAGGATTCTAACCAAAGCAAAAAAAAAAGGTGGAAACCCAAGTGCTTGAAATTTAAACAGAATAATCTCATGCGAAAGTTTGTCAAAAGCTTTACTAAAGTCAGTAGTTATAGCATCGACGTTATGACCAACTTCCATTGCATTAAGACTGTTAGACACGAATTCCGTTAAATTAGTGGTCGTCGATCTGCCCTTCAAAAACCAGTTATCATTATTATTAAAAGCTTGATTAAAAAAATCAGCGAAGTGATTAGAAACAACTTCGGGATCATTTGATGAATGATTTTCATATTTTAATGTGGAAGGGTACCCGTCAGATTACCTTTTAATATTAATAAATTTGCAGAATTTTTTCGGATCTGAAATAATGTCAAACTGCATTTGACTTATATAATTATCATATAGAAAGATCTTTAGACAACACGGAAAATTCGTCAGATACGTTAACATATTCCGAAAAAACACCATCCGACCTAGTTGTTAGAAACTTACGCCATAATTTATTCCTATTATTTCGTAATAAGCGAAGTTCATTATTGTACCATGGAGGCGAAGACACAAAGTTTTTTTGGATGTAAATTGGAACTGATAGTTCTATGCACGCAAAGATTAAAGCATAAAAATTAGAAATCATTAAATCAATGTTATCATTAGAATTAAAAATTATATCAAAGTTGACATTACTAAGTAAAAAATTTAATTTATCAAAATCAGATTTACAAAAATTGAAACGATAAGGATTACCATTATTATTATTATTATCATTACTATTACAATTACCATTCTCATAAGCAAAAGTTTAAGAAAGTGGAGGATGGTAGGCATCCATAACAGACAGACATTGAGTACTTTCTATAACAATACAGTTTTGGACATCAGTTGTAAAAACCAGATCGAGTTGACGATTTAAACTATTTTTAACAGTACTAACCTGGAAAAGGCTACAATCAGATAAATTATCAATAAATGATGTTTCAACTAAAGAAGTTGCACTAGATGCAACGTAATACGATTCATCATCCGATTCAACCCAAACCAGCCTAGGAAAATTAAAATCACCAACAATCAACAGATCACCGCAATCATCCATATAGTACAATGCAAAAAATCGACAACATTCAAGAAAAGTTGGTAATATTCGAACACATAATGAACACATAATAATTCACCATTAGTACTATTGGGAATATTGAAATAGGAAGCATCAAGATTAGAACGAACCGCAATAAGAACCCCACGCCCTGAAGAATTAAACCCATCTTTCCGAAAGACGCTAAAGTCTGAAGTAAAAAATTCATTGTCGCGGAAGGAATCAGTTAAATTAGTTTCAGTTAAAGCGAAAATGTCGAAAGGAAGCATTTGCGATTTAAAAAAAACTTCAGCCGCTTTAGTTCGGAGTCCCCTTACATTTTGATAATAAAGGGACAAGCATTTTAGTTTTTTGGCACATTCATATGAAACAGGATCACGAAATTCTGTAACTTTTGTTAAAAATGTTACATGATCTTGAAAAATTTTAGGCTTAGGACATCTTTCAGATTTACGTATTTCTGAATTTATTGTAACAATTTGTTGATTGGGACGAAATTCTTCATCGTCAAGAGTCTAAATCACGAGTACCAGAATAAAATATTTCATTTGTATTTGATTTGTTCATATCAGAATCATCATTATCATCATAATTATCATTTTGAATTTTAATATTATTGTCAGCTGCAGCAGCTTCAATATTACTATCATTATTTTGATCAACTAAATTTATATTATTTTTTTCGGATGATATACCAATTACATCAAAAGGTTCAACAGATTCAGAATTTTTCATTAAATTCCCCACTAAATTCTGATCTGTGCGTCTATTCTGGTTTTTCCCGGGGAATTGGGAATTGTGAAAAATCAACTGACAGTTTTCCCAAGAAATCTTTCCAAAAAATTTATTCCCAATTCCCCGAAAGTGTATTCTGGCACACCGGGGAATTGATCATTGGGAGTAAAGTCTGTAGTAGAGCATTGTAGTATATATTCTGCATTTTTAATGTCATTATATGTCACATCTGTCATTTTTTATATAAACAAATATAATTTAAAAGAAAGTTTTATCATAAATTGTAAAAATACAAAACGCAAAATGACTTTGGGATTCATAAATTTCATGGACGATGACGATGAGCGAAGGAAGAATTTAGGTATTCACCGAAAAAGATTAAGGGATAATTCGGATCCATTTAATATGTATGAAGCGGAATTTATTTCTATATATCGCTTCCCGCAAGCATTAGTTTTAAATTTAATGAGTCTAATTGGGCCACATATGGTATCAACAACAATCCCAAAAGAATTGAGGACATTGTGTGCACTAAGTTTTTTTGCGGAAGGTAAGTGTAACTACGGCATGCAAACAAAACAGTTTATATTAAATAAAAACATTTATTTATAGGTTCTTTTCAAACAAAAATAGGTGGTAATTACATTACGTGCATGTCGCAATCTGTTGTCAGTACATGCATTAAAGAATTTTGTACCATCGTTGATAAACATTTGATACCCATGTTCATAAGATTTCCACAAAGTAGTGAAGAAATTAATTCAATAAAAATACAGTAAGAAAATTTGAAATATTTGACCGAAAAAACATTGCTTTAATTATAATATATATAATAACTACAGGTTTTTTCAAAAATATAATTTGCCTGGAATAATAGGCTGCGTGGATGGCACACATGTTTCAATGTTTAGACCGGCGGAAAATGTTGAACATATTTATTTTAATCGACATCGTTATCATTCAAAAAATGTACAATTGGTAAATCAAATATTATTTCCATTTATTTGCAGACACAATTTATTATTAATTTTGTAGATCTGTGATTCGGATCTAAGAATCTTAAATGTGAATGCTAAATATGGGGGATCAAATCATGATGCAACAATTTGGAGAAAATCATTAGTTAAAGCATTTCTTCATAACAAATATGACGAAGGAAACTTCCAAAACACATGGCTGTTAGGTATAATGTTTAAATAAATATATTAATTGAAGTAAATCATATAAAACAATTCATATACAATTTAATATTCATCCAAAAATTCCATATCAATATATGATGCTTCCATTTCTGTATTTCCTGTATTTGATTGCCTTCCTGTATTTGATTGCCTAAAAATAAAAAAATAATATCACATTATTACATATATTTTATATTTTAAGGTGATAGTGGATATCCTCTTGAACCCTGGCTGATGACACCAGTTTTAAATCCAACAAGTGAAGGTGAGAAGGCGTACAATAGTGCACATCGATCAATACGTAATTGTATTGAAAGGTGTAATTGTGTGTTGAAATCAAGATTTCGCTGTTTGGGAAAAGACAAATGTATAAAATATAGCCCGGAAATGATGGGTATAATCATAAATACTTGTGCTACTCTGCACAATTTTTTAAAATTTCACCATTACACAGACCAACATGATTTAGTGTTTGGTGAAGAGGAGGAAGCAGAAACTGAAGAAGATGAAGCTATTATAATCACCGAGGGTCGATTATTAGATATTGGAAGACGTACGAGGTCTACAATTATACAAGATTTTTTTAGTAATTAATTGTTAATAAAAAGTTAATAAATTAACAATTACTTAACATTACCTGTTATTTATTAAAAGTTCCCTTAAAATATCATTTCTTTTTTCCATTGCAATACACATTCTTAGCTTTATTTCATTATTTTGTTCTAAAGCTGTTGCAATTCTCCCTAAATTTACTGTTTTTTCCTCATCGATTTTATTTGATTCTTTTAGAATCTCATCACGGGTGAATGCTGATTCTAAAAAATTACAAAAAACTGATTATGAAATTATTAAAACTGATAACATTATTTATTATGATATTATTTTATTATTTATTAAATTTGTTTATGTGACATATAGTATAAATAGTACCTCTAATTCTTCGAGAGCTTCGTAAAGGTTCCAAAAAAGCGCCTGCTGAATGACTTGGCTCGGTATGTGCAGTAACAACTGGTGCTATATTAATATTTCCAAAGCCACCCCCCATAGTACTTGACCCTTCAACGGATTCAATGGAAATCACATTTAATATTCTGGCTTCTAAATCATTTAGTTCCGCGGGTTTTTTTATTGTTGCATCAGTTCCAAGACCAGTTCTATTGGCATATTCTCGTAAACTTACTTGAGCACCCCGAGTATACTTTCTGAAAAAAAATATATATAATTATCCACTAATTAAGGTAAAGTATACCTACTTCATATCGATCCAGATTCTCCGCCACTTATCGTGATCCTTATGTGCACCACCTAGCGCATTTAATTGGTTTGCCACCTCAGACCATTTCATTTTTAAATTATTTTTACCATCGTTGCTATCAAAACTACATTTAATTATAATTTTATTAAATAATTAATATATTTTTATAGGAATTATACCGATCGTTGGCCAATGCTGTATCACTTTCCATTAAAGAAACTAGTAGCTCCTTTTGTTCTTTTGAAGGATGCTTTGCCTAAATTATTAATAATTAATCATTTAAACATTTTTCCACTTTTAGCAATACTTACTTTAGAAACTGAACTGCTACTCATTTTATAAATTTAATTTTAGAAATTTAATTAAAAAATCAATTCTCAATAGATATTCCTATATTATATATAAATAAAATTTAATAAAAAAAAATATAGGTAATTAAACTTTTTCTTTATTATTATTCTTTTCCATACCTTTTTTCTTGGGGAGTTTTTGACAGTATTTTGGAAAAAATAATTATTCCCAATTCCCTTTTCCCAGTAGCCGGAATACAATTTGGGGAAAAATTTTAAATTTACTGTCAAAAATTAAATTTACTGTCAATTTTTCCCAATTCCTAATTCCCCGGGAAAAACCAGAATAGACGCAGGGATAAAAAATTTGAATTAATATTGTTATTAAAATCAATTACCTTATAATATTTTTCGTTTTCAAAAAATTTCACATCTCTGCTGACAATAATTTTTCTTGTGATAGGTTCAAATAATTTGTATGCTTTACTGTTTGTACAATAACCAATAAAATGCATTTCTTTGATTTAGCGTCAAACTTTTTACGTTTTTCTTTCGGTATGTGAACCATTGCGACACAGCCAAAAACTTTACAATGAGTTAAATCTGGTAATTTTAATTTATTTATCCATATTTGTTCGGGTGATTTATTTTGCAACAATTTATTTGGTAGTCTATTCATAATATAGGCAGCAGTTGAAACTGCTTCAGCCCAATATTCTTTATTTAATTCTGCATCAAAAATCATACATCTAGCTTTTGCGATTAAAGTACGGTTTAATCTTTCAGCTTTACCATTTTGTTGTGGATTATATGGCGCAGATAGTTCATGTTTAATACCACATTAAAAAAAAAATTATTAACATAGAATTACAATATTCTGTGGCATTATCGCTTCTGAGCTTTTTGATTTTTTTGTTCGTTTGATTCTCCACCAAATTTTTAAATTCAATAAATCTATCATAAATTTCATTTTTGTTCTTTATAAAATACACAAATATTTTTCTTGTCATCTAAAAAAGATAAAATATATTTAGAACCAGCTAAAGAATTCACTTCTATGGGCCCGCATGAATTAATTCTAACAAATCACTCGATTTTGATTCAGATAATTTAAATGGTGACTTACTGACTTACTATGTTTGCGTTTGCCGTGTAAACAATTAATACACGAAATATCATTTTGTACAAAATTTATGTTGAAATCTGGATTTTTCTTCATATAATCAAGAGTAACAGTGTTTATGTGTCCAAATCTACGATGCCATAGCATTTTTGATGTATTTTCAGTAACATTTAAAGCATAATTGTTATTGCTTTTATCTAATTTGTACATATTGTCAACCATTAACGCAACAGCAAACAATTTATTATTTGAATCGTAAATGTGACAATTGTCATTAATAAATTTTACGGAGTTGCCGTTGGAAATTATTTTACTGATAGACAATAAATTGGTACATAATTCTGGTATTAAAAGCACATCTTTGATTTTTACTTTTTTTATTGCACACTACATCAATATAAACGCTACCTTTACCTGTTACTTGTAATGTTGAATCATTTGCTGTAGTTACCAAATCATTGTAAGCTATAAAATCTTGCAACTCATTTTTATTATTAGTCATGTGAGATGATGCCCCGGAGTCAATGAACCAATCGTTATTATAGTGGTTATTTATTACATTAGACATCAACAGCACATTTTCATTTTTTTTCGAATTTTTATTTTTGTTTGGACAGTTACGAGAAATATCCCTTTAAACATGTGGATTCCAAATTGATTCAAAAATGAACAAATTGGATTCAATTTTGATACATATTTCTGATTCCATTTGGAATCAAAAATGAACTAATTCTGATACAAAATGAACTAAAATTGATTCCAAATTGAACTAAAATTGATACCAAATTGAACTAATTATGATACAAAAATGAACTAATTGAATTAAAAATGAACGAATTCTGATACAAAAATGAACTAAAATTGATTCCAAATTGAACTAAAATTGATACCAAATTGAACTAATTATGATACAAAAATGAACTAATTGAATTAAAAATGAACGAATTCTGATACAAAAATGAACTAAAATTGAATCCAAATTGAACTTAAATTGATACCAAATTAAACTAATTGTGATACAAAAATGAACTAAAATTGAATTAAAAATGAACTAAATTTGATTGAATTATAATAGAAAATAATGTAAATTGGAGTAAAAAATTAAGTAAACTAATTTTTTTTAGATAATAAATATTTATTTAATAATAATATTATTTTTTACATTACATATTTATATTTTTTAATATATTTAATTATTAATAACATTTTAAATATTTTTTTTTTTAAATTTAAATATTTTCCTCCAACTGTTCCTTAGTTCTCGTAACTCTACCCGTTGCATAATTTAACCATTTTATATTTTGTTCCATAATGTAACTTAGACTCGCTATTGAAAATTTTTTCATTGCATCTAAAATTAAAAAGAAGATAAAAAGATTAGTTTTGTTATTACAAATTTAATACTATTTTCATAAATAAAATAAATAGATACACATTACTTACTTTTAAATTATCGAAAATATATATAATGGCCACTGTACTGCTACTGCACAAAAACACAATTAACATTGTGGGCTGTTGACGAGGACGAACGAACAATGTAAATAAAATATTAAATTATAATATTATGATCATTATGATGATATATTGTTATGTTTGCATGTATGAGAAAATATTATATTAAAATGCTTTTTGGTATTTGTATGTGTGTAATTTGAGAGAATATTGTGTTCTCATATTAAAATTTTGGAATCAATTTTAAATCAATTTGGAATCAGAAAAATTGAATCCGAATGGTGCTTAAAGAGATGTCCATGTCCATGAACATCTCGGACCACTTTTTTTTTGAAATTTCTTTTTATTAAATTTAACATTACTGTTATTGTTATTGTTACTGTACAATGCCACATTGTCTCCATTTAATGAAAAATTATTGCTGTTGAAATCTTGTAATAATTTAGTCTTTAAGGAATCGGCTGTAATTTTCGTACCACTATTTTCAATTGCCATTAACATAGGTTGATATAAATCAGGTAAACCTGATAATAAAATAGTACCGATCCATTCATCAGTGACATTTAATGACACTGTATTTAGTTTATGCGCTGTAACTATAATTTAAATTTTGTTAATATAATATTCCATCGATTTACAATTTTCTAATTTAGTTGTAATTAGTGTGCGAAGTAACCCCACTTTTATGGTCAAACCAGAATCTTCAAATGCATTAGAATTAGATAGATTAATCCATGCGTCTTTTGCGGTAGATACATTTTTTATATGTATATAATTTATAGGTTCAACAAATAAAATAATTTTTGCTAACGCTTTAGCAATTTTCTTTTGATCTGTTACAACAACAGTTCCTTCAATTGTATCCCACAGCTCTTCAAGAATTAAATAATTCTTCATGGAAAATTTCCACGTTTCGTAATTATCACGGCCTTTGAGCTTTTCAAACGATGGAATAAAATTCGCCATTATCTAAGTAATCTTTAATTTTTTTTTAAAAAAAATAATACTTAAAATCAATAAAAAAAATTAGGATATTATTAAAAATCAAACAAAATATTTCTTGGCAAAAAATATATATATGGGCCCATAACCTGTTGTAATCCCAAAGAGGATTTCTTGATGTAATTATAATATTGTAGATTTACGGAGTATAAAAAAGACATCTGCTTACTCAGAAAAATTGTACAGAAGAGAAGGCTTTATTAAATGTAAAATATACATATATAGAAAATTTAGTTTTTAATTACAAAGTTGTCAGCAATTTAGTTTTACCAATTTACATCTTTAATTCAACAATTACCAACCCGACATCAGACACATACTGCAAGGTGAAAGCACTGTTATAATGGGTGAGTTTAATGCACATAATCCCCTTTGGTTTTCCCAACTCCCTATGGACAACTGTGGAAACTGTTTTGTTGACCAGAGTGAAGAATCTAATTTTACAACCTTAAATGAAGATCAACCCACCAGGATAACAAACACGTACCTTAACTCGCCTGATATCACCCTTGATAGTATCCAGTTACTACATAAGATATCCTGGCAAGCAGTATCGGCACTCAGCTCGGATCACATCCCCATCGTGATCACAGTGGAAGACTCGGATGGCTTTGTAATCTCCGAACAGCGAACCTACATGAACAACAACAAAGCCAACTGGCCTGGTTTCGCGAACTTCGTTGATGATCACCTTAGCCAACTGTCTCTTCCACTGGATGCTATCTCTGGTGAAAGGATCTTTCGTTCAATCTTGGTCCGAGCCGCAAAACGCTTCATACCCATGGGTAGGATTAATAACATCATTCCGAACTTTCCACCCGAAGCGTCGCGACTAGCCCAATAGCGCGATCAGTTGAGATCTACTGATCCCAATGACGCGCACATTGCTCAGCTTACTCGTAATATTTATAAGCTGGTGAATGATCATAGAAGGACCAAATGGTTATCTCACCTAGAGCAATGCTCCCCAGGGTCCAAAAAGCTGTGGTCCACAATAAAGGGCGTTTCCGGGAAGAACACCTCCCAAAGTCGCACAGCTATAAAATTCAACGACAACTCATTTCTAGATAGTAAGAAATTTGCCGCTTATTTCACTCGGCAATTTGTGGAGCATACGCCTGTTAGGGAAAAGACAATGCCCCCAGTCCGTCGTCGACTTAAAGCGCTCGAAAACGACCTACACGGTCCAGCCTTGCAAATTGCCATCAAGAGGGCTAAACCATCCAAAGTACTCGGACCAGACGGGATTTCCATGGTCATGTTGAAGAAGCTAAATCCACCAAGCTTGGACTCTGACGATGGTCCTTAACCTGAACATGGAACAATTTTCAATCCCCAGTGTTTGGAAAATTTCCAGAATTATTCCAATTCTTAAACTAGGCAAACCCGCAAGTGAAGGCTCCTCGTACAGGCCTATCTCCCTGCTTTCACCCGTTGCTAAAATTATAGAAGCTCTCCTGCTTCCGCAGCTCCAACAACACCTAGGACTTGCTGCGCACCAGCACGGGTTCAGAAAGCATAGAAGCACAACAACTGCTTAAACAGAGCTTACCACTTATATTGCCGATGGTCTAAACCACTGCAGACCACACTGGCGTACGTTTGTCGTTGCGTTGGACCTGTGCAAAGCATTTGACACGGTTGATCATTCCATCCTCCTCGATGATATCCTTAGCTCCCCACTTCCCGGCTTCATTAAAAGGTTTTTGTCATCATACCTCAATGGCAGATCCGCATATGTTGAATTCAGGAACAGTTGCAGCAAGCAGCGCAAATTAAAAATGGGAGTTCCTCATGGGGGGTGTTCTCTCAAGGCATTGGCTGGAACCTCATGGGGCAAAAGTAAAGAAACCGTTATTACGACGTACAAAGCAATTGGCAGATCCATCTTCAATTATGCCGCCCCAGTCTGGACTTCCTTCCTGAGTCCAACTTAATGGACGAAGATCCAGACAAAACAAAATGCTGCACTTCGCATCGCTACCGGATGTCACTCCATTACCAACCCGACCACCTCCATGACGAAACGTCCATTCTTCCTGTCAGGCAACACAATGAATTGTTAACCAAACAATTCTTGTTAGCCTGTCATAATCACCACCATCCCAACCACAATATCTCTACTCGTGAACCCCCTGCCCGGCTCATTCGCCATGATCTCAGAGCTTTCAGAGACAGCATTATCCCCGCCATAACCTCATCCTGGAATCCCACCTAATCGCGGGCTGCATTGAACACCATCCATCGTGATGCTGTCGATGCAGCCATCTCCTCCTTCAAAGTGAACAGAGTCCTTGGTACCCGTCCGTCTCAAGTGGATGAAAGTGAGAGATTATTGCCAAGAGAAACGAGAACAACCCTCGCGCAACTACGGTCTGGTTGGTGTCGCATATTGCGTAGCTATCAAGCACGAACAGTTCCAGGCACCGATAGCTCCTGCCCAGACTGTAACCAAGGCACTCATGACACTTTGCACCTATTTTCCTGTCCCAGTCATCCCACTAATCTGGAAGCTACAGACTTATGGCGTAGCCACCTTCCTTGGTCTCCTGACCTAGCACTGCATCTTAGTTTATAATTTTCTGCTTCACTTTTAATTCTGCTTTTTAAATATTGATTTTAATTTTAAATTTACTTTAATTTTAAATTTTAATTTTAATTTTTTATAATTTTGATTTTATTATGGTTTTCCAGTGATTAGCACTAATTTGTAGTTAGTACTAATTAGCACTAAGTATAGTTGTAGTGTTATAAATGTCAGGTTTTGTTTGATTCATTTACAGGCTACAACAACAACAACAACCACCCAAAAGAGAAACCATGATGTAATATCTGTTGTTGCTAATAGCTGTTGACAATCGTTGTTGTTGATATTTCTTCTATATTTATGACTTAATAAAATAGAGAAAAGAGCAAGTTTTTTTTTGTATTGACTTGTGCAAGAAAAATCACAACTAAATTCAAAAGAAACATAATTTTAAATTCTATACAGAAAAATTGGGATGAAAAAAAGTGTTTGAAATTAACTTCTCTTATATATATTATTACTCAATGGTACTACTTAAGATATTCGAATCAAAAACTGTACTACCACATCCAGAAATTCTATTTGGACAAAAAATTTTTTTCTTTTTGTTGACATTTCTAATTTATTTAAAATTTATTAAATAAAAATGGATTGTTCAGGCAGAACCTACACTATTTTACAAGCCGAGAAATAAGATTTCACACTAACCCATGCGCGCAAAATTTAGTCAGACTTTTTTACAAAATGTTTATATGTTGATATGAAAATTTTGTATTGAAATGAAGTGAAAACTCATGTTATTTATATTTTATAACAAATATATATCTTTTTTATTTACAATTTTTGTTAACAATATTATGATAATAATAAAATCCCGCGCCATCTTTCCCACATTTTAAATGTGATACGTTTAAAATGTTCATTAAGTATCTGAAAATAAAATTATATATTAAATTTTAATAAGTTATCAATTCAATTGCTGAAATACAGCCCCTTTTACCAAACCTAATTGGCAGTGTGAAATTTGTGTCAATATCCTACAAATATAACCAATATTCTCTTGTGAAGTATCCTGAAAATGTTTAATTTTAATTTGCTTTTCTTGAGAAAAAATGAAAAATCTGTGCTGCGATCTGCGAATAAGGCACACAATTGCTTTTTAAAGTATTTAAAGTAGATAAAGTGTAATTTGTTTAAAAAGAATTATTTATTTAAACAAAATACTTAATCTACTCTATATAATGTTTTAATTAAATTCTTTCAATATTTTCTGCAGAATATTTTTTTATTAAATAATTTTCATTTTTCTCATTAATAATTTTTAAAATTGTATTTATTTTTTGTTTCTGATTAATTGATTTAATTAATTCATGAAAATAAATTATTTGTAAAATAGATTTTTTAGATTGAAAACATACACTTAAATTTTAATTTCTAAAACTTCATGATTTTCTAGAAAAATAATCAAATCTTTTACATCATTGTTCTTAATACTATCCAAAATAATCAATTCACAAATTTCATATTTTTGTTGCCTTGCTAAATATTTGATTAACCAATTATTTGTAGGATCTAGAAAATATGCTTTGATCTGTTCAGTATCATCCATAGTATTTGTTAATAAGAAATTCTTTATATTTAATTGATTATTTTTTATCTTCATGCAGTAAATCTGGTTGTTGAAATATCAATTTCGTTTTAGTTTGTTGTAAAAATATACGATTCATATTTATTTTACATTCTTTTTTACCGAAATTTACAACTCTCTGTTCAATTAAAATCCATTCTTCTGCTGTCAAATAATTATGAATAGATTTTGTGGAAAATTGTGAATGAAATATGAAATTTCTAAAAACGCATTCATAATACGTTTATATTATGCTCCAAATTTAAATTAGTTTGTCCAAAAGTTTTTAATAAATTTGATGTTAATGTACGATTTTCATTTATTTCATTTGTAAATTTATCAGCTTGTTCAATTAAACTTGTTCCAAAGAAATATTGACACAATAATGATGCATTAAAATCAATTTAATTAAACAATCCACATTCTTTTAAATGAAAATTCATTTAATTCAGTGGATTGTTTAATAAATGTTTGTAAAGTTTCAATATGTTCCATCATAGTATAAATTAAGGTTTTCCAAAGAACTAATGATGGTTTCGACATTAAAGTTGATATAAATTAGGAAAATGCTCTACCAATATTCTTTGAATTACACGCAAATGTGATATAAGATAAGGAAAATTTATTACATTTTTTGAATTAATTACGTTCTCGTCAGCAAATATTTGTGTATTTATATTTAAGTTATTTAACATAATTTTTAAATATAAATTAATTTCATCATCTGTATTTATAATTTTAAGTATTTAATTTTAAATACCTCATTTCCATATTCACATATCCATCAAAAAAACTTATAATAAAAAAAATGCACTTAATTATGTACACCTAGGTAATTTAAATTGCTTTTAGCACTTATTTATTATTAAAAATTAAATTATTATTAAAAACTATCAAAATATATAGTTTGTTTTTATTTACAAAAAAAAAAAAATATGAATAAATTTTTTTTTTTAGGTTAGAATTTGTGTTAATTTTTATCACACAAATTACACTAGAAATACACAATGCCCGCACAATTTTTTTAGATTAATTTAATCTACTATTATTAAATAACACTTTTAACTACATTTAGGTATTTAACAATTTTTATTTACCTATTATATTTCACTTTTTCTTCCGAACTTTTAGCGCTTGGTATTACCGGCATTTAATTTTGACGTATAATATTATAATATCTGTGACTACAAATTTTTGCGCATGTATTGTAATGACACGGCTTTTAGTAGTGTAGGTTCTGGTATAGCGCGAAATAGTTTTCTATATTTATTTCATATTTCATTCAATCTGCTAATAAGGGGTACCAGATAACTCGTAGTTAGTTAGTAATATTTTGCATAATATATTACATAAATAGTGATGGCATATTCAGTTTTTCATATGTAATATCAATCAGATATGTTTGTTTTATATTACCAAAATTAATGATTTTTGCAGATTCATTTCATACTCTGCCCAATAAGGGTTTTAATTTGATACTAAAAACGAGACCTTACACCTTACCCTCTTCACCTAAGTAATCCCATACAATTTCAGGGTCCTATGTAGTCACATAGAGTGCCGACCTCAACAATCGAAGTCAATTTTTTTTACTTCAAAGTCCGTCACAAAACACTCTTAATTGAATCCATAAAAATTAAAATTCTAAAATATAAAAATTAAATTTTTCAAAAATAAATTGAAAAAGTTGGCCTTGAAAATTTCTTGTGAAAAACAAAACAAAAAATGCAAGAAGAAACAATATAGGTTAAAGACGCATATATGGTTCAATATTATAAAATATATTTTATATTTCTTTCCTCTTTCTCAACATGTTTTTTATCCCTTTCTAAAAATATATAACGAAAAAAATTTACCGAAAATAAAAAATATTTTGTGTTAAAAAGCACATCGAATTATCTAATATCAAAACCATATATATAATAATTATTCTTCTCAAACCATATTTATTACAAAGCTGTTTTTTTGGCTAAAGCAACCCCCTAGTTTTTAGTGAAAAATAATGTAAAAATATATACTGTCCATCTTAATATTAGAGCGTATTTGCCCTTCGTTAATATAACGATTAACTCAATAATATTCTCCAAGGGCATGTTTCGTTTTTATCGGAACTTTGTTATTATTATTTATAAAAGCAAGTGCTAGTGTAATGTAGTCACTTTGTCAGTTAACGTTTCATTTGATTCTAAGTACATTAAATTAATTAAGTAATGTTATATAGTTGTTTATGTTGCATTTATATAAACTTGAAATTTTATATTTTACAATTCTAAAAACTTATCTAACATATATAAAATTATAAATATGTTATAACAAAGACGCTCTAATATTAAGATAATATATTTTTACATTATTTTTCATTAAAAACTGGAGAGGTGCTTTACACAAAAAACAGCTTTGCAATAAATGTGGTTTGAGAAGAATAATTATTATATATATGGTTTTGATATTAGATATTTCAATGTGCTTTTTAACACAAAATATTTTTTATTTTCGGTAAATTTTTTTCGTTATATATTTTTAGAAAGGGATAAAAAACATGTTAAGAAAGAGGAAAGAAATATAAAATATATTTTATAATATTGAACCATATATGCGTCTTTAACCTATATTGTTTCTTCTTGCATTTTTTGTTTTGTTTTTTTTTTTTTTTTTTTTTTTTCACAAGAAATTTTCAAGGCCAACTTTTTCAATTTATTTTTGAAAAATTTAATTTTCATATTTTAGAATTTTAAGTTATTATGGAATCAATTAAGAGTGTTTTGTGACGGATTTTGAAGTAAAAAAAATTGACTTCAATTTGATTTGTTGAGGTCAGCACTCTATATGACTACATAGGACCCTGAAATTGTATGGGATTACTTAGGTGAAGAGGGTAAGGTGTAAGCTGTAAGGTCTCGTTTGTAGTATCAAATTAAAACCCTTATTGGGCAGAGTATGAAATGAATCTGCAAAAATCATTAATTTTGGTAATATAAAACAAATATTTCTGATATTTAATATGAAAAACTGAAAATGCCATCACTATTTATGTATGTAAATATTTAATATTATGTAAAATATTACTAACTAACTACGAGTTATCTGGTACCCCTAATTTATATAAATTTGTATAAAGTTATAGAATTTGAATGTATGTATTGCAAAAATTTATTTGTGTATAGCGCGAAATAGTTTTCTATATTTATTTCATATTTCATTCAAGCTGCTAATTAGGGGTACCAGATAACTCGTAGTTAGTTAGTAATATTTTACATAATATTAAATATTTACATACATAAATAGTGATGGCATTTTCAGTTTTTCATATTAAATATCAGAAATATTTGTTTTATATTACCAAAATTAATGATTTTTGCAGATTCATTTCATACTCTGCCCAATAAGGGTTTTAATTTGATACTACAAACGAGACCTTACACCTTACCCTCTTCACCTAAGTAATCCCATACAATTTCAGGGTCCTATGTAGTCATATAGAGTGCCGACCTCAACAAATCAAATTGAAGTCAATTTTTTTTACTTCAAAGTCCGTCACAAAACACTCTTAATTGATTCCATAATAACTTAAAATTCTAAAATATGAAAATTAAATTTTTCAAAAATAAATTGAAAAAGTTGGCCTTGAAAATTTCTTGTGAAAAAAAAAAAAAAAAAAAAAATGCAAGAAGAAACAATATAGGTTAAAGACGCATATATGGTTCAATATTATAAAATATATTTTATATTTCTTTCCTCTTTCTTAACATGTTTTTTATCCCTTTCTAAAAATATATAACGAAAAAAATTTACCGAAAATAAAAAATATTTTGTGTTAAAAAGCACATTGAAATATCTAATATCAAAACCATATATATAATAATTATTCTTCTCAAACCATATTTATTGCAAAGCTGTTTTTTGTGTAAAGCACCTCCCCAGTTTTTAATGAAAAATAATGTAAAAATATATTACTGGCCATCTTATTCATTATATAATTTTTGTTTATAATTAAATTTACTCAACTTTACATTACATACATTTTTTTATAATTTTGGTTAACTTTTTCACAATTGTAATATTTCTAAAAAAAATATTTATAAAAAAAGGCAATGTAATTTCAAATAATTATTATTGGGAAATTTGAAATTACTTATAATGTTAATTGAAAAAAAAAATCATTTACAAAGCTGTGGACCATATATTAATATAATTTTTTTTTTTTTTTTTTGCAGCATTTTGATTTTCTTATTATTTATAAATTTAAGTTTTATAAAATTTCATTATTAAATTAATGTTGTTGATAGTATTTTATTTTAGTGAAACTAACGAAGAAAAAAATAGATAAATCTTAAGATTCTTTTCGAATTCGCGTTTAACCTTACATTTGCATTTTTTGAATAACCGGTGTTACTTTTAAAATTTAAGCGGTATCACATCCTAATTTCTCTGTAGAATACCGTGAGCGACCTTCCAAAAATTCAATGTTTATTTTTTGTTTTATATGTAATACTTGCTCACGGTCTATGTTTTGATTAGCCAATATTTTGTATGAACGATGGGAGACGATCTTTAATGATTGATAAGGTGTAGTTGAATGTCTAGAATAACTTAATAGTGATTTTCATTAAAATCTTAATTTGGCTGTTCCTCGTTATTTATATTAAAAGTATTATTTAACAATTGTAATCAATCTGACAATTCAAACCCTTCGTTATTTATATCGAAAGACTAGTACCTTATCGCAACATGATATAAGGAAAAGTAGATTTTAATTATTGTCATAACGAAGGATTTTAACACTATAACGCATTAATATCAATTTTGTGACAAAGTACTTTTTTACCTTTAAAAATAAGCTTTTTATTGTGTTTTCTATTAAATAAGATATCCCTTTATTAGTGGCAATCCGGTTGGAACTCTCCTTTGATATTCACAATAATCAATGCCAAAAAAATTTATAAGAGTAATTTCTTCTAAATATATTCTATCGTTAAAAAATTTCCAACTTACAACAGCATACAATATTATACACAGAGGATTTAAAAGAATAATCTGTAATAATTAATATTTTAGAACACTCTAAAATGGTAAGATATAACAAACCTGTGTTCCTATTGACCACCAAAACCATCCAACATATGAAGGATGCCTTACAATACCGTATATTCCGTGAGTTATTAATTTATGATTTTCCACTTTTACATATTGTACCTTTTGAGACATATTTTAACGTAATTTGTAATAATTACTTTTTTTATTAAATTACTTACCAAGTGATTAAAACTAGACTTCGCAGTTACCATTGCTAATTTTCGCATTATCTCACCAAAAATACAAAGAGTTATACCTATAGCCCAAAATATATAATATTGCTTGATATCTGTAAATTTAAATTAATGTAATATTGAATAAACTAAATTTTAACTACGAATTTGAATCAAATTACCAGGCCAAAGCAACGCTTCAATTGCAAATTCCAACCAACTTGCCATAGCTGCAATGGCATATTGAGGAGAATGATTTAGAATAAATGAATCTGTAGACAATACTTCAGGATTTGACCATGCTATGGCCAAATATTCTGTAAAATGAAAAATCGACATAAATGACCAATAAATACCAAAACTCGTCCATGTTTTTGCAGCAGTAAATATAACCAATATGCTTGATATTAATATAAAACCTAGTAGCGAAGCTCTTATCGCGATCTATTCATATATAGAGTAGAAATAGATTAATAAAAAAATCTCGAAATAAATTAAATCTTACTTGATAACTGATGCCCTTAAATAATAATATTAAAATTATGTTAATTAACATATAAAAAAATAATATTTCATTTAAAAGGGTACTCCATTTATTTGGAACTATATTGAAATAAAATTGAGGAATCAGTAACAACAATATTACAATAAAAGTTCCCGTAAAACAATATACACTTAATTTCCCCTCTCTGCATAACATTTTGTAACTGATTTCGTGTTGTTTAGGTAGAAATAATAGTATTAGAATGAGTGTTATATAAATCCATAGAAGCAGGCAGCAGAAGCAAACAAGAATTACCTCCAATCTCCAATGATATGAAATATGATCCAATATTCAATGGTCCGCAATCCTCCACAATCAACTTCAACAACAACATCAACATGCAAGGTATATAGAATTAATAAGGTAATATATTCCGAGTTTCTATTTTGGTTTTTACTGCTCATGTACGTCATCCGGCGATAACTATTTTGAAATTTAACTGAAAGTTAATATAAATATAAACAAAATTGTGTTCGGAGTCAGGTTAAAATACTTAGATTTATAAAATTTAGAAAACATGAACAGTATTAAAATATATATAATATTAATAATTAAAATATATATATAATATTAATAATATCAATAATAGTTAAGTTTAAGGAAAATATTTAATAATAAAAAACCTTAATTGTGTAAGCTGTTCTCACAATTAAGGTTTGCTATTCTTAAATATTTTCCTTAAACTTAACTATTATTGATTCTAAATAAATAAATATAAATGGCTTCTGTTGATAATAATTTTATAATCGAGTTGTAAAGGTGTATTAAACCTAATCTCTAATATATATAAGTTAATGAAATGTAACAAAAATAAAAATAAAAATAAATAATAATAATAATAATAATAATAATATTAATAATTAAAACATAATGTAATATTAATAAACAATATTGTGTTCAATTGTTTGATTGTTTTCAGTGGAGTGAGTTTAAAAGGGCATATTATTAAGCATAAAAGGATTGAAAATGTTATTTCAAGATGTTAAAAAAAATTATGGAATTTCATATATGTATACCGCGTATAATTCACACTGCGGAAAATATTGAACGTGTAGAGCAAAGTGTTAACGAAACACCAGAAACATCTACCAGAATGCGTTCTGCTCAGGTAGGGATGTCTCGTACGTCGCTACGGCGCATTTTAAAAAAAGATTTACTGTTATTCCTATATAAGGTGCAATTGGTGGAAGAATTGAAACCCGCAGATCATCGGCAACGTCTAAATTTTGCAGTTAAATTTCAACAGTTGGCCAGAAATGAAATCAATTTTATTGAAAATCTGATTATGAGTGATGAAGCTCATTTTCATCTGAATGGCTTTGTTACTAAGCAGAACTGTAGGTTCTGGGGTTCTGAAAACCAAGAGCCATTCATCAACGCCAATTGCACCCCATTAGGTGTACAGTATGGTGTGGCATTACATCTGAAAATATCATTGGGCCTTACTTCTTCGAAAATGAAGATGGAAGTGCTGTAAACGTAAATGGAGAGCGGTATCGGTTTATGATAGAAAAAATTTTACGTCCTGCTCTTAAAAACAGACCTGAGATGTGGTTTCAGCAGGATGGAGCCACTGCCCACACTGCCCCAGACACAATGGCACTTTTAAGGCAAATTTTTGGACAACGAATAATTTCAAGAAATTCGGAAATTAATTGGCCAGCGCGTTCGCCAGATTTGTCAGCACCCGACTATTTTCTATAGGGTTATTTGAAGGAGCGAGTATATGTGAACAAGCCCGAGACAATCCTTGAACTCAAGGCCAACATTGTTGCAGAAATTCGAGCGCTACAGCCACAAATGTTGAAAGATGTTATGGAAAATGCTCTAAAAAGAGCCCATCATTGCGAAGCTAATAACGGCGGTCATTTAAGTGACATTATTTTCCGTACTTAGCGTAAAAAAATTTACATTTTGTATATTTTATAATCTGAAAAAAAATAAATAAAAAAAATATATAAACGAAAAAGTTATTAAATTTTTAAACCCCATGGTGACTTTTGGCCCACCCTGTATTAGCATATAGGTAATACAATTTTAAAAAATCATTAAAATTTTCACTAATTTCACTTTAAATTTTTTTTGATTAAATCAGTATCCACTGGAAATGATCAGTATCCACTGGAAATAAGAGCGAAGGGAGCACTGTATGACCATCCAAATGCACTGGAATTTAAATATCGTTTACGGAGCTATTTATTAGGAACGAATGATGGTATTTATTTTGCTTAATACAAGCAGAACAATAAAATAATATTTAGCTGGTTTTGCTGAATATTCGGAAATGGAACCATCTGGATTTACTCGGCCGACCACATCAATGAAGGGGGTCTACAAAGACCAAATAATATTTTTAATAATTATAACAATGAAAATAAATTAAAAGTTGGTCAAAATTTTATTAAAAACTAAATGGAAGCATCGGAAAATATTGATCTGCATGCAGATATAAAAAACTTTTTTTTAGATGTAAAATGTTTTTTAAAATATGAATTTTAAATTCAAATTTACAAAAAAAAATTTTAGTAATAAGAGAAAATTAAATAAAACAATTAAACTAATCTGTAAATTTATGTTTTTTATTCTTAAAATATTTAAAAGGTTTTTTTCAGATTTCACAAGAAATCTATAATTAAATAATATGATATTTCATATATTTCCTTACAATATCACAGAAATTATTATTATGCTGTGACCAGAGCAGAAATTTACACACACCACCATAAGTTTTGGAAATTTCCTTTTCATATAAATTTTGATAAGCGCCATCTATAATGAGAAGTCGCATGGCTTTGTTGAGATCACAACAGATGCC
This sequence comes from Rhamphomyia laevipes, assembly GCA_963920725.1. Classification (NCBI taxonomy): domain Eukaryota; kingdom Metazoa; phylum Arthropoda; class Insecta; order Diptera; family Empididae; genus Rhamphomyia; species Rhamphomyia laevipes. The sequence goes on from OY987255.1 coordinate 30,726,818, forward strand.
GGAAGCATCGTAGCTTTTTCTGACAACGTCATTTTTAAAAATAATTTCACTTTGTTTGCACAAATATCATAATAAATGTCTCTGTCATAAGAGTCTATTACAAAACTATTTGTGTCCGATTCCATTTTTATTAATATTTTATTTATTTATTTAGTTTTACAATTTAAATTGTAAAATGTCTGAATTGTCAAAGCTCACTACTACATACAGGAAAAAGAAATCAGGTATACATTTTTTTTAGTCACCATACAACGCAAAAAACTCCATACAAAACATACATGTCAAAAAAGGAAAGGAGTTTTTTCGACGGAAGGAAATTTCTGCTATGGTCGGTACATTAGAATAAATATAAAGTTGTCGCCGGGCTACGTCATAATGTGTGAAAAAACATACATGCGCAATATATTACCTTATTAATTCTATATACCTTGATCAACATGTAATCAGTAATGTATGAGTATGATCTATGATGTGTCATGTACACGGCCTGCACTCTTAGAAGAAAATGTTTTCTAAAATTAATATTAGTTCCTCTGCTAATTCCTGTAGCGCTAGTGTCGTTTTATATATTTATATTGACAACATTTGCCATTTTGAAAAATTTGCTTATTGTTTGAAAACGTTTGTCGTTTGTGATGCTTTATGGTAGAGATAGTCTCAACATACGCAACGACAACGCGCTACAGCGCAAGATTCACCACGGCATAACAGATAATCTCAAAGTTAAGTTATTGCGTAAATGACATAACACAGCTGATTTTATCAGCTGTTTTATATTATTGAAAAAAATTAATAATTATTTTTGACAGTTGTTGAATTGAATAGTGAAAAATTTAAATTAAAACTTATTATTAAAACTATTATTATTAAAATTATTAAAATTTATTATTAAATAATTACTTATTATTAAAATTTGTAGCAACATCAATTTTTGAAATTATTTGATAATGAAATTAATTGTCAAATTCCTTTACGCGCGTTGAAAGTTCAATTTTTCGAACTTCTGCGTTTGCGTTGTGAATATTTGCGTTGAGATTAACTAGTCCCATACATTTTATATAGGTTGAATATTTTTCTGACAGTGCGCTGTATCGCGTTGTCGTTGCGTATGTTGAGACTATCTCTGGGTTTAGAAATACAAATAATAAAACAATAATATTTAATTTTACAACATTTTTGATTATTGGTAAGTTCTATAAAAAAAATTAATAATAAAAATTATATTTTTATATTTCTATTATATATTTATTTGTTGTAGTTAAAATTCTAACCTTAATTTTCTAATTGCCATTTTTTGTCTATTCTATATTCATTACAATAACATCACATTTAACAAGAAACTAATATTATTTAATATATATATTATTTATATATGTATATATGTATATAAAAGTGTATACTTTTCGTAGTTATGTTACTATATTAGGTGATTCGAGAGCAAAAGACGAAATTAAACTTAAGGATGCACAAGAATTGAGTAAACATTTTGAAGTAATTGTACAAAAATTAGCGTATCCATCATTCTTAGAACAGTCTATGAAAATATTTAGATCATTAATCATTCTATGAAAAGGTAATTATAATTATAATTTATACATAACAAAAAAATTTTTTTTTTATTAATTATTCTCTTTGGTTTAGAACTTTAATAATCATTCAGGATACTGTAGTAACTCATGCACCTCACGTCGTCAAAGGAATGTTAATCTTAATGGAATTATGTCCGAAAAAAGCAGCTAATTTACAAAAACAATTAATAGTTGCTGCACGATATATTTTTGCAAGAAAAAATTGTTATAAGAAACATTAATAAAATAAAAAATTTAATATAAATTACTTTATTTTATTTTTATTTATAATTTTTAAAAAAAAAAAAAAAAAAAATATGGTTATGGGAGAGGGGAGAGATATATGAATTTAGTTCGCCTTCCAAAAAAAAATTAAGTGGCCCTGCTGCAGAGATTCGATAAATGGTAATCTATTTAAGGATATATAATCTATGATCATGTATATCTCTTGCACTTTCAATTACTATTTTAATACTTTTTTTTGGGGAATATATTTCAGCACGACAATTAGGTATACGGAGCGAGAATTGTTGCACAGCAGAATATGTATGCAACCCGACAATTTCAGAAGTTTGCGCGACAATTTTTCACATTATAGTCTTCCAGAAATATTATTCCTTTTTCCATTATACTACAAAAACAAGGGTATTATTCTTTTTCCATTATACTACAAGAACAAAGTATATTTATTTATTTATTATTAGTATACGATACATATTTTGCCGTTCAATTACACAATTTGCCGCTGTAAATACATTATTTGTCGTTGAAAACAGCTAATTTGCCGTAACGAAAAATGCATCTCAAATTTTTTGTACTGCTTGCCCAAATTGATTGCGGATTCATTGAATTCTCAAATATATTTTTTTTTATTTTTAAATATATTTATTATTACATTCCAAAATTATTATTTATGTACATGTTTTTATTTATTTTTAAGTTAAAAAATAGACTTACGAAACATTAATTAACATTAGTTCATAAAATAAATTCTAATGAAATTTTTTTTTTGACAATATACATAGACGTTTAACAATATAAATTAATATAGTAACTATTTAACTGTAATTAAATAGTAACTGTAACTATTTTAATAAGTAAATAAATTGAATTATTTATCAATAATTATTAAAATTGAATTATTTTAATAATTTAATTTACTATATAGATAAATTAGTTAATGTGTTACATTTAGAAAAAAACATTATTTAATAAAAAAAAAACTTTAATTCTAGCTTTAATTCGAATTCAGAATTATTTGGAAATCGACTGTGATGATGTTTATTGGATTGTGAATATCAAATTACACCCAATATACTATAGAGAGAGAGATAATAGATATACTTGCGGTTTACACTAGACTATTTCTTGGACAGAACATATGTTCTGTCTATGAAATATCAAGTGTAAACCAGACAGAACTGCTGTCTCGACAGAAAAATCACGATTTTTCTCTAGACAACTTTTCAGATTTTTTTGACATTTGTTACTTTGCAAATGGCGATATTTGATAAAAATGTAAGATTTGCTCCTGAAATTTAAAATTTAATTACTTTGCGGTGATTATTTGAGCGGAAAAAATAGTTTACTACTAAATAAATAAAAGATATTTATTATTGAGGTGTGAACCAACGATATAGAATATATGGATGGAGCATAAAGTCAAAAAATTGAAGCTACGTCGGGTATAGTCGTCTCGCTTTTTTGCTCACCAACCTATCAAAATTTAAAAATTTGTAATAAGAGACGGACTAGGTTTTTATTTTAATCGGGGCCTATGGAATTATGGAATAATTTATATGTAAAACTTTTTGAAAAAAGTAAAATAAGAAATACTGAATATTATTTGTAGAAAAATATTAAAATGCGTTTTCCTTCTTGATATTTAAATTCTACCAAAATAACTAAAGATGCATCAAATATGTATTTTTACCTCCAGCAACATAAAATAAAAACATAATTAAAATAATAGGTTAATAATACGATTTAAGCGAAAAAAAGAACTATTAATATTCCCTGTGACAAAGTAATACAATTTAATTTAACTAAATCTAGGCTACCTCTCTTATATGTGGAATATTTATATAGAAAATATATTAAAAAATTATGTCTTGCAGACACAGACTGCAGATGTCCTTAATTGCCTGTCGCTGTAATCATATTTATGAAGCATCAACAATAGGAAATATTGAAATATTGATTTTTGTCTTTATATAAATTAATAGACTAAATAAAAGAGCCGACCCTGCTATAAAATTTATCAGCTGACATTTTGACAAAAAATTTCGTCGGATGAGTTTTCAAAAGATCCATACGACATCAACTCAGATTCCACTAAAATTTATCTAATTATCTAAAAAAAAAGTGCACACAGTAATTTAATTTTAATTTTTACAATTAGTAAAGACTTTTCATCAGATTTTATTATGCTCCTGTCCATATATTCAAGTACCTAATTCAATAGTCAATAAATGTGAAAATGGCATTTGAGGTTTTCAGAATTCGGTAGATTTGATTTTGACAGGTTGGTGAGCAAATGAAAAGAAACTACTTTTTCACGGCTTCAGAAACATTTTTTTTGATATATGAAATTTACTATGAGTTAAAAAGAGATGGAACATTTATGTTCCTTCCATATTACATTTATGTAATATTTTCTAATTTGTTGGTGTGAACAACTATATTATTCAAAATATTTTATTTTAATATTTTTATTGCTAATTGATTTTTTGTTGACGACATGATTACAAATGAAATGATAGACAGAAATGTCTGACATCAAATAGCCAGCGTGTGTTTTTAACCTGCCAAAAAAATCTGTCAGACAGAAATTCTAACATTTATGTCAGGTATTAATGGCTATAGTGTAATCACAGCGATAGTATCTCAAATGTCAAATCTCAAAAGTGAAGCCATAGCATTGAATATGCTTTTTATGCTACGACATAAAAAGTAAGATTAACGCAAACTTTATTTCCCTATGTTGTTCCCTTTTTCTGGGATATATTTTCAAGTTTATATCAAGAATAAGAAAACTGTAATATTTAATGAAGAAGTATTTTTTTTATTTATTTTTAGAGAGGTTAGCAACCATTTTGATTATATAAACTTCTTAAGGACTTCTTTTTTTAAAAAAAATCATATTTAAATTTATATTTTAATTAATATTATTATTTTCTAAATTTCATTAATTAAATTCGTAAGTTTTAAAAAATCCATTGTTTTATTTATATTTTCTTTATTGTTACTCATTATTTCTTTTAAATTATTTGGCATGTTAAGAGTTGTTCTAATATCATTATATCCACATGTATATTATATTATGTTTTTTCCTGAAAATTTGTTGCTTTTCTTGGATTTTCAAGATCATTGGATTACGTGATGTGTTATTAGATGATGCATCTATTGCACTCAATGAATCTGTTAGAATAAATATATTATTGTTGTATTTATTTTCCATAGCATAGTTCGTAGCACACAATATAGCGTTTAGTTCTGCAGTAAAAACACTTGTGTTATTAGGAAGTCTATTTTTTTCTGTATGATTTGCAGAGTATATAGCAAAACCATTAGTGTTTCCAATTTTAGATCCATCCGTGTATATTTCGTAATAATTGCTGAATATCATGTTAATTTATGGAATTCTTGTATAAATAATTCTTTTGACGTTTCCGATTTACTATACACATTTAAGTACATATTTATTTATTAATGGTTTCTTACGTATCCAAGGTTCTATTTTTTCATCATGTTTTTGGTAATACTCGTTGGTTTTGTTTCACATGCAGATGCAATGATCTTAAGTATTCGTTAATTCTTTCAACCAGCGATTTATTTTCATATATGACTGTATTAATCCAGATATATTTTATAGTAAGCTATATATAGGTGTTGTTCTATATGCACCAGTTGCCATTCTGATTGCACTATTTTGAATCACATTTATAGTTTTGCTAGTATATTGGATGTCGCTGTATTATATATGACTGCACCATAATCTAAAATTGGAAGTATGAAAGTTTTAAGAATTTTTAACAATGAAAACCTGTGATGTAATTATTTAAGTTAATTAAATCGATGTTGTTCTGTTGAAGTCAGAATTTATTCTCAATTTTTATTTCTTACAAGCTAAACATTAAACCTTAAACTCTAATATTTTATTATGTGGGAACATAATTAGTTTCACACGATTTTAATTTTGACAGTCAGCATTTATGCAAAATAAGGAAATATATTTAATGACGCGAAGATTAAGTAAATTCAAAATATAGAAATATATTTAATTACGCGAAAATTAAGTAAATGCTGATTAGACGTAAAATCGTGTGAATTAAAATTATTAAAGTAAAATTATTATATGACATATTCCTTCCCTCCTAAAAAAAGTTGGGGTTAGGAGTTTTTAGATAGTAAATTATAACTTTAATGCATTTTTATTTTATTTTATTAATAGTATGTGTTATCCTTTAGTAACATCACATATAGGTTTTAATATATATTTACTTATTTTTTTGTTTTTTTAACTTTCTTAAGCCACATTAATTCATACGTTTTTTTTTAAATTTTTGTACTTTTACATGTAGTTTTTTTTTTTTCAAATTTTATAATATAGTTTATTGTCCCCTTTTTACAGTACTTAGAATTTGTTTTATTATTATAAATAATAATTTTTTAATTCTTTTAGTAGTAGTATCTTTTTTTATACATAGAATTTAATTTTATTTATATTTGTGTGTAATAATTAAAGTAATATACAATTTTTTTTTTGTATTTTTGTAGTATGTAAAATTATTAGAAATAAAATTTTGTAAATTTTATAATATAATTTATTCCTTTAGTATTAGTACTTTTTTATATATATAATTTAATTTTATTTATATTTGTATGTAATAATTTTTAAAGTAATACATTTTTTTTGTAGTGTTATTAGAGAATAAATTTACATTATATATTTTTTGTGTTTTTTTTGTTTAATTTTATATTTATATTTTTTTTTTTGTTTCTTTAACATATACAATACAAATAAAACATATGATAGATTTGATTTCCAATGTTACATAATATAATTTATAAATTTATTATTTATTACATATTTCTGTAGTTTCTAGATTTAAAAGATTAATTCTAGGAGCAGGTTGGGGTTGTACCGTAGTATCGGTAGGATTTGTAATAGGGAAATAATTAAATCTGCAATTTAGATTGAAAAATCTGCTAAATATCCAAAAAATTATGGATATGATAAAAACTATAGTTATTATAGCGAAATTTATTTCATAACGTTCAAAGTTTTGTAAGTTTGTTTTAATTGTTTTTAATTATCTATAATAGCATGAGAAATATTTATATTCAAACCTAGTTCATCAAAATCAAAATTTTCCATATGTTTAATAGTCATGTTTTCTTTCTCTAGTGGGAATTCAATTTTAAATGGAACTACAATGGAAATGGAACTCTTAAAAAAATATGTTATTGGTTTACTTTCAATATTATGATGTTCGGTTTGTAGGTTTATTTGCGCTGTGATTGCTTTACAATCTTCATTTAATCGAATTATGCCACTACCTGATAATTCTGTAGTAAAACTTTCATTCGGACAAATAACCTTGAAATTTGTGGTAGCAGGAATAACAAAAAAACAAGATTTGCTTTCAAGCAAACTGTATACCATATTTCATGATTTGTTGAAAATATTTTAATATCGCAGTTTTGTGGACTTTTTTGACCAGAAATTAATCTTACTATACAAGTATTTGAGATTTCGTTGTAAATTATGAATTTTTTTGTAGAAATATAACAACGTTTCTCTATTTTAATGTATGTTTGAAATTCGCTTTCAATTAAAAATACATATTTGAGTTGAATTTCATTTATGGCAACATATTTTTGATCTGTTTTAAAAGCCCAACCATAGAAGACTTTTACTGGCTTAAGTGAATTGAAAAAGTCAACGAAAAGCCAACTAAGTCCTGTCAAAATCGTAATTTACCCATACACAACATAAGTGGGCTTTTACTTTTATGTCAGTTTTCATTTATAGCAATTTGAAATTAGAAATAATATATGTAATTTTTTAAATAATAAAAATTAATATAATTTTTTAACATAATACAAAATAAAAAAGCATTTATTTTTAAATACAAAATAATATTGGCATTTTATTTTAAATACAAAATAATGTTGGCATTCACAGTCATAAAAACTTTTTTTTAAATATATAAAAAATAAATTTTTTTAAAATACAAAATAATGTTGGCATTTTAATTCACAGCATTCGTCCACTAAATTATCAAAAAGTAATTCTAAAAAATTATTTCTTAAAAATCATTAAAATTATGTATAGTTTCACTAGTTTTCTCTGCCATGCTTTTTCTCTTTAAAATTTATTAAAATAAAATGCATTTTGTTTTTTGTACTTGGTTATACGGATTTTTATTTAAAATCCACAAAATCCATTACACTGAGTCTACATCTAGCAGTATTATTTAAAACAACAAATTTGAGTTTTGGTTTTGTTTTTAGATAATGTGCATGTACTAATACAGTTTTTTTTTTTGAACTACGTATTTTTTTTTCTTGAGAAACTATCGTCGTAATTGCTTCCTATGTATTTTGAATTTTTGATGGTTATTTTACGGGTTGCGGATTGTGGGGTGGGGAAAATATTTTGTTTGGCATTCAAAATATTAGAATTTGAAATTTTTATTTTATTATTCTTTAGGTTTTTTTTACGAATATGGTAAATTTGAAATTTCTGTAAGACCGGCTTAAAAATTGTTTGTAAAAGAACGACCAAATTATCATTTTGTTTATTAATTTGATATAATATATTATCTGTGGTGATATGGTTGTGATATATTAAATTTTCATTCATCTTAAGTGTACATTTAAAATTCAGGTGAGCTATGGGCTATGGTAGAAAAAAGATTAAATATGGGCAGTAAATGTTTTATTGAATGATGTGGGAGAAATAAGCGAATAGACCATAACTGTAGACTTTTTAGCTTTCCCAAGGATGAAAATCGTTTTCAATTATGGGCAGAAACATGTCTCTTAGTTTTTTTAAAAAAAATCTTTGTTATAAGAAGCTTTTTTTTTTAATTATTATAATATAATAATTAAAAATTATTGAACTGACTGTGAACTGCGTGTCTTTTTGGAAAGTGACCGAATTGGAGTTGTGCGCATCACGGCATTTTTGTATAATATAGTAAATTCATTAAAGGAAAAAAAATATTTATATAATTTGATTTACATATATTAATTTATATCGATATTTATTATATAAATATAAATAATTTGAAAATCAAATAAAATGTGCAATCTAAGAAAAGCCTCATCTGTCTTACAAAAATTATTTGTTTGTGGTGTACTTAAATATGGCCAACCAAATCATTCAATTTTGGCAAATACTGGTAATGGATATGCAAAATTTTGGTGTAAAGTCACAACAACCGAAAAACTACCTCTAGTTATTGCTACGCGTTATAATATACCATATTTATTGAATAGTCCTGGTAGTGGTAGTTATGTTACTGGTGAAATTTATGAAATTGATGAAAAAATGTTAAATTCATTGGATAATTTGGAAGATTGTCAAGATATTTATACAAGCCAAATACAAGATATGAATATTGGTGTTGGTGAAGGAACTATTCCATGTTGAGTATCTATTACAAAAAGACCCTGAACAATTACTTCAATTACCACATTTATTAACATATAAAAATTTCGCGGAATATCCTTATATAACACGTAATCAAAGGACACATAAATTTCCGGCACAGGATGATTTAGCATATTCAGTACAGTAAAATATTTGTTTATATATAATATAAGTTCTTTATTTTTTATAATGAATATCTCATCTATGATCGGTATCGGTCACACCACCCCGTAAATAAGATGTTTTCCTGTGATCATATTATATACAAAATATTATATTTACCTTGATATACATAACTTTGCAATCCAAAAATATTTTATACCGTGAACGTTAACACAAATCACACTTCTAGGACCGAATTACAAACAATTGATATATTTGTCTAAACATTCTAAGCTTTTATTTTTATTATTCTTTTTTAATTCACTGATGGAATATATTCAATAAATAACTTGACTCTAGAAATATACATGGATAACTTCTAGAATTTATGGAATTTATTAATCAAATAAACATTTTTTTATAATCAATAAATAAATTCATAAATTTAAATGTTCAATGGTTCCATCAATGCGCATTGTTGTTGTTTCCTTTCCTGACTAAAAAGAAAAAATAACTGAATGGTTTGAAACCCGAAATTTTTGGCAGTTCTATAACTTTTTCGATAGATGGAAACCCAGTATAATGGATTTTAAGTCAAGATTTTTAATTCTAATGCATATTTCAAAATTTTGTTCTTGTTTTCCGATCTGATAGAGAATATATTATCTGTGTCTTAACGTAGAAATAGGTTTTCTTTTTAATTAATTCAGGCAAGCTTGTTAGTTGAAATAAGTTATAAGTATCTGAAATTAGCGGAACAGTTAATTTTATCATGAGAGTATTCATAACATAAATTGCTTCGATTTTTGCAATTTTATTTAGTAGTGGTAAATTAAAATTGGATAATTTAAATGGTAAATTAAATTTACCTATTAATTCTAATTGTATTTCTATTAAGGAATTTAATAATGGCGTTGACTGTAAAATATGCCTGTTAAATTGATTTAACCTTGCTTCTTGAATAATGTCAAGTAATTCATTTTGTTTATAGGAGATGGCTAATTGAAATTGAAATTATTTGAGCTGAATCATCGAACGTATGAATTCCTCTTTCAAACATAGCGAGATTTTGAATACTATCATATAAGTTCACAATTTGTTTATGAATTGTTTCAAAATTACGATTAAGTTTTCGTGTTATTTTATTAAATGAATTTACTAAGTGAGAAATTATTGTAGTTTGTATGTTAAATGAATGTTTAAGGTTAACTTGGTTACGTCCACAAACACCAAAAAGCATATTGGCTACTTCCCCTACTACATCTAGTAAGTGTTTTTTTAAGAGTCCTTTTAACTTCAATAAGCGATGCATTTATTACTTTTATACTTATTTTGCAGTGGTCTAAAAGAAACTTACTTAATTATTGCTCTTTACATATTGCGGCTAGATAATCGAAATTATAGTCGATAAGTTTAAAGTCTTGTTGAAGGGGTGACATATTTAGATGAATTATAACTGTCCATGACGTTAGATACTGGCGTAATTCTCCAATATTTTCCAAGTGCACTCCTGTGTTGTTTATATATTCAATACTCGTCGGCTGTCCCCATACTAGAGGAAATAAAACGAGTAATGACAATATATAGTTGATACCATTTTACGCAGTGGACGTTCGCAACCGTTAATAACAAATTACTTATAAAAATTTTACCAATTTGATATACATATATAATATATTTTTTAAATTAAATTAGGATTAAAAGGAAAAGGTACAAAATTATTTTGTTATGTGTAAAATTATTGTGAACTTTATGAAGGTTTTTTCCAACCAAAATAGTAGTGTTCAATGGATTATTTATTTCTGTCACTAGAAAAGGGTCTTTATACACAGATTGTAATTTAGATTTTCTAGCCTTATCAATTAGTAAAACATATTCTCCTACCACAAAAGAGGAAGGATTAATTTTTTTATCATAATATTGTTTTGATATATGTATGTTTGCTACGATCTATATTATTTTTCGCTAACTGATAAGTTTTTTGTAATTTGTGTCGAAGTTGTAGAAAATAGTTTTCATGGTCATAAATTGGTGTTGGTAATCTTTTCTTAGTAGAAGGTAATTCTGATGTGAAGCCAAATAATACATCACAAAAGGTGTTAATTTTGTACTAATGCGGAGTATTATTATGTACGTGAACATATTGTCTCAACCAATCATCCCAATTGTAAGGACAAGTTCCAGAGAAGCTTCTTAGATATTCCACTAAAGGACGATGTGTTCTTTCTAGCACACCGTTAGACTCTGGGTGATATGACGTAGTTTCTAATTTGTGAGTTTTTAGAAATTTGCATACTTTTTTAAAAAGTTCACTACAGAAATTAGCTCGGCGATCTGTAATAAGTTGCTTAGGAATTCGATATCTACTAATTATTTCATCATAGAGATTTAGCACGAGTAAGAACAAAAGTTTTTGAATGAGATGGGTTATTATCAATTTTATTTTTTTCTGGAATTCTACTGAAAGCATCTGCAACTACATTTTCTTTACCTTAATTTAAATTTAAAGTATGCTAATCGTCCCGACTCGGTATTTATGTTAAAAAATTTAATTAAAGGCTTATGGTCTGTGTAAATTGTAAAATGACGACCTAACAAATAAGATCTAAAGTTTTTTTACAGCCCAAACTATTGCTAAACCCTCTCTTTCAATGGTAGAGTATCTACGTTCATTTGGACTTAAAATTCTACTTGCAAAAGAGATAGGTGAATCGAGTCCGTTTGTGTTTTGGGATAAAACAGTCCCCAAAGTTGAAGAATTAGCATCTGTACAAAGAATAAATGGTTCCGAAAAATTTGGATTGATTATGATAGGTGGATTTGAAAGAGCAGTTTTTAATTTAATAAAGTCAGATTCACACTCAGGCGACCATACAATTTTTTTATCTTTTTGAGTAATTTCCCGTAAAGGTTTTTTTAATGTAGCATAATTTTGAATATTTCTTCTGTAAAAGTTTGTCATACCTAGAAAAGATTGTATTTGTTTAACATTTGTAGGATTGGTATTTCTAAGATATTTTTTACTTTATCAGGGTTAGGTAAAACTCCGTTGTCAGTTATTTTAAAACCAAGGTATACAATTTCACGTCGCAAAAAATTACATTTTTGTGGTTGAAGACGCAAATTAAAATATTTAATTCGTTCTAAAACTTCGATTAACCTTGTATTATGATCTTGCAGATTCTTACCGTAAATAATCACGTCGTCTAAATAAACAAAGCATTTTATGCCGGACAAAATGTAATTCATAAGACGTTGAAACGTCGCAGGCGCACCTTTTAAGCCAAATAGCATACGTTGAAACTCGTAGTGGCCTATATGAGTACTGAAAGCACTCTTTGGGCGATCCTTTTCCTTTATTAAAACTTGATGATAACCGCTTGCAAGGTCAAGGTCAAGGGTGAAAAAATACTTGCAATTTCCAAGCTGATCGAGTATATCATCAATACGCGGTAAAGGAAACGCCTCACCAACTGTCTGTTCATTGAGTTTGCGGTAATCTACAACAACTCTATATTTATTTTTGCATTCTTTACCGGGCTTTTTTGGAACAACCAGTAGAGGGCTATTCCACGGGCTTTTACTATTTGATATTATACCTTCATCACGCAGACGTTGTACTTATTTATTTATAATATTTTTTTGCGTTTCCGGTAGTCTATATTATTTTTATTAACTGGTCCTATAGAGAGGGATCAGTCGGTATTTCATGAGTAAGTGCAGTTCTATAAGTAAGTTTATCATTTTCTAAATGAAAAATATCTAAATAATTCTTGGCAATTTTTTCAATTGAATCGCGTTCTTCGGGGTTTAAATCATTTTGTAATTGTAGTTCATTTAGTAACTTTTGATATCGATTTGTAAAATTGTTATTTTCATTATTTGCTGATTTATTTAATGAATAAACGCGTTTTTTAACGATTTGTTATTTAACGATTTAATATTAAAGTCCTATAATATTTCAAAATTTTTAAAATAATTAATTTGGATTTTTTAAAATAATTTCTTTGTTATTAGTATTTGCTACGCTAATAATAACATTTCCATTTACATACTACTTTACAAAGAGTACTAGCAAGATAACTCCAGGTAAAATTTCTTGTGAAAAACATATTAAATCAGAGTTGTCAGGCCATGACGGGCAGGGCAATTTCACTACTACCTCGGAACGTGAAGGAATTGTAATATTAGTTTCATTTTTGACTTTTTTTGTTTCATTGTATTTTTGTTTCAATGAATTTTTCGTATAATTATTATTTATTCCGTTTAATAATAGTTCTGAATCTGAAGGTAATGTGCTATTTTCTAAATTTAGTATTTTGGTTGTTAGAGATTTTATCCCATGCGAGGGGTAAATATCTCTTTATTCAATGTTATTTTTATCCATAGAAATTAAACTTTGGTAGTTCTCAGAATTTCCTGGATTTAAAATGCATTTATCCGAAATGTTTGATTTATTAACATTCTGTATTTTCATATTTTTATTATCATCAGAAATTAAATTTTTTGAGTTTTCAGAATTTCTTCGATATGATATAGAAATATTATTTAGAGATATATCTGAACTAGATTTATTAATATTTATTGGTAACTTTTCAGCAAGACATTGTGCGTTAGCATTCTTTACCGATAATAATCTTGATTTTTCAATTAAACCCGATTCTTTAAATTTAGTATTTGAATTATTACTAAAAGTTTATTTGGACCTTCTATATTAGTATAAGAAAATAAAATTTCTTGACTTAGTATACCTACACAATTTGGAATTCGAAGGTTTTGTATAACATGAAAATTACATTCTATTGGTGGATCTAAATGTATTGTGGCTTTAAGGGATCCCAGAGTTGATCCATTAGAGAAAAATCCAATTATCTGTATAATATTTGTGTGATCAATTATAATATTTGAATTCAGTGTTGTTAATAAACATATTATTTGGAGAATTGGTTTCATCGATTTCAATTTTACGAATTTTATCGAGTATTTCCTGAAGACCGGTTTCCGAGACAGTTAATAAATATTGTCTTATGTTCGGATTTAAAACACCTGTTTTTTATGAAAAAATTGCAGCTAATTCTAAATCTTTTTCGAGCGCTGCAGCATCGGTTAGATATTCAATAGCTGCACTCTCCTTCTCTTTACATTTAGCTAATAAATTTTGTATTTTAAGAACGAAAGAACTAGCATTTTCATTTGGAAGTTGTCTACATTGTCTAAGTTCATTTGACAAATGAATATAATTTTTTCTGACTGAAAAATAATTTTTTAATTCTTTTTCGAAATCTTTAAAAGAATTTGGATTTTTATTTTCCATAACAATGAAGCATATCCCCGCAATCTAGTAATTAGAAGTCTTAAGAACAATATTTCATTTTCCTTAATTTTGATGCAAGATTTGACTTGTCTACAACATCCTAGGAAATTTTGTAAGTCAGTACCTAAAGAATATGCTGAACCCGAAAATAGTGGAATTAATTGAGAAACCATTTAGCAATATTTTCTTGTGCCATATTGTTGGTATTCTCAGAAATTTCTATATAAATTTCGTATATAAAATATAAAATATACGTTTTCAAATTCTTTTTGCAAAGATAATAAATTTCTAGGATGAGATATTTCTAAAGAGTCAATAATTTGTATATTATCTTTTAAAATAGAATTTTCTAATAATAAAGAAAGATCAATATTTTTTGACACTGGAATTCTATTAACAACCGAATCTTCTACTTCTATAAATATACCGTCGGTTGTATTATGTGCCTAAAATTTGAGAAATTTCTAAATCTGTATTACTTTTAGAATGTTCTATTATTTTATTATTTTTTTGTGAAGAAGAAAGGTTAGGGGTTAGGGATAAAAATATCAGATATTGACTGTAAATTATCTTTAAAATGTTTTAATTGGAATTCAAATCTTTCACTTTCTGATTTTTTTAATAAATTATCGCTACGTTCTAACACTTCACTTATAATTTTATCTATTTGTCTATTTTCTCTAATTAAATTATGTAAATTTCTATAATATCGCTTACCGGATCTTAATGTATATAATAATGATGTATTTGGTAACTTCTTCTTCTTGTTGAACTTCTGGTCGATTTTCTGCGACAGGTTCCTCAGGTTTCTCTAATCTTCTAGTTTCTTCCAATTTCTGACTTTCTGTTGCACTTTTGATGTTACTTGCTGTTTCCTTCTTTTCCAAATTAATTTCCAGCACTAACTTATTTTTAGACATGAATTAAATAATTATATTTTCAAAATTTGTTGGTATAATTATTTGTAATTTTCACCACAATTTAATAAATTTATAAATGTACATTAATTCAAAATACAAATTTTTGAAATAAAATTCAATAATTTTTTTAAAAAAAATTAATATACATGAAACTATTTTTATTTCACTATATTGTTCGTTATAATTTTATTTGTTTTTAATTTATTTATTTAAAAAAATAAAATTTATTTATTTTTTAAAACGTATTATGAAATTTCTATTTATTATTTTACAGTATTTTATTTTTAAAAAAAATTGTCTGTAAATTCTTTATACTATATACTATTTATTAAGAAAAAATACATAATATACTATTTATTAAGAAAAAATATCTTAAAATATATAGTTTTTTTTTTTTTTAAATTTGTATTTGACCGAACACGGCTGCGCCAAAATATGTGGTGTAATTATTTAAGTTCCGGAAATTATCTTTGAAATTAAAACAATTAAAGGGGTGTTGTTCTGTTGAAGTCAGAATTTATTCTCAATTTTTAGTTTCACACGATTTTACTTTTGACATTTATGCAAAATAAGGAAATATATTTAATTAGGTGATTAATCTTCTAAATTCAAAATATAGAAATATATTTAATTACGCGAAGATTAAGTAAATGCTGATTAGACGTAAAATCGTGTGAATTAAAATTATTAAAATAAAATTATTATATGACATACCTATTAGTTCCCCATGTTATTGATGAAATGCTTTTAATTATATTCATTGCTTTTATACTATTTATTTATCTATTCGACATTAGTTTTTTATCAAAATACATTCTCAGTATTTTAACCTACTTTTCAAATTTTATTAATTTGTTGTTAAGCACTATCTTTGTGATTAATGGAATGTTATAGAGTTTAGTGAAATGTATAGCTACCGTTTTTTCAACTGATATTTTAAATCCAGTTTCTTTTGTCCATTTTTGTAATTCTATCATTGTATTTTGTAAATTTGTTTATATGTTTTTAAAGTTTTTACCACGATCAAATATAGTACAATCATCCGCAAATTGCAAATACAAGGTGTTTTACAGGGTCACTAATATGTTTCTTTATCGTATTTATACTTAAGAGAAATAGAATAACGCTCAGTGTACAATCTTAAGGTACTCCATTTCTGAAAAGAATTCTTTAGATTTTACGTTGTCAATCAAAACTTGGAATGTTCTATTTTCTAGAATTTTTTTAACAAAGAAAGCAATATTTCCTCGTATACCCATTATATAAAGAACTTTCATTATATCATATGTCCAGCTCATATCATATTCCTTTATTCTCGAAGCAGTTATATATTTCTGATTGTAAAAGTACAGAGATTTTTTTGGAAAACCCACATTGTGGATCTCCAATTACGTTTGTTTTATTTGCCAGCCAATTTAGCCTAGCCGAAATTATTTTTTCCAACAATTTTGAAAGGCAGGATGTTAATGAGATAGGTCTATAATTTTCAACTATTGTATTACTTTTACCTGGTTTCAATATTGGCATTATTAATACTTTATGCCATGTATCTGGGTATTCATGCTGTAGTAAAATGTTATTATAGAATTTAATAATATATTCTTTGGACTGTTTGTTTAAATTTTTAATCATTGAATAATGTATATTATCAATTCCTGGTAATGTATTGTTGCAGCTCTGAAGGGCTGTTTCTAACTCTCTGTATGATATATCATGATTGTACTTTTCCTGGTTATTACTATTAAAATACAATATTACATTTTCCTGAATAACTTTGTATTGTATAAAATCCTTATCATAATTTTCAGAAGAGTTAAGTTTTTCGAAATATTCTCCAAATATTTTGGCTATCTGATCTTGGGTATCAGCTGTAGTATTTTTATGTTTTATATATTTAATATACGGGCTGTTTATTCTATTTATTCGATTTATCTTATTCTATACTAAAGCTATTGGTGTATTTAAGTCAATTGAATTGACGTATTTATTCCATGCATCCTTTTTGGCATTTCGAATTATTCGACGTATTAAAACCTTTTGTTTTTTGAATGTTATGATATCATCTATTGATCGACTATATTCATGTACTTTTTTGTGCTTTTTTCCTTTTCCTTATACATAATAACCGATTTGGTTATTCCACCAAAGTACTGCTGGGTGTTTAACAACCCTGATGTTTTAGGAATAAATTTGTTTGCATTTTCTATAATGTTTTCTGTGACATATTTACATTATATCCTGTATATTATCAAACATATCGATGTTATTTTTAAAAACTGCATATTTACTATTCTCCCAGTCAGCTTTTTCAATGATCCATTTCGGGTGTTTGTATCTGATATCTTGTGTTTTTGTTAGGTATTCGATAATTACGGGAAAATGATCACTGTGCACTGTGGCATAAATCGTCATGTGTTTTCCAAATAAAATTTGGACATTCAATACCCTTACAAAGTGTAAGATCTATTGTACTTATATTACCCGTGTGAGTGGTGACATTGGTAGCTTCAACATTGTTTAAAAAACTGATATCAAATTTTTGTATAATATTTTCCATTATTTTACCACGGGAGTCAATCCTAGTAGATCCCCACATGGGATTGTGTGCATTAAAATCACCAACTAATAAGAATGGATTTGGTATTTCTTTATTTGTTTAATTAAGTTTTCAATTTCATTGTATATCAATCATTCTTGTTGAGTTTGGCAAATATATACCATACGCGTGATATTTAATTTTATTGGAAAAATTATTTCTATACCCACTTCTTGATGATTCGTATTAAAAATTATTTAATTATATTCAATATAGTCTTTAATGTAATTCACTATATAATTATTTAATATAGGATAATAATTAAAATACATATTTAATAATTAAAACACACTCTTGTTCATCATCAATAAAATAATAATAATTTATAATAATTTATAATAATTATTTTATTGATCTGAGTGCGGGAGTCAGTATAAAACTGACCTTCTTTTCTCATTACCATCATTTCATTTCCATTGTTCCATTTATTTCTTACAGAATCGGTCATCCTGACCTTGTTATCGCCCCCGATAACGTACAAACAAGAACGATCATAAATTTATAATAAACGAATTACAAAATATCTTATATGCTAAAATATCTTAATTACTACAAAATATCTTTGATTAATTTTATATTTTTATTACTGTAACATTTCTTTTCCTTAAATTATATTTATTTTTTATCCTTAATTGCAATTTTTACATCAATTTTAATATATTCTGTTACGAAATACTGGTGATGAATTTTATATTTTTTCTTGTAAAAAATATTGATAATTTTTGAATGTCTTTCCCTTGCTGAAATGCTTCGAAAGAAATAAAAATGCGACCGTTTCCTTTGAATTTTAAGTGGACTGTGTTTATTAAAAAGAGTTAAAAACAATATGCAACAATGTATATAATGTAAATCTTTAACGAATACAATGATAATTACTCTCATTAGAAAATGTAAAATTGTCAATAGTTAAGCTATTGCAATTGTATTGTAATGAGTTATTATTTACTTTACGTTAATGTATATATGAATTTTAAATTACAAGTTAATTGTTTTTTAGGCAAATAATTTATTAAAGAGTGAATGAGACAGCAACATTCTGCCCACCTTGGAAAATATAGTTTTTCAATATTAAATATTAATTTCAAAATATAATTATTGTAACAATATAAATTACTTTACTTTTTAAAATGAAAATTATTAATTTGTTTGTAATAAAACTACTAAATTTCTAATATTTCTATCTATTAAACCTGTTTTTGTTTTCAATGTAACAACTCGTACTAAACCATCTTTTCCTGGTTTAACAGCTACCACACGTCCCATCAACCATCTACATGGCGGCAAATTGTCTTCTTTTATAAGTACAATGTTATCAACGTCAATATTTTTAGTTTTTACCTGCCATTTTTTACGTTTTTGTAGTGTTGAAATGTATTCCATACTCCATCTTTTCCAAAATGAAAACTGAATTTGTTGTACTCTTGACCATCTATTTGAATATGATAACTTTTCGTCCATAGTTTCTTGCATTGGTAATAATATTGGTCCTTGAGTAAGGAAATGACCCGGAGTTAATGGTTCTAAATCATGAATATCGATAGTGTTGGCTGCAATAGGTCGTGAATTCAGACAAGCTTCTATTTGACAAAGTAGTGTTAACATTTCTTCATATGTAACAATTGTTTCACCAAGCGATCTCTTTAAGTGATATTTCATGGATTTAACAGCACTCTCCCATAATCCACCGAAATTTGGTGAATATGCTGGTATGAAATGCCATGTGATTTCATTTTTGTTTAATTCTTTTGAAATAACTTCTTGGTTTTGTTGTAGAAACTTTTGAAATTCAGAAATTTTACGAGCAGCTCCAATATAATTTCTACCATTATCACTGTAAATGTTGTTGCATATACCACGCCTGCTTGTGAAACGATGCAATGCTTCAATAAATTTATCTGCTGATAAGTCTGATGCTAATTCAATGTGAATTGCTTTAGTAGTCATACATATAAAAATGACCACATAACATTTAAGCTGTTTTGCTCCTCTTCCCTTCCAAGAACTTACTTGAAATGGACCAGCATAATCAGTACCTGTGTTTGTAAATGGCCGTGCAGGTTGAAGTCGATAAGATGGTAAATTACCCATTTGTTGAGAATATCCTTCAGCTTTGTAACGATTACATATAACGCAATTACGAATACATTTTTTGACTAGATTTTTACAACCAATTATCCAATATCTTAAATGCAAAATATTTACCATTAATTGTAAATTGGCATGAAAATATCTTTTATGTACATCATTAACTATTAATGTTGAGATACGATGAGCCTTTGATAATATAATTGGATGTTTCTGGTTGTATGATATTTTTGAATTTTGTATTCTACCACCAACTCGAAGAATACCGTCATCGTCAATAAATGGTAATAGTGAATTTAATTTACTTCCTTTCAACAATTTTAATCCTTTCTTCAAATTAGATATTTCTGAATGAAAATCATGATTCTGTGATATTTTTATTAATATCTTTGTTGCAAATTGAAGCTCTGAATTATGTAACACTGTTTCTTGAAATATAATTTTTGGTAATCGTTTACAATTATGTATAAAGCGTAAACATCTACTAATTACATTTACTAATTTTCGCCAACAAGAATAATTTTCAAAAATATTGAAATTAAATGATTGAATTTCATTAGAATCAGTTTTTGTGTGTAAACATGTTGAACGTATTTCCAATTCAGTATTTAAATCTTGTGTTATTTTTGTATTGTCAAAATCGTTGTTATATAAAAATTGCGGTCCATGCCACCATAAATTTAAATCTGATAAATTACTGGGCGGTATACCTCTTGAAGCTGGATCAGCTGCATTTTGTAATGATTTAACATGTCTCCAATTACGATATGGTATAACTGATAAAATTTGTGAAGTTCTATTGGCAATGAAACTTTTCCATTTACGTGGTATTGCCTTTAACCATGCTAATACTACTGTTGAATCAGTAAAAGCATACATATCTAATGACTCATATTTCATTGTAATTATGACCTTTTTCATTAGTTTTGATAATAGATGTGCTGCACACAGTTCTAACCTTGGAATTGAAATTTGTTGAATTGGTGCAACTCTAGTTTTTGCTACCAATAAATTAACTGATATATTTCCATTATTGATTATTCTTAAATATATCACAGCAGCATATGCTGACTCAGATGAATCACAAAACCCACAAATTTGTATTTTTGATAATGCTAAAACATTTAACCATCTAGGTATTTTTAAAGTCGATAATAATAATAATGATTTTCGAAACTTTATGTATTTTTCTTCTAAATCAGTTGGTAATGAATCATCCCATCCTACACCACAACTCCAAATTTGTTGCATCAATATTTTAGCAACAATTGTACATGGCGATAAAAATCCCAATGGATCATAAATTTTTGATATTTCTGACAAAATTGTACGTTTTGAAAATGCATTAATTTGATCCAGATTTATTGAAAAGATAAAACAATCATTTGATGGTTGCCATTTTAAACCTAATGCTTTAATTGTTTTATCATCGTGTAATGTTAATGTTGAGACAATTTCCTTATGATCATTATTAATTGTTGATAAGAATTCTTCAGAATTTGACGCCCATTTACGAAGATCAAATTTTCCAAGTGCTAACAAATTCATCAATTCATTTTTTGTATTAATTGCCTCTTCAATTGTATGACTGCCACCTACAAAGTCATCAACATAGAAATTTTCAATCAAATTTTTGGCACCAATTTTATAATTAATTTGTTCATCAACTGCTAATTGGTTTAATGTTCTTGCAGCTAAAAATGGTGCACTTGCAGTACCATATGTAACAGTTAACAGTTCATATTCTTTGATTTCTTCGTTGGCTGAATTTCTCCAAACAATTCTTTGATATGGCGTATCTTTTCTATTTACTAAAATTTGCCGATACATTTTGGCGATGTCAGCAGTGTATGCAATTTTATATGTCCTAAAATTTAATAACAGAGACCAAATATCTTTTTGAATTGTAGGACCAACTAACAATAAACTGTTTAAAGAAACACCAGTAGAAGTTTTACGAGAAGCATCGAATACAACACGAAGTCTAGTGGTTGTGCTTTCTTTAAATACTGCATGATGCGGCATGTAAAAACATTTATTGTTAGAGTGTTGTTTATCATCACTTGTTATTTCAACCATATGATTTAAATACAAATATTCATTAATAAAATTTGTATATTCCAATTTAAGATTTGCATCCTTTTCGAATCTTTTCTCCATTGATTGTAATGTTTGAACTACAGAATTTCTTGATACTCCTAAAGAATTTGAATTTGTATGAAATGGCAAACGAACTACATAACGACCATCATCATTTCTTGAATAATTATTTACAAAATGCTGTTCAGCTTTCAATTCTTCTTCAGTTGGTAAGTTTATTAAAGGAAAATCTTCGATTTCCCAAAAACTTTTTAATCTTACATCTATATCTAGACATGTAAACTGACTGTTACATTTGAATTTTGTATTGATCCTTTACCAGAAATGATCCAACCAAATTTAGTCTGCTGAGCCATTGGTAACTCAGGACCATTATAAATTTTTCCATTTTCTAATATTTCAAAGAAAATATTACATCCAACAATCAGATCAATTTTTTCTGGTTTATAATAATATGGATCAGCTAATTCTAATTTATCAAAAATGTCATTTGAAATGTTGTTCAATTTGGAAGGTGGTAAATTTGATGTAACCTTATTTATTATCAAAGCTTCACTTGATAATTGAAAACTGTTAATTCTTGATTTTATTTTAAGTTGAACTTTTCCTTTGGTATGATCAGCCTTTGTTGATCCAACACCATTTAATAACACTCTTGCGTGTGTTCTTTGTAATTGTAATTTTTGAACGCAACTTTCTGATATTAAATTGACTTGAGACCCTGTGTCTAATAATATTCGACATTGAATATATTCATGAAATTTATTTTGAATTAGAACAATTGCTGTTGGTAATATTGTTGTAAGAATTTTCTTTTGTAATTGTGTTATATGTGATAACACTGATTGTGATGAATTTGATTGATTGTTTGTCATACCAACATTGTCATATTTATTATCTTTATTTTCATGTAATAAAGAATTATGTTTAATGTTGCAATATTTACAATTAAATTTTGAATTGCAATCCTTTACTACATGCTTGCTTCTCAAGCAGTTAAAACATAAACTTTTATGTTTTACATACTCTCTTCTTTTAGTAATTGTCAACGCTAAAAATTTTGGACATGTAAAAATAGCATGATTACCTTGACAATAAAAACATTTGTATGTAGCAACTGAAGAAGTATGAGTAAATTTCATTTTATTTGGTTGATAACTTTTATTTTTTACGTTATCTGATTTTACGTTATCTGACATGTTGTCTTTTAATGGTGACAATTCATAAATTCTGTTATTTATGAAAGTAATCAAATCTGAAAATTTAATTTCTTCATTTTCAGTTCTTTTTGAACATTCACGACGCCACAATTTAACTGACTCGTGATCCATTTTAGATGCTAATATAAAAATTAACCATCTATCCCAATGCTGTGTTGGTAAGTTCATTGCGCTTAACGCTCTTACTGATTCATTCACATTACTACATAATATTCTCAAATTATCAGCAGAAGCTGACTGTAATTTTGGTTGATCCATAATTCTTTGTAAATATGCATCAATGATGACATCCTTCTTGTTAAATGTATTAACCAATTCCTCATATGCTTGAAGATAATTGGCATCCGTAATTGTTAAGTTTTTGAGTATATTAGTAGCATTTCCAGTTAACGACCTTTTTAAATATTGTAGTTTTTCGCACGGCGAAAACCTTGGATTTGTATGCACCAGAGAATTATATAAATCATAAAATTCTGGCCAATCTTTATAGCTACCATTAAACGATGGTATTTCTATTGGTTGTAGCTTAATTTGTGAATGATGATCAGTACCTTGTATTAATGATTGATTCATTACGCTTGTTGATTGTAAAGGACCATTGTCCAAAACTGACGATGGTAATTTGCTAATTAAGTCTGCCAATGATGTTTGATGTGTCATAAGCGACTGTATTGCTGTATTAAGTTCTGATGAAGCTTCATTAGTAGTTGATGCACTACCTGATAATTCATTAACAAAATATTTTCCTTTAGCCTTCGCATTAAAATATTTTAATTCCATTGATGATCTTTCAACTTCTTGTGATCCATGTTCTTCATCAGGAACCTGACTTTCAATTTCAAATTGTAAATGTTCATATTGGTCGAAAATTATGTTGAGTTTATCAATTCGTTCTGTTACTTGCTCAAGAACAGCATCATTTAATTGTAAACCCTGAAAATAGTTTTCAATTCTTGTTAATTGAGCTTTTAAACTACCTCTTTTTCGAATTAATTGTTCCATTTTTATTTTTATTTAATGAAATATATTGAAAATAAACTGTATAATTTAATTTTATAAAAAATACTATACTCTTACTAGTATAGTTTCAATATATTTGTTAAAAAGTAAATAAATGTTAAAATATTTTATTGTTAAAATAATTTATTGTTAAAATATTTTATTGTTATTATTATTTTAGAACATATAATGTTGTTAATAATTATTGTTAATCTTGTTCACTTTATTAAACAATGTTGTGTTATGTTAATAAAAACAATAATTATATTATTTTTTATTATATAATAATAATACTAATTTGTTATTTTTTGCTTTAATAGCTTAATTCACTTTAATTATAAAAATTATTTTAAGGTTAATGTCTGCCTTTTTTGTTATATAATGATTAAATAATTTTTGTTAATTTTTAAATTAATTATATTAAATAATTAATTATTTTTACGTTAAATGTTTTATTTTTAATAATATAAATTAATTATATTAAATAATTAATTATTTTCACTTTATTTTTAATGATATTTATTTATTTTTAATAATATAAATTAATTATATTAAATAATTAATTATTTTCACTTTATTTTTAACGATATTTATTTATTTTTAATAATATAAATTAATTATATTAAATAATTAATTATTTTCACGTAAAATATTTTATTTTGATAATATAAATTAATTATATTAAATAATTAATTATTTTCACATTAAATATTTTTATTTTGATAATATAAATTAATTATATTAAATAATTAATTATTTTCACGTTAAATATTATTTTTTTTTATTTTGACAATATAAATTAATTATATTAAATAATTAATTATTTTCACGTTAAATATTTTTTATTGATTTGAATTTAATAAATAAATGAAATTATTGACCAACCGTCACAAAATAACGAATAAATGAAAATATTGACCGACCGTCACAAAATTATTTATTAGAACGATTTTTATAATATGCTCAACAAACCTCTTCCAACATACAAAATATTGCATACAAATAATTTTATAAAATAAAATACGTTCCTTTATGTATTTGTTGTATAGTTTACTATATACACTAACACTATACATACATTACTAATTTGTTGTTGTTTGAAAGTTTTGTATGACAAAAGAGAATGTAATTTTTGTTGTTGTTTGGAAGAGCATGTAAATTCTTTTTTTGTTGTTCTTCTAACTTCACTACTTATACTATTATATATAAGAATTTTTATATACACTGGAAATAGTTTTTTATTTTTATATACTTTTTTTTTTGTTTGCAATTTCGAAATAAGTTAACTGTAAACTGATTTTTTTTTTTAAATTTACGAATTTGAAATTGCGATATATTTTAAATTTTGTTGTTTGACACAAAAAAAAATTAAATTTATATAAACTTTATGTTTTATATTAATTTAATATAATTATGAATTTTATTTTTAGGCAACTACGAATTTAATTTTTTTATATTATGTTGCACTTTAAAATTGACAGCAACGATTATTTAATTTTGTTTAAATTTATGTTGCACTGTTAATATTATATTTTTATTTGAATTTGACGGCAACAATTATTAATTTTACGTTGCACGTTTAATTTAATAGAATATTATGATAACTATTAACTTTGTAACGTTAAATTTAATTATATTTAATTTTTGAAACTTTTTATAGGTACTGTACCCTTTTGATAACTTATGTAATTGTTGTTGTACAACGCATGATAATTTTCACTGCACCAATTTCGCTAACAATTTTATTAACTAATTTAATAAAATCCGATTTTAATTTATATCCGTTTCGATAGGACCAAAAAATGTTACGAAATACTGGTGATGAATTTTATATTTTTTCTTGTAAAAAATATTGATAATTTTTGAATGTCTTTCCCTTGCTGAAATGCTTCGAAAGAAATAAAAATGCGACCGTTTCCTTTGAATTTTAAGTGGACTGTGTTTATTAAAAAGAGTTAAAAACAATATGCAACAATGTATATAATGTAAATCTTTAACGAATACAATGATAATTACTCTCATTAGAAAATGTAAAATTGTCAATAGTTAAGCTATTGCAATTGTATTGTAATGAGTTATTATTTACTTTACGTTAATGTATATATGAATTTTAAATTACAAGTTAATTGTTTTTTAGGCAAATAATTTATTAAAGAGTGAATGAGACAGCAACATATTCTCCTCCCCCTTTTTCAAATATCTTCTAAGTTTCAACAATATAATTAATTGTTGAAAATAATTTTATTGTGTTATCTATTGAATAATTTTGACATTTTCAGAAAGTCATTAGCTAATATAATATCATAAAGCATAGTTTTTTTTTGTACTATATTTACTTTTATTTTATATAAATTACATATTTGTAATTTTTACATAAATATAGATTTGTCAAAGAATAATTAACTTACTATTATTTATTCCATAGTAATTTTTCCCATCTTGCATAATTGAATAATTTTGTAGAAACCTGTCAGAAATAATTGTTGTTGCACTTCCAGTATCTAGTATTTAACTATTGAATAATCTCTTTTTATTTTCAGTAATAATAGTGACTAAACATATTTCATTGACTGTATTAATATTATGTTGATTGTTGAATAAATTGCTGAATGATGAAATGCTGTTATTTGATAACAGTTATTTTTGAGGACGATTACCAACGAAATGTTCAAAACTACCACACTTGTAACTGACCTATACCATGACCTAACTCATTACAATTGTAGCACCTTACAATTAGTTGTCGAATTTCAGCTGTTGAATTATTGTTTCCATTAGAATAAGTTTGTGTGCTTGAATAATTTTTTATGTTGGAATAATTTTTCGATATATCTTATAGGCCGGCGTATGCTTTTATTTTTTATAGTTCAATAAAAAAACACAATATTTCCGGTCTATATTTATTTGCTATATTATTTAAAATATTTAAATTAATTACGTGTATTTTTATCTTATAATATTTATATATAGTTAGGTTTAGGTATCTTATTTTACCAATAATATATTTTATTATATTTTAATATCTTTTATTTTATTCACTAATATTGATGTTGTATATATATATATATATATATTTAATATTTTAATACATTTAATTCGTTTACCAATATTGGTATATTTATTTAATAGTTTTATATATTTAATTTTATCACCAATAATATTATAATATTATTTTAGATTTTAATATAGATTACGTTTTATTATATTGACAACTTTTTAATATTTAACTTTCGAGTTTTGACTTCTTGACGAGAAGTCGACTAGACGAGAAGCGATTAGTTTTTTATTACATGGTTAGCATGTAAGCTTTGCAACCTCTTTCTCATCTCAGTTACGCATTACCGTTGCACTCTCATTTTAATGTGTGACCAATGAGTGGTCGCTATATCATGTTACTATGCACATTTCATTTTTGTTTTATTTTGGATATAATTGTAATACAGTCACTACAAGCTCCAGTCTTGACATCTGAAATAATGGTTTGCTTCGACGGAATAAATTCTATTTGCCGGTCTCTAAAACTACCACGTTTGACAATAGAAGAAAACGATGTTAAAATATCATCGCTTCAATAATGAAATCTCATAATTCTGATTCATCAACATCATCTCGTTGAGTAATTATAAGTTGAAAAATTTCCGGTTCATCTTCTTGATTAACTACACCACTAGTTTCCTCTGTTTGACTAAAAACATCACTAGCTTCATCAGAGTTTTCTTCCATAATAATTTTAAAATTTAGGACTTCAAAAGAATAATAATTTTGCTGGTGAATAAAATTTGCTAAAAGAAATAAATTAGTAGGAATAATAAAATATACCTATTTTCTTTTAATTTTATATTATATTATAAAATACCATAAAGTCGGTTGAAAAATATCGGTGAAAGTTGTTGTTCAAGATATTTTCCTATAAAGTCGGCCGACTTTTATAGCAGAAATAAATATTTTTTTTTATGTCATATATGAATTTTGAATGTTTAATAAATTAGAATTTTTAAAATTCAATTTTTTTTAAAATATATTAAATTATTTTTATATACACAGTATTTATTAATTTTATTTTTTAGTTTATACACCTGTACGAAGTAAAGCTTAGTACGCTAGTCAAATGAAATGAAATTTTCATATAAATTTTACATCGTGAAATCAGAAATGAAAAATTTCACTTCTGATTTCGCTGAAGTGGTACGCAGTTCATCGTGAAAAAGTTGTGAAAAAACCTACTTTTTTTAACAACCAACAGATAGCGCGCAAAAGTCTCCAATTATTTTTCATCGTGAAATAATGTTCTGAACATTATTTCACGATGAAATTGTGACATTTACATTTTTTTTTTTCAATAATTTAAATTTGATTTTTAAATTTGCTCAAATTTGATTTTTAAGTCAAATTTAAATTTTAAAAAAATTATAAACATAAACAAACATTTGAATTATCAAAATATTATCAAAATATTTGAATTACCAAAATGTCAAATTAACCTGTCTATTTTTCACAACTTTTTCACGACTATTTCACCGGAGACTTTGGAGAGCTTTGGAGATCGCGTTAAAATTTCACTTCATTTCACTAGCGTACTAAGCTTAAACAAAACAGAAAGAATTCAAAAATTTAGGTTAAAATTCCCAAAAGTCAAAAATTTAACCATAAATTTACTATAAATGTAAAATTTTATCTCTCGCTCTTTCCTTACTGATGACTAGTATACTGATGACTAGTATACTGCTCGCTCTGTTTGATGAAAATCATACTTTAACTGAATAAAAAGTTATTAAATTTTTTAATTTTTTTTTAAAAAAAAAACACTTTTGATTTAACTGTACTAATTTATTAATTTACTAACATTCTTCGTTATAATTGTCAATTGTAACACAAAATAATTGTTATTTTTTTTCAGTTTAAATTAAAATTTTATATATACATACATATAATAAAATTCTATATAAATAAGGAATAAAATTTATCTTGAATAATAAAAATTGTTAACTACTGAAGAATAAGTTATTAAGATTTTAATTTTTTCAAAAAAACACACTTTTTGATTTGACTGTATCAATTTAATAATTTTCTAACATTTTCTGTTAGAATTGTAACACAAAGTAATAGTTTTTTTTTCTAAAAATCATCAATTTAACTTGACAACTCCGAAAAACACAAGAATAATCATAATTTTTTGCGATTTTGCTTGTTATTACGCACAGAGAATAAAAAAAATATATATTAAACAAAGCATAAAAAACACCAAGACAAAATTTTACTTGTCGCTGCCTCTTTTTGTTATTGTATTTTTTTTACTATTTTTGTGTTTGAATAATAACTTGTTTTTTTTTTTAAAAACCAATAATATAAATAAATTTTCACAAAATAATAGTTTTTTTAAAAAATATTATTTTTATTATGGATTATGGATGGATTCGTCATCTGATATTTTGTAATTCACTATATAATTATTTAATATAGGAGAATAATTAAGATACACATTTAATAATTAAAACACACACTTGTTCATCATCAACTTATTATTTTATTGATCTTAATCCTCCCGCACTCAGTATAAAACTGACCTTCTTTTCTCATTACCATCATTTCATTTCCATTGTTTCATTTATTTCTTACATTAATTGCTATTAATACACCTCCGCATGAATTATCACAGAAGGTAAAATCATTTCTGATAATATTATAATTTTTAATTTTAATGTTCGTATATTTTGAATTTAGTCTGGATTCTTGAAGACATATTATTAAAGGATCATATTCACGGATAAGAATCTGTAGTTCTTCTAACTTTGTATAGAAACCATTTACATTGTTATATAAATGTTTTATATAGTTGTGTTATCATTATTACATTTAATTGAGTGAAGAATCAGAATCGGACTCTGATTTTTCTAGCATTTTATTTGTGTTGTTTTGTTTAATATTATTGTTGTTATAATCTGTGTTATATCAGTAAAAATATTATTTTTATTTATATTTAATTGATCTGGTTTTTGAATATTTTCTTTACTAATATTTTTTAGATTGCCCTCATATGATTTTTTTGTTATTATAATACTGTTTTGTTTTATTTTACTTACAATGTTGGATGTGCTTGGTCCTACTATTGGTGCTGATGTAACTACTTGTGATGGTTTTTTATTTATGTTAATATATTTCTTTTCTATGGTAATTATTGTTGCTCGTGTTAGAATCGATAATGGTATAAAACAGTTTATTTTTTCCAGTTTAAGTTCTTCATTCATTACCAGTTTATTAGCTATTTCCGGAAATTTACAATATATAATCGCTGCATTTCTTGATATTCTTTTAATCATTTCTACAAGATGGTTATCATTACCCAATATTTTGGATATCAGCCGGCCAAGAAGTTGGGTGCCTAAATAATTAGTTTCAACACCTGTTGCTATTACTTTGTAACTATTATAATAAGTTATGTCACTTTTCACATTATATAAATTTATAGTTTTAATTTTATTTGGAGAAGTTATGTTATTGTCTTGGTTGATATTTGTTGGATCAGGTGGTTTATCTGGTATTACACCATCACTTTCTACTTCCATCTTTTTCCAATTTATTATCATTTATTTTTTGTTTTAATTATTTGAAATTTAGGCTTCTCAAAATGTGTTGTTTAATTTTTTTTTAATTTTATCTATTCCACTGTTTGGGAATCCAACTAAGGTTGGATCACTAATCTTTATTTCGAAGGACCTGAGTGTGATGCAATGATAAACCAACTTATAATTTTTGAAATTTAAACTATATTTTAATTATACTAATTTTATTTAATGTAACAGTTTTAATGTGTATGAATTGAATATTTACTTTAATGATTAACTTTTAAATTTAATGTAATTTTAATAATAGTAACATATTTAAATTTTATGTAATTTTAATAATAACACACGTTAATTTTAATTTAATTTAATAAGATTTGTAATATGTTTTTGCATGTATGTATGACTGTACTTTTATTTTTATTTAAAGTTTAATTTTTATTTCCGAGTTTATTAATTGCATCTTTTTTGTCTTTTATCAATTTTCTAAATTGATATTTTAATGTTAAATATTCACGATTTGTTTATTTTATTTATTAAATTATTTGCATAATTTACTATAATGTTATGCATTAGCATTTTTTACGAATAATTTTACGCAAGTCCTTTTTTTTGTGTCGATCTGATTCACTACTACTTAATTACGTCTACTGTACTCGACACACGATTTAAGAAGTAATTATAAAAATGCAATTAATAATACTCGTCATTACAACTGATTAGAAAATTATAATATAAGAGAAAGCAAAGCCCACACATTAACTTATTGATATGCAAAGAGACGGTAATTAATCGAATTATATTATTACTCGAGAATATTCAACTTTATTTTGCCGGCAATTACAAATACCAAATAATAATTATTATTTTAATGAGAAATTTTACCAATTTTTATATCAATAAATTAATTTGTGTGCGTTTCTATTTTGTAACTATTGAAGAGTAATTTGTTAGATTTTCTTGTTGTATCATTTCAAAACATCCCGGCCCACCCTGAACGATCCGGTTCAGCAAAACCGCAACACAGCTAGCTTTGTTATCGGTCTTTCGACCATTTCGTGTTGAAATTTTTTAGCACCAGCAACAACAACATATCAAAGTTATAATTGTATGAGTGTTAAGATTTTTTCAATTTGGTAGGCGCGTAGAAATATTCTTTAGTGAAAAAAAAATTAAGTAAAATAAATATTTAATTTATAGCGTAAAAATATTGGCGTGTTGTAATTGCCAAGGTTTTTTTTTGTTTTTAGAATATTTTTTATTAAATTTTATTTGAAAATTATTAGGAATTCATTAGGGTGTGCTCAGCACCTAGAGCACCTTAGACCACACGCCACTGGACTGTGGCATAAATCGTCATGTGTTTTCCAAATAAAATTTGGACATTCAATACCCTTACAAAGTGTAAGATCAATTGTACTTATATTACCCGTGTGAGTGGTGACATTGGTAGCTTCAACATTGTTTAAAAAACTGATATCAAAATTTTGTATAATATTTTCCATTATTTTACCACGGGAGTCAATCCTAGTAGATCCCCACATGGGATTGTGTGCATTAAAATCACCAACTAATAAGAATGGATTTGGTATTTCTTTATTTGTTTAATTAAGTTTTCAATTTCATTGTATATCAATCATTCTTGTTGAGTTTGGCAAATATATACCATACGCGTGATATTTAGTTTTATTGGAAAAATTATTTCTATACCCACTTCTTGATGATTCGTATTAAAAATTATTTAATTATATTCAATATAGTCTTTAATGTAATTCACTATATAATTATTTAATATAGGATAATAATTAAAATACACATTTAATAATTAAAACACACTCTTGTTCATCATCAATAAAATCAATAAAATAATAATTATTATTTTATTGATCTGAGGGCGGGAGTCAGTATAAAACTGACCTTCTTTTCTCATTACCATCATTTCATTTCCATTGTTCCATTTATTTCTTACAAAATCGGTCATCCTGACCTTGTTATCGCCCCCGATAACGTAGAAACAAGTACGATCATAAATTTATAATAAACGAATTACAAAATATCTTATATGATAAAATATCTTAATTACTACAAAATATCTTTGATTAATTTTATATTTTTATTACTGTAACATTTCTTTTCCTTAAATTATATTTATTTTTTATCCTTAATTGCAATTTTTACATAAATTTTAATATATTCTCCTCCTCCTTTTTCAAATATCTTCTAAGTTTCAACAATATAATTAATTGTTGAAAATAATTTTATTGTGTTTGTTACAGCGTAAATTGATATCGTAAATATAAATATAAATTATTTGTCTGTTTTTACTTTCTGGTAATACCAATCTTAATTATATTTGTTTTTGTAATTAACTTTTTTGAATATATTTTGAATATGAAATTGGAATATGTAAAAATGAAATTTTACCATGAGAAAATAATAAAATGCAATTCTCATTCTTGGGAAAGTTATCTTTGAAATCGGACGTGTTTAATTTGTCTAATAAGATTATAATAGCAATTTACAATAGTAAACAGTTCATCAAATTGATGGAAAATTATATAAGTATCTTTTCGCACTTTTAAGTCGAAACATTTTGGTCCTTCGATATTCGGATATTGTAAAATTGTGTTATATGTTTATTAGTATAATTATAAAAAAAAAAATCTGTAAAATCGGTGTTTAATAGTTTAAATCCGTAATTAAATGGAGACATAAAAAAGTCAAAATATAAAAATAAAGCTTTAGTACATATTCATATACCTGTTAATAAGAAATTTGTATACTTTAAAAATAAAAATTGGTATACCGTATTAAATAAAAAATTTAATTATATAAGATATATAACTTAAAATAAATTGGTGTATATATATAAAGATACCAAAAAAGGTACAGTCGGTAAAAAAAAAAATATATTGTTTGCATAGAAACAAAATATCGTGAAAAAAGAAATTTATACATATATAAAAAAAGTGCATTGGTTTTCTTGTTGATGCAATTGAAATTCAAATTGTGAAGCCGTTAAAATTGGCATCAAATTATTTTTTGCTTGGTTACCATAGCTTGATCTTGTTGCTATACAAAAAAAAATATATAGTTTTATTATTTCATTATATATATAAAAAAAAAAAAAAAAAAAAAAAAAATACTTATACATAGACGTATACATAATTAATAAAGCGTGAGAAAGCTGGTATACATAAAGAAAAGAGTTATTAGTTTTCTATTCTCAATTGTTTTTTTTTATATAAAAGGTGGAATCGGAACTAAGTAATTAATATTGTGGGCGGTAATTTATTTCTTGGTCATTTTGTTTGAACAGAAACAAATTGAAATTTTTTCTATTATACAAAAATAAATTACACGGTGCTTCATAATTAGAAAATTAAAATCCTTCAAAAATTCGAACTAAATATTTGTTGATTTTTATGTCATTAAAAATAAAAATAATTAATAAAAATAAAAATGTCGGTAACAAGTGTAAATGATACTAAATTGTTAGCAAGGTCTCGCGGTCGTGTAAAAGCTTCAATAACAAAATTAATTAATTTTATGGACAGTATTCAAGATACTACAACATTAAATGAAATCAATGCAAGGTGTTCGAGAATTGATGCCCTAGAAGTAGAATTTATCAAATATGATGATATTTTAGGTGGATATGAAAATTAGGATTACGAATATGGTGATATCGAAGAACATCTAACTGAGTTAAGAGAAAAAATTCTGATTGCAAAAGGTAAGCGTTCAAATATTTCTATTCATGATTCTGAAAGTGCATCAGCTGGTATTGATAATAATGTTATGCTAAATACATTACAACAAATTAATGAAAATAAGAGAACAATTTTAACACAACAAGTTGCCC
The DNA here is from genome assembly GCA_963920725.1 of Rhamphomyia laevipes. Lineage (NCBI taxonomy): Eukaryota > Metazoa > Arthropoda > Insecta > Diptera > Empididae > Rhamphomyia > Rhamphomyia laevipes. The sequence goes on from OY987255.1 coordinate 30,761,810, forward strand.
AACCACAAAGACAACAAATCGATACCTATTTACCAAAAATTCAAATCAAAAATTTTAGTGGTGATTATAAAGATTGGCCAACATTTAAAGACCAATTTACAAAACTGGTTCATGATGATTTACGGTTAAGCAAAATACAAAAATTTACACATTTACGACAATTTCTTGAACCAGATCCATTATTACTTATTGAACATATACATATGATTGTTACTGAACAAAATTATGATTCAGCCTGGAGAAAATTAGAAAAACGGTTTGATAACAAACGAAAGATAGCAACTTCATATGTTGATTCATTTTTTGCATTAAAGTATGTAAGAGAAGGAAATGCTCAAGAAATCCGTATTATTTCCGATAATATTGAAAATATTCTATCAGGTCTAGATAGCATAGATCCAACTGCTAATTGTAGGGATATTTGGTTGATTCATCTTATATTAAATAAACTAGATGATAATACTAAAAAATTATGGGCTGAAAAATCGACAGAAAAATATGAAACAGATTTAAAAAATAACAAAATATTTCCTACAATTGTAGATTTCTTATCATTTTTAGATGATCACCGATCAACATTAGAAGCAATACAAGAACAAAAAACAAAAAAGTATAACAATATTCAATATAATAAAAATGCTATTAAAGCAAAAAATTATTTTGTTAATGACAATGGTAATAATGGTAATTATAAAGTAATATGTTCTTATTGTAAATTACCACATTCTTTATATAAATGTTTCAAATTTAAAAAATTATCTCCGCATTATCGAAAAGAATTCGTAATGAAAAATTCCTTATGTTATATATAAATGTTTATCAAATGGTCATATGTTACCTAAATGTACATATGATAAAAAATGTCAGCTGTGTAATGGAGTTCATCATACACTTATTCATATTGATAAAAATATTGTGGCTCAATCAATGCCAATAAAAAGTAATTCCCAAGAATCAAAGTTAAATGTAAATTCAGCGAGTTTTGTTAGTGAACCACATAATGATTTAATTTATCCATTTGGTTCAAATGCAACTGCTAATATAAGAGAGGAGAAAAATGTAAAAGGTTTTTATTTACAACCATGTTTTCCATTAGCGCGTTGTGAAGCGAGTTTGGAAGATAATAATTATAATAATATTGAATCAACCATTGTTGATAATTTGATCCAAGATAATACTTTGTGCATGATCACGAGTTTTCAAAACAATAATATAAATCAGTGTATACAAAAAGATAGTATAACTGATGTAATTAATAAAAAATTAATATCAAAAACTGTTTTTGATGATTTGAATGAAATTCAGCAAATAGATTCAGTAGTGACAGACAAAAATATTGTATCCTGTAAATCAACAGGTTTTAATTTAGCTTTATTACTAACGGCGCAGGTTAAAGTTATTAGATTATTTGATAGTAAAAAGATTATTTGTAATGTTTTGCTAGATTCTGGTTCGCAGATGTCGTTTATTACGGAAGCTTTAGCTGAAAAATTAAATTTAAAACGTAAAATTGGTAATGTATCAGTATCCGGTCTATCTTCTACAGGATCTGTTCATACAAAAGGCGTTGTTTCATTAAAGCTAGCTTCATTGCACGACAATTCTGAAATTTGTATAGAAGCATATATACTTCAAAATATTTCCTCGAAAATTCCAGAACAATTTATAGATATTAGCAACTGTCATAATATAGATTCGTTAGAATTAGCAGACAAAAAGTTTAATTGTCCTAAAAGAGTTGATATATTGTTAGGATCAGATTATTTCTTTAATATTTTAAAATCAGACCATTTAAATTCTGGTGCAGGACAACCAATGTTACAAAATACTATATTTGGTTGGATAGTAGCTGGTAAAATAAATAATAATACTGATTTAGTTAAGTCTTTCAATGTGCGGAAAGATGTTGATATCGATTTAGAAAAAACTTTAAAATTGTTTTGGCAAACTGAAGAAATTTCGAATGAAAATGATTGTCATCTAAATAGTGAAGAAATATTTTGTGAATCACATTTCAAAAAACATTACTATTTAAATGATGAAGGTAGATTTGTTGTGTCTTTACCTTTTTATAACACAAATGAAGAGCTAGGAAACTCATTAAACTCAGCTTTATATAGATTTTATTCCATTGAACGTCGTTTGAAAAGTAACGTCCAATTATATGATCAATATAAGAAATTTATGAAAGAATTTAGTGATATGAAACATATGGAATTAATTCCATTTAATGAAATTAATTTTGATCCTAAAAACTCTTATTATTTAGCTCATCATCTAGTTATAAAACCAGAGAGTTTAACTACTAAATGTAGAGTAGTGTTTGATGGATCAAATAAAACTAAATCTGGAATTTCTTTGAATCAAATGTTAGCCGTTGGTCCAACGATTCAAAATGATTTGCAAACTATCTTGTTAAATTTTCGCTTATATAAAATTGCACTTTGTGGTGATATAGAAAAAATGTATCGTCAAGTAAAAGTTAATATAAAAGACACTAATTCAACATTATAGATTAACAACCGTAACATATGGTACGTCAAGTGCACCATTTTTAGCAACACGGTGTTTAAAAGAAATTGGTATAAAATGTCAAAAGTCAAATCCCATAGCATCAAATGCTATTATAAACAACTTTTATGTTGATGATTTTATTTGTGGTTCAAATAGTGTTGAAGATGCACTAGTGTTACAAAAAGATGTTTCACAAATTTTGAATAGAAATGGTTTTCCACTTAGAAAATGGATTTCTAATTCAGCAGAAGTTATGAAAGAAATTTGTGATGAACAATCTTCCAATTTAATTAGTTTGAATGAAGATCAAACATCTGTTAAAATATTAGGGTTATATTGGGAACCAAAAAATGATTATTTCACATTTAAAGTAAATTTAAATAATAATGTACAATGTACAAAAAGAACCATTCTTTCAGAAGCATCAAAAATATTTGATCCTTTGGGTTTTTTGTCACCATGCATTATTGGTGTAAAAATAATATTTCAACAATTATGGTTATTAAAATTTGATTGGGATGACAAGCTACCAGATGATATTGCCAATAGATGGTATAAGTTAAGAAATGGTTTTCTTTGTTTTGAAAAGTTAAAAATACCAAGGTGGGTATATACCGGTGATGCAATCATACAATTAATTGGGTTTTCTGACGCGTCAGAAAAAGCTTATTCTGCTGCAATTTATATTAAATGTAAAAATAAAAATAATAATGTTAATGTTAATCTACTTATAGCTAAGACAAAGGTGGCTCCTTTAAAGATTTTATCCATACCAAGATTAGAACTCTGTGGTGCACATCTATTGTCAAAATTATTAAAATTTGTTCTAGTAACATTGAAATTAACAAATATAAACATTTACGCTTTTACTGATTCAGCAGTTGTACTATCATGGATTGCATCACATCCAAAAAAGTTACAACCATTTATAGCAAACAGGGTTGCTCAAATAATTGAAATTTTACCATCAACAAATTGGAAGCATGTACCATCTAAATACAATCCTGCCGATTGTGCCTCTAGAGGTATTTCACCAGAAAATATTATAGATAATTTAAGTTGGTGGTGTGGGCCTGATTGGTTGAAAAAAGATGAAATAAATTGGAAATTCTCAAATTCAGTAGCTGATAAAAAAATTGTTGAAAGCGAAGAAAGGAAAATTACTGCAACTACGTTTATGTTAAAAGCAGCAAATGATACTATAAAACTATTATTTATAAAATATTCGTCAATAATGAAAATTATTAGAATCATTTGTTATTGTAAAAGATTTTTCAATTTGAAATCGTTTAATAAAAGTTTTATTACGTCAGGAGAACTTAATAATGCATTAAATGTTTGTATCAAATATTCTCAACACGAAGAATTCTACAGTGAAATATGTTTATTACAACAACAAAAACAATTACCAAAAAATAGTAAAATTTTTGGTCTATCTCCTTTTTTGGATAATGTCAATTTAATCAGAGTTTTGGGTCGTATAAAAAATTCAACATGTTCATATGATGCAAAACATCCTTTTATTATACCTAAAAATCATGTGTTTGGTAAATTGCTAATAAAATATCTTCATGTTAAACATCTTCACGCTGGACCTTCTTTATTGATTAATATTATACGTCAAAAATATTGGATTATTGGTTGTCGTAATTCTGTCAAAAGGGAAATTAGAAATTGTGTAATATGTATTAGACAATTAATGTCACAGTTACCTACTGAGAGAGTAACACCAAGTAGAACGTTTCAACATGTTGGTTTAGATTATGCTGGTCCATTTACGTATTTATGGCACAAAGGTCGCAATCCGAAGGTCGACAAAGCATATTTGTCGTTATTTATATGTCTTAGTACAAAAGCTGTTCATTTGGAAGTAGTAAGTAGTTTAGCAACAGATTCTTTCATTGCAGCTTTTAGAAGATTTATTAGTCGTCGAGGTATACCATCATCAATATGTAGCGACAACGGTACTAATTTTGTTGGTGCAAAAGGCCAACTTAATGAGTTATATAAACATATGTTTAAAAATCGTGAATCAATTGCAAAATTTTTAACGTCACACTCCATTGAATGGCGCATGATTCCTCCAGCTGCACCACATTTCGGAGGTATCTGAGAATCTAGTGTGAAATCAGTGAAATTTCATTTAAGACGTGTAATTGGAGATACAAAATTGACATTTGAAGAGTTATCAACATTGTTTGCACAAATTGAAGCACAATTAAATTCTCGTCCTTTATCACCAATTTATGAAAATGATACTGATAATACTGATGTCTTAACGCCTGGTCATTTTATAATTGGTGCACCATTAGTATCATTACCTGATTATAATCTAATTGATGTAAAGGTAACACCACTTCAAAGATGGATTCACATCACAAAGTTAAGTCAACATTTTTGGAAGCGATGGCAACACGATTATCTAAATAATTTACAACAACGCAAAAAATGGTTATTGGTAAAAGAAAATTTAAAGGTAGGTGATATGGTAATCATCAAAGAAGACAATCTTCCACCTACAGTTTGGGCGCTTGGTAGAGTATGTGATGTTCATCATGGTGCTGATGGTCTAATTCGTGTTGTTAGTGTAAAGACAGCAAAGAAAATAACAAAACGTCCTATTGCCAAGCTAGTCAAATTATTTGATGGTTAAGGAAAGCCTTCCTTAACGGTGGGGAGTATGTTACAGTGTAAATTGATATCGTAAATATAAATATAAATTATTTGTCTGTTTTTACTTTCTGGTAATACCAATCTTAATTATATTTGTTTTTGTAATTAACTTTTTTGAATATATTTTGAATATGAAATTGGAATATGTAAAAATGAAATTTTACCATGAGAAAATAATAAAATGCAATTCTCATTCTTGGGAAAGTTATCTTTGAAATCGGACGTGTTTAATTTGTCTAATAAGATTATAATAGCAATTTACAATAGTAAACAGTTCATCAAATTGATGGAAAATTATATAAGTATCTTTTCGCACTTTTAAGTCGAAACAGTGTTATCTATTGAATAATTTTGACATTTTCAGAAAGTCACTAGCTAATATAATATCATAAAGCATAGTTTTTTTTTGTACTATATTTACTTTTATTTTATATAAAGTACATATTTGTAATTTTTACATAAATATAAATTTGTCCAAGAATAATTAACTTACTATTATTTATTCCATAGTAATTTTTCCCATCTTGCATAATTGAATAATTTTGTAGAAACCTGTCAGAAATAATTGTTGTTGCACTTCCAGTATCTAGTAAAGCGCTTTAATTGTTGAATAATCTCTTTTTATTTTCAGTAATAATAGTGACTAAAAATATTTCATTGACTGTATTAATATTATGTTGATTGTTGAATAAATTTCTGAATGATGAAATGCTGCATGAATAACTGTTATTTGATAACAGTCATTTTTGAGGACGATTCCCAACGAAATGTTCAAAACTACCACACTTGTAACTGACCTATACCATGACCTAACTCATTACAATTGTAGCACCTTACAATTAGTTTTCGAATTTCAGCTGTTGAATTATTTTTTCCATTAGAATAAGTTTGTGTGCTTGAATAATTTTTTATGTTGGAATAATTTTTCGGTATAGCTTATAGGCCGGCGTATGGTTTTATTTTTTATAGTTCAATAAAAAAACACAATATTTCCGGTCTATATTTATTTATTATTATTTAAAATATATAAATTAATTACGTCCTCCTGATCCAACAAATATCAACCAAGACAATAACATAACTTCTCCAAATAAAATTAAAACTATAAATTTATATAATGTGAAAAGTGACATAACTTATTATAATAGTTACAAAGTAATAGCAACAGGTGTTGAAACTAATTATTTAGGCACCCAACTTCTTGGCCGGCTGATATCCAAAATATTGGGTAATGATAACCATCTTGTAGAAATGATTAAAAGAACATCAAGAAATGCAGCGATTATATATTGTAAATTTCCGGAAATAGCTAATAAACTGGTAATGAATGAAGAACTTAAACTGGAAAAAATAAACTGTTTTATACCATTATCGATTCTAACACGAGCAACAATAATTACCATAGAAAAGAAATCTATTAACATAAATAAAAAACCATCACAAGTAGTTACATCAGCACCAATAGTAGGACCAAGCACATCCAACATTGTAAGTAAAATAAAACAAAACAGTTCTATTATAATAACAAAAAAATCATATGAGGGCAATCTAAAAAATATTAGTAAAGAAAATATTCAAAAACCAGATCAATTAAATATAAATAAAAATAATATTTTTACTGATATAACACAGATTATAACAACAATAATATTAAACAAAACAACACAATAAAATGCTAGAAAAATCAGAGTCCGATTCTGATTCTTCACTCAATTAAATTTTAAAAATTCTAATTTATTAAACAGTCAAAATGGGATATCAACACTCAGAGAAAAAACATCCTATAAAAGATTAATAATGCTCTCATTGTTTCAATAGTACGAATATTGATAGTATATTACCATTAATACAATGGTTTTCACGAATATTTAATAGTCCTTATACTATTGTATTGAAGAATCTTACAATAATATAAATTTAATTAGACATAGTTTTGAATCAATAGGATTTTTTAATATTGTTGTAACATAACTTTAAATACTTTAATACTATTAAATTCTAATAATTTCAATCATATAAATTTAATTATATTATCATTTAAATTTAATGGTAAATCTTATTAATGAAATAGTATCAAACTATAAACTATTGGGTAAGAATAACGCATTTCCAAAAAAATATTTTAATAGTACTGGTACTATTATTATAATAGTTCAAATCATTTTGCAAAATATTTTTAATAGTACATGTACTATTATTATAATAGTAAAACATTTTGAAAAATATATTTAATAGTGTACACACTATTAGTTTAATGGTATAATATTCCTAAAAATCATATTAATAGTAAGTGTACTATTGAGTTAATGGTAATTCGTATTGCATAAATATGAAATATTATTAAAGCGAATATAACGGGATTTATTATATTGAATTTTGCCAGATTCCGGGTGAAATTTGCATTCGTTTTTAGTATTTAAAAGTGAATAGTTGTGTTTTTTTAAAATAATTGATATATGATGAAAGTGAAAGTGTGTTTAATATATATATGTGTTTTTGGAAATAACTGAAAGTGTGTGATAATATTTAATTGTGAAATATAATTTATTATCTATAATGGCTGGTGAAGAGTTTAATATTGAATACTTAACCTTACCATTACCAGAAATTCCAATTGGCATTGTTGAACATGAAAAAACAGTTAGTGAAGAAAATAATTCATCGGAATCGGATGAACTAAAAGATTTAATATGTGTGAAATTTGGTTTAGAGGAGGCAGTTTTTGATCGCATTAAAGGTAAAGTTTTAATTTTTTATATTTCTTTTATATATTATCAAGTCGCTATACAGCTTTAATTTTCCATTTGTGTTTAGATATTTTTCAAAATCTTTGTTAAATAATACTAAAAGAATATTATAATGTTTCAATATTAATTATAATTTGTTTAAGAAAAAAGAAATTGTTTAAGAAAATATATTTTTTGGTAAATTAATTCTAAAAAAGTGCATAAATACTTGAACAAGTCTAAATACACTTGGAAATTGTTTAAGGTTTCGATTAAAATAATTACAGTGAAGGCCAAAATTTGGACAATTTTTAATTTTGTTTGCAAATCATTTGAAAGAGATAAATTATAATAAATGTTTAAAATGTACAGATATGTAATTATTTGTATTTACTTTAAAATATACTTTTCTATTACCGTGTACAGTTGCAAACAAGTAGAAAATAAAAATATACCCCCATTTTTTGACAACCACTGTATGTATATTGTAAACATAAATATTCACAAGAATTAAACCATATTTTCTTTTATAAAGCTTGTGGTTTGGATATCGAAAGCCTGTTGGTTTTAACGAAGGAAGATATCGAAAATATTTTTCCAATTCAACAGTTAGGCTTAAGAGTGAAATTTAGATATCATTTAAACTTGTGGAGACAAGATGTAAGGCTTTTCTTATTACGTATATAAATATTATATAAAAAAAATTATTTTTATATAGGCAACCACTGTCTCAGTAACAGACACATGTAGAGAGTGGATCAAAAACAACAGTATGGGAATGGAATACTACGATCAATCGCCATCATCACCATGTAGTTCTCCATCACTAGGTCCTTCGCCAACCAATTCATCAAAGAATTTCAGAATCAGCAATTTTACTGGCACAGATTTGACAGAACTATTAAATAAATCCCAAAAGGGTACTGATATTCTTGATTATTACAAAGAAAAGAATTCTTTAACTGATGTCCATAGAGATTCATTAACTTCGTTAATTGTCGATAGTTACACGGACCAAAAAATAGAAATGCAAATGGGTGATATTGTGAGTAGCTCAAATGCTATCAAAGCAATATTTTCTTCTGAATGCACTGTGAGAAATAATCTTTATTTTCATTTTCTTTTGATGTTTAATTCTTCTTTTTTTAAATTTTTGTACTTTTTTTATTTCACTTATGTTCATATTTCTTAGGATTATTATTTACAGAAAAGGGGTCGAGGACTTAATCCTATTGGAAAGCTGCACGACAAGGCTGTAAATGCACGAATAAAAATTCGAAAACAGAAAAGATCATCAACAAATGATGAAAAAGGTAATATTGTGAATTACAAATGTTTATTAAGGTTATTTAAAAATATTTTATTTTGCAGGTGTAACATCTGAAGAGCCAGGAGCTAAAAATGTATGTGCAATTAAAGCATCAGAAGATGAAGAATCAATAATAATTTGGCTAGCTCATAATAACGAGCCTTGGGCAGAAGTCATTATGAAATGGAAACAAGTACACCATATTAGGGAACAGGATATAAAAAAGGATTCTGAAAATATTTTGAAAAAATGGCCGTTATTTAAACATAGCCTTGGACATACTTTAGTAACTTTTTTTTTTTTTTTA